>JAGPOW010003648.1:120210535-120226011 GCA_030014935.1 Caiman crocodilus | reverse complement strand
GTCCAAGGACCGAGCCCTGCAGGACCCCACTGCCCACACCCTTCCAGGTCAAAACCGACTCATCAACACGGCTTGTGTGGGGGTTTGTGACTGGGTATGTGGGTGAGGGGTTTGTGGGGGTGGCTTGGGGTGTTTGTGTTGTGGGTAGATTGTGGAGGGACTGTGAGTGTGTGGGGGCTGTGTGGGTAGCGATGCTCAGGAGGGGTGGGTCCCCTGTCCCTCCATAGGGTGCAACCCCCCCGCCCCACAGGGCCCACAGCTTCCTCCCACAGGGTCACAGCTCCCCCCACAGGGCACATAAAACCTCTTTGCATAGTACATGTACCCCCACAGGGCCCACATGCCCCTCCCACAGGGCCTTATGCACCCTCCTCTGGGTCCGGCCTCCCCACAGGGCCCCCAGCTCATCCCTGCAGCAGCAGTGGCCATGGGGTGCTCAGGGCGCGCTGCAGCCAGAGCCCCCAGCAGTTTGGCACAGCCTCGATCACCTTAGAGCAGGAGAAAAGTGAGAAAGAAGGGATCTGGTAAAAGGAAAACCAGGGAGAGGGGCCGGTGGAGAGATTTAAAGAGGATAGGGTAGCAATTCGCAACCCTCAAGATGGGGGAGGGGGACTCTCTCCCAGTCCCCTGGGGAACCAAGTGCAGTCTTTGCTGCCACAGCACTTCCTTTGGGATTCACATACCAGGTTCGAGAGCCACCTGGTTCTATAGCTTCCCGCACTGCCCCTGGGTGCCTGTGAGAAGCAGTGGGATAAGCCAGGCTGAAAATGTCAGCTTTGTGTCTGTGCACCCACAGCAAACCCCAGTGCTCAGAGCAGCCGGCACAGGGAAGGGGGGAGCATGTTTGCTCCTCCTCTGGCACCCATGGTCACCAGAAAGTTAAACCTGGCTTGTTTCACAATGGATGAAGAGTATCTTAATGGACTAGCCATGTTGAACATTAACTTAGATGTGGAAATAACTGTTAGTGAAATGTTGGACACATTGTAAAGATGCTCAAGAAAGTTACCTTTTGTTTTATAGATCTGAATAACAGATGGACATTTAACGTTAATGACTTGATTATTATTTTCCTAGTTAGTTGTGTTTTTGTATTTAATGTATAATATAAAAAGTCAGTTCACATTCCAATAGAGTTAAATTTGTTTTTGCTTTCATCTGAAAGGGAATAGTGCATGGTATAGGTGCATAGTATATTAATGCAGTTTCTAGTTTCTTTTAACTGGAGGAAAAAGTACTAGCTGCAATGATGCAAACTATTATCAGCCCCCAAAATCCTAGCTCTGCCCATGATCCAGTCTCACAGCATTTGGAAATTGACTTTCAAAGATGGCACATTAGTCTTCATGTTCACTGCAAAGGCCAGACAGGGTAAGTGTTTCCACACCCCTACCCTACCCCATGATCCTCTAGATCATGCACACCGCTGAGTATCAAATTGGTCCCTGGCACAAGTCAGAGCAGCTGAGTTGCAAGTCCCCAAAAGGCTATTCTGGTTGCCAGTAATAACTGGAACCCTGTGGCCGATTCTGGCTTCCAAGCTGCTTGTGCCACGAGAACGCCCAGGAACGGGCTCAGACGGTGAGGAAAGAATTTGCCCCGTAAACACTTCCATACATAAAATACCGTGACAGTGGATTGAGGTTTCCCTTAGGTTTTTAATTCCTCTTCCTTTGGTTTATAGTAATGAATTTGCGGCCTACCTCTGGCTGTGCTTTTCTCTCCATCTGGCCAAGCCAGCTGATGGAAGCTGGTGGGAGCAATCCCTACAGGGAAGCTGATTTCAGTCCCTAGAAGTGTTGTCTTTGTGTCTATAGCAGACATATCACGTAGCATGCGTGGCCGAAAACGGATTCTGTCAGAAAGCAAAGATGATACACCTGTCAACAGGGTTGCAGCCCCCTGGTTGAACCCCTTTACTGGTTCTAAGGTCACCTGGAAGAAGGTTGTGATGCAGTCATTTAAAGAATAATCTAGGGGCAGTGGTCCTTGGAGAACTCCATATGAGAACTTCATCCCCCGCTAGCAGCTTGTCTTCACTGCCCAGTCCAACCATCCTTACAGCCTCTACCACCTACCTCCAAGCCTCACCCCACTTGGTCTTGTACCACCCATCATCTTTCCCCTAAATCCCACTTGGATGCCCCACTGCTGCTACTTGCTGTTCCACCCTACCTTTCCGCCCCCACGTAACCCAGCCTAAAGCTACTCTGTTCCCCCTTACCAGCCTGCAGTCTGCCCACTGCTATTACCCGTGCACTCTGTCCCCAAACTCCAGGATGCTCACACTCATGCTCCATGTTGTCCAGCTCCTATTATCCCAATCACCCCACACCTTATTACATCTACTCGCACCACATGGCACGGTGCTTGTTTCACTCCCATGATGTGCACTGTTCCTTTGTGTGACTTCTAGCCTACACTACCTGCCCTCACCTGCTGGGTGCCATCTCAGTGATGGGTACAATCAGTTACATGGAAAGGTGCATTTGCTTTGGGTCATGCTAGAGAGGACAGGTGCTGCTAGGTGCTGGAAAAGTATAATGTTTTGGCCCAAAGAAGAAGCCTGCCTTATACCTTTTATATGCCAAGATATTGTCTTCTCGGGTGCAACACTCATCTGCTCCAGCTGCGAAAAAATCCCAAGTGGTCTTGGGTAGGTACTGCTTAGCATAATCTTCGAAGTCCGACAGGCATACCATTGGCATTTCAGAGGAAAGCTACAGGGACGTAGAGGAGAAGGAAAATCCATCAAGCACAAAACAGAAACCATATTCCTGACCTCTCTCAGCATTCCTTTCTCTATCCACTTCAGTTCAATTCAGTGCGAGGCCTGGACCAACAGCACTGTACTCCAGGGTTCCCTCCAAGCTGGGGCACGGCTTGAGCATACCTGCGTGGCTGTGCATGCCACACAGCTTAGAGGGAACGCTGCTGCACGGTTTGTCTCCAAAGGAGTTACAGCTCAATCTTCTCCACGGAGACTGATCAAGGAAAGTTGCCTGCCCCGGAACGCTGACCGCTGTCCTCCATGATGTGAATCCAAGCATCCCAACCCTGTTGCTGTTCCATCTGGCAGTCCGCACAAGCTGACGCCATGAAATTTCCAATTTTCCTATTTCCATTGTTTTAAATAATAGGAAATTACATAAAATCTCCACACTCAAATGTTCATGCCATGCAATCAAAAGTCAGAAAATGCCGGAACTGAGTTTTCCTATTAAATTAAAATGCACAGATAACTCTCAATCTGGCATTCTTGATTTGTTACCTTAATGTTCTTTAATGTATTTTTTTTCATGTAATCATACACATGTAAAAGGAAACATTTCACAGGCAACTTGAACTACTTTCTTTGATGTTGGTCACAGCATCAAGTCCAGCGGGCTTAATTCTGTCTTCAGGTCTATCTGAAGACAGCCCCTTCTCCCGGCTCTAATTAAAGATGAAAGGACTGCAGAAGAAGGAAGCATTTGGAATGTGATCTAATTGTATGAATAGAATTAGGATAATTTCTAACCTTATCTACTGCTTTACCAGGCTGAGATTATTCAGTGTTAATGATTATTTCACTTGACCTCAGGCCATTGATCTTCTGCCCTATGGCTACAGACAACCTACTGATGTGGCCAGGAGTCAGAATGCAGCCTATGGTTTATTATCTCTCCGCTTATGCCTTTTTTCTGTGTCAGTAACATCTGGCTAAAAGGGGCTTTCTAGGTTATGAGCTGCACTCCCCTGTTATCTTAGGCAGCCTTCTCTCACAGTCCTACTCATGAACTGATCAAACTCAATCAAACACTAAGCTAGGTTTGTCTGCTCCTATTACTGCACTGGAAGGCTGCTCCAGAGCTTCACTGCTCTTTTAGTTTTCTCCCAGGACTCAGCCACCCGGAAGAACGTTAAATAACTACGCGTGGGCCTCTCCAGAGATTACATAAACACAGGGATGTGTTATATGTTACTACCAGAAGATGGCATTAGTTATAAAGGGAGAGAGTGAAGATGTGGCAGGAAAAGGACCCAACAAAAGCTTGAACAATGGCTTAAAACACCCTATCCCTTTCTCCTACATGCTGCTGCTCATTCGTTTCCCCATATGCCCCTCCTCTCCTTCACCAAATGATACTCATTGATATGTACCACATTTGAATTTGGCTGAGAAAGTCCTGAAAGGGGCATGTACACCCCCTGGACTTGGACACCCGGTAGTCCAGAAGAAATGCATTGAGTAGCTAGGTACAGTTTCTGGATGTTCAGGATCTTTGTTGAGAGCAAAGGAAGCTCATATGTTTTCCAGGAATATTTGTTTTAGTTTTGTAAAAGTTACCAGCCATTTGGTCTAGCTCTCTGGGAACCTTGTAGCAAGTGAATGCACTTGGGAGGCAAATGCAAACAAAGGAAAGGAAAAAATCATAAAGCATTGGCACAGACCAAATTTCGATTGTTTAGCTTCAAGGATTCACACTGAATACTGGTTCTAACAATTATCCCAGCCAGGAAACAGAAATAATACTTTACACCGCATGTGCCAAGTCAAAGTAGCAAAGCTGCTAAATGTTAAGTACATGCAGTCACGGGCTTTTGAGCAACCACAGGACCCAGAGTTATGCCCAGAAATGATTTACCAAATAATGATTATATGCTTGAAAGAAGTTGTCTGCTCACATGCAGTACGCAAAGCACAAAAAGAGGCAAAATATGTCTAATAAAATGTCTATTAGTAATGATTTGGTTAGGCCTAGTTAAAACAGATTTTTTAGTTCAGATGAAAACACGACTTCTTGAAACTAGGAACAAATGCCATGCACACAATCTGTCAGGTACCCAGGTTGTAGCTGCATTGGTCTAGAGGAAAACAGAATGGCAGAGGGATGCAATCTAATTTTTCTGAAAATGCTCAGGGCAGAATATTGTTCCTTTTATATCAACGTAGTAGTAGGATGGGCATGTGTAATTGGGACCAGCATCTCAGATCACCATGGGGTGGTCACTGGAGGGCAGATGGCAGCCACCTGATGGCTGCATGTGATCCAGACACAGAGGGAAACACAAATGACATATACAAAAGCACTCAACCCAGTTTCCAAAAGGGGATAGCTAGATAAAGATAGTGCAGCAGTATAAATGTCCTGAACCTTATCTATACAACTGCACTGTTGATCCTGCAAGAACTACATCACTAAATATCAAGGTTTCTCATTTTTCTAGTGTGAACAAGGCCAAAGTCATCAAGCATAAATAACAAACCAAATTATTTCTTAGCAGAAGAAACAGGAAGCATGTATCATCCAGGCACAGACCTCACTCTTCTCTCACACACCGGCAAAACCAACTTACCTTAGGATCCAAGAATTAACAGCACCAGAAAAGATTGCAAAGTGGCTTGCAAACAGGATACAACAGAACTACCACCGTTTCTGGAGTGAATAAGTAATGCAGGGGATGAAAGGTCAGCCGTCCAGTAATCTTTGTACTGTTTGTACAAATGTGTTTTGCTGGTGGATCAGCAAAATGTCCTTCTAAAGAATGCAAACTGACTTAGCAAGCACTTCTGAGAATCACTGGCTGCATTTACACAAGATGCCTTAATGCACAGTAACCTTAGTTTAGTGCACAGTAAGTGCATGCATCTATACATGAACATACTCACTGGACAGTAAAATCCCTGGGACAGCCGTGTGGGGACTCAAAGCCTGGCGTGGGATCCCAGATACCATCCTCCTTGACCAGGCCCATGCCCACACCCGTGCCCATGCCTGTACCCTCCACTTGGGGTCCCAACTGGTCCAAGGAGGAGACTGGCAGCATTGTTGTGCTGTGGGGCGAGATGGAGATGCAGCGCCAGTTTGAGTGGGGCAGGCACTATAATGCCCATGTCTATGAGGCACTGTCAGGCTGGATACAGGAGTGTGGGCACAACTGGGCACGACAGCAATGCTGCATAACGGTCAAGGCTTTGTGGGCACAGTGGGTCACCATGACTGTCTGGAAGTGACCGTAAGTCCATGCTCTTCATGCAGCAACTAGATACCATCCCTGCGTCTCAGGACCCAAGGTCCAGGGCGCTGGTGTGCTGTCTACAGCAGTATAGGCAGCCTGCCCAAGCCGCTGTCCCAGCCTGGCACCGCCAGTGATGTCACCAGAAGAGGGCCCCTTGGGTGTCCAGTGGCCCATTTTGCTGAGCCCCACAAGCAGGTCAGGGAGCCCTGGCCAATGCCTGCCTTGCCGGCTCTGCAGCCCCAGGCCCAGCCACTAGGCGTGGCCAGACATGACGCCACCAGCAGTGCCAGCTCCTCCCCGGGGGCGGGCCAAGCCGGGCACCTGCACGCCGTGCCCCACCATCTCAGGACACCAGCGGGAACTGCATGCTGTCACCGACATACAGGAATGAGAAGACCCACCAGCCACACCAGGCCTGTCCATGTGGTAAGGTCCACATTGTGGGGAGGGCCCTCCATACCTCCACCTCTGCCCCCACCCTGCCCTGCCCCCTTTTCCTGCCTGACCTGCCCACACTCCCCTGGCCCCGTGTTCCCCCACCCCCACAGCATGCGTTGAACCTTATTGAGCAGCTTGTGCCCCTGCAGGTAGGCCGGCAGCTAGGCGGGCATAAGCCTCTCACACTGAGGAATGCACTGATGCCAGGAGTGATGGCTTCCTCAGCTGCAGGGGACAGATGTGTACTGCAGCCACAGGTAGTCCTTAAGGTGGCAGCAGGGGCTGCAGGCAGCTGGAGCTTGCCCCCCATACTGTCATAGCTCATGGTCCCATACCAGGTGTACAGATGCACCGAGGGCACCATGGCCATCAGCAGCAGAAGGGCCTACTGGGTTGGTCAGTCTGCACAAACAGGTCCCTGCACACTGCCTGGGACACGTGCAGCAGGGGCATGTTTGGGGCTCAGTACTGCTGCGCTGGGGGGCAGGTCCCGGGGCACCTCCCCAGAAAGGCCCCCTCCGGGGAGGGCAGGGGTGCGGGCAGTCCCTCATTCCAGTTGTCTGGGAGCCCCACTCCCCCTGAGCCCAGGTGCCATGGGTGGGTGGCAGTACAAGACGGCAGCTGGCTTGCAGAAGGAGGGGAGGAGTAGGGTCTGGAGCCACTGCAGCAAGTGCTGCCAGAAGCCTGGCCTGGGACTGGAGCAGGCTGCCTGAGGCCAGCACCCAGGGACCTGCTAGCCACAGGGGAGTGAGTGGGACAGGGCCCTTGTCTGGTGGCCTCCTGGGCCTGCCCAGCCACAATGGTCCCTGGGCACCCATGCACACTGACCCCTGATTTGAGGCCAGGCAGCACACAGCCCCTGGTACAGAGCATCTTATACGAGAAATATTGCAAACTCTTTCAAACGGCTTCTATCTCATGACTCTGCAGGTCCTGCAACTGCACGTGGCAGCTGCGATGCGGCCTCAGGGTCACATCACCCATAGCAGGGGCCCTGAAGGTGCTCTGGCTTTACTAGGGGCTGATGCAGGACTGTACCATCCTCCTGCAGCAGCTGTGGTGGCATCAGAAGACTGGCTGGAGGACTTATGGGCCCAGCCAATAGAGGACAGTGCCTGTGAGGACATATGGGATGGGACAGACTGGGAGTTCTGGGCACAGCTCCTAGCCCTAGAGCACAAGAGGCTGGACCTCCTGCAGGAGCAGAATGCCATCCTGGCCCAGGCAGTGCAGGCCACAGGCAATAACTGCCGGGAGCTGGACACCCTTCTGGCCCTGATGGTTGCACTTATGTCACTTGCTGCCTGGCTCCTGATTTTAGCCCCACCTGCCCCTTAGCAGCCACCTGCCACCCAGCAGCAGGCCCTCATCTGAGCCTGAGAAGAGGTCCAGCACTATCTTTAGCAGCCAGGAACCCCTGCCTTGGGCCCCCTGGTTCTGCTGCCACCTGGGCCCAGACCCATTACTTGCCCCAGCTGCACCTGGGCATGGAGCTAGAGCTGCCTGCAGTGCGACCATGACTGCACACTGGCCCTGCAGGCCCCGAACACCAGCTGCTGTGGCGAGCCACCTATGCCAGGAGACCAGCAGCTGCAGTCACCCCAGGGCAAACCCCTCGCCTGCCACACTTGCCACAGTGTCCACACCCACGGGGGAACATTCAGAGACCAGGGTGCAGGACATCTGCACCCTTTGCGGGGTGGCCCACAAAGGACACTATAAATAGTTTTCATGAGGAAGAAGGTTTTTATTGGTGGTGGGTGGGCTGGGTGGTAGAGGACTCTGTTGAGGGGAAGGGGGGGAAGAGGGCTCTGTTTGTTGGAAAGGGAGGGAGGGAGGAGGGGGACTCTGTTTGATGTGAGGGGAATAAGAACTTGTTCTGAGATGTGTCTGCAGTGAGCATGGTGCTAGGATTGGGCAGGGGTGGGGGCCGTGGGTGATGATATAGGTGGGCTAGAGCAGGGAGTGCTGGAGGAGATGGTTGGCCAGCGTCTGTCACATCCAGAGACCTGGCTGTCACTGGCAGGTGTGCAGCTCGCCCTAGATGGGGGGGGGGGGCACTGTTGCTGCTGCTAAAGGTGGTGCTCCCACTGCCTTGCCTCCTCTGCCTGCCGTGCCTCCTTTGCCTAGGCCTTGTGGAACAGCTCCCCCCTGGGCCTCAGACGTTATGTAGCATGTAGGCTGCAATGATGACCAGGGTTTTTTTTCCAGCAAACTTGAGACAGGTGGTGAAGGAGCCCCAGCATTCCTTGAGGCAGCCAAAGACACACTCCACCAGGGCATGGGTCTGGGCCAAGCAGCAGTTAAAGTGGCCATGGTGAGGGTCTAGGTGGCTGGTGTAGGGCTGCATGAGCCAAACCAAGAACAGGTAGGCAGGGTCCTTGATGAGGAAGGGTGTGATGGCCGTGGTGCCTTGCTGCCGGTCTGGCACCCCTGGCACGAATCAGCTGCTTTCCATGAGATGCAGACGCCCAGAGCTCTGAAACACGTGGGTGTCGTGGGTGCTGCCTGCCCAGGGCAGGTGATGGGGATGTGGGTCCCATCCAGGGCCCTAATGTTCTGGGAGAAGCCAAGGGCATGGGACCCTACCAGCACCACCTGGGGGTCATGCACAGAGAGCTCTGTGTCCCCCAGCATGTCCTGGAAGTTTTCCCCATGGCCTTGCCCATACCAAATAGGTGGCTGATGTCCTGCAGGCTGAGAGGTATAGCCATCTTGAGAAGGGCAAAAGCCAGCTGGGTGTCTGCAGGGAGGGGTGGCTGCATGTCAGTGTCCTGCTGCTCCAGGTGGGAACAGAGCTGCTCCTCAAGGTCCCAGAAGGTGTCCCAGGTCATGTGGAAGGCCTCCAGCCACTGCTCATCATCCCAGGCTTGCTGGATGATATGCCACCAGCAGTCTTGGCTGGCCTGGTGGGCCCAGAGGCAGCAGGGCTGGAGGCCCAGGAGCATGATGGTGGCCCCGGTGATGGCACCCGGAAGCCCCTCATCGGTGTCCCTGCTGGCGGCCAGTGAATGCAGTCATTTATAAGTAGGAACCTAGTGAAATCATAATTTCATGGATTTTGGAGAAAAGGCACAATCTGACATTGCCTGTGAAAGTGGGCAATGCCTGGAAAATCCATTAAAAAAAGAAGGAAAACTTACTGAAAAGAGAGGGAGCCAGAAGTCCTCATGATGCTGCTGCCCAGCGGCACAGCCTGCTGTGGGGCAGGGGGGAAGGAGGAACTGCTGGCCCAAGATGGCTGCCACCCACTGCTGATTGGTTGAAAGGGCTGCCTGTCATATGGCCCTGTGATCGATCAGCCTGGAAAATTGGCTGGCTGCATCCTCAAGATGGGTAAACTGCTATTTATGAGGCCAGACTGTGGGCATCAGTAAGCACAGTTTGTAACAAAGCTGATTGCCTGTGTGTGCCCCATTTCCATGTGCGCCCAGGACCCCGGCACAGCTGAACTGGGTTGGAGCAGCTCCGGCCGGAAGGGGGCCCAGGCATCAGCCTGCCAGCCCGGGACTGCGGCAGCCTGGCTCCACGTGCTGTGGGGGCTGTCTGGGGCACAAGGGGCTTCTAGTGTGGGGCTAAACAGTAGGCAGCTCCTGCGCTCTTGTGCCTCAGCCAGGCCCATCGGCATCTGCACAAGCACTGCGGTGCACTAAATAACGCCACCATAGGCTGCTACTTGTGTTTACAAGTGCTGACCTACAGCGGAGTTAATTAGCTTACCATGGCCAACTAGGGCCACACGTGTAGACTCTGAGACTTTACTGAGTAAAGTCCCCTTCTTGCTCTGTTTCTTGCTTGCTGCAACCCTCTGACTTGCTTTGATTGGCTCACATGCGCTCTATTTTTCCCTTTCTCGCATTTCAACCAGCTGTGATTGGCCAATTACAGCAAGCCAGGAGGTCAAGGCAAGTTAGAGACGGAGAGAAAAAGAGAGCAGTAGAGAGCAAGCAATAGAGAGAGTGTTTCAGCCAGTCGTAGAAACCAAGCGTTTTGCAGGGAGAGAGATGGGGGGAAGGGGGCATCGCTCTCTATCCTGTTTTCACTCTCTCCCTCTCTTTCTCACGCACTGCCACCATCTGGCTTGCTGTGATTGGCTCACGCTCTCTCTCTCTCTCACTTTTTTTCTTGCTGGAACCAGCTCTGATTGGCCAATCAAGCAAGCCTTTGCTGAATGGGGTGGGGAAAGAGTTGCGTCGAGGGATGAAGATTATGACATGAGCTGTGTATGGGATAAAGATAAATAAGTTGCAAATATGTGTATATACTTTTGTTGTGTATGAGTTAAAGTACTTTCTAATGTGTTGGGTATATGTTCTACAAGTTTGTAAGGTGACATTGAACCTTGTTGTGTTATATGGTCGTGGCTGAATGATAACTGGATATAGAGTTTGGATAGGGATATGTTATCCTTCGTGGCGCAAGTCTGACGTTTCTGTTCAGGTTGGAACTTTTAAGTTTTTGTTACTTTAATATTAAAAAAAAAAAATCAAGCAAGCCTTTGCCCTGCTCAAACTGGCTACTTATTTGGCCTGGGCAAGGCCATGAGGAGCTCCTCCAGGACGTGCTATGGGACACGGAGCTCTGTGTGCACAGAGCTATTTGTCAGGCGGATAAAAGCATTGCACTGGAGGTTTGGGGACATGTTGACAGGTACGGGGCAGTGGCTGGGACGTGAGTGAATAGAGGAAAGAGTACCTGTTAGCCGTAGGGGAGCTGGGGGACTTGAGGAGCCACGGGCTGCGTGTGCAGTGAGAGGTGGTGAAGGTGCTGGGGTGCCTATGGATGTGAACGGGAAAGGGGAGGTGGCTTGGGAGGATCTATTAGGATGAGTGTGACAGACTCTAGGCATATGGGGGCACAGGGGCTTTCTTTCTGAGGGAAAGTCAGCCGACTCAAACAAGCGATGCTGCCAATGGTGTTATTTGTGGCCACGGGATAGCCACCAAGATTTGGAAAATTCTGTGTTTGAGTTGCATGTATAGCTGGACATTCAGCAACACCCAAGAGCAGGGTGTGTATAAAGTAGAAAGCGTTGAGATTTTATGTTTTGATAATAAATAAGATCAAGTGAGCCAGAAGGTCAAGGCAAGTGAGAGAAAGAGAGAGAGAGAAAGGTACAGCAAGAGTGCACGCGAGCCAGTCACAGCAACCAAGAGGGCTGCAGGGAGGGAAAGAGAGAGCGAGCAAGAGCTTGAGAGAGAGAGGGTTGCTCTCTATCGATCCCTTTCCTTCTCTCTCCCTCTCTCTGTCTCTTGCTTGCCACGACCCCCTGTCTTGCTGTGCTTAGCTGACACACTTGCTCTCTCTCCTTCTCTTTTTCTCTCTTTGCAGCCAGCTGTGATTGTCCAACCATTTTTCGTTAATTAAAATATATTTCTGCATATAGAGAGTTATATACATCCTATATCATAAACTTTCCATCGCATATCTTAAAACCGTATTAAGAAACCCTCACTTCCCATTATAATAAACACACCCACTCCCCTGAGCACCTGCGCACGCACCCTCCACCCTCTCGTACCCCAGTTGCCAAATCCTTCCTAATCAGCCAGCTCCAGTCCCAATCCATGCGTCAGTCCCGAGCCGTGCGTGGCCCTACAACCCACAAGCGTTCTCTCCCCCCACCAGGGGCTTCAGGTGTTTCCAAAACCTTTGGCAGGCATCCTACTTGCAGGCTTAGACCCGTTGGCAAGCTTTGCTTGCCCACAGCCATATGGCCAGAGGAACAAGATAGCAAGGAGCCCCCCATTTTCATAAAGTGGGCTTCAAGCCCCAACACCTCGGTGCATACGAAACCATGTCAGAAGAGCAGTTATCTCCCAGGCACTTAAGGAAAATTGCCTTCATGGACCAAACATGGTATCTTGCCTGCCAGGTAAGTAAGAGCTTGCCCTGGGAAAGCTGTCTGTGTGGTCACGATGTTGCCCCTGCCAGGTTCACCTTGGCAGTCTTTTCCTTTTTTAATTAAAGTACCAAAAACAACATGTCAACAAAAATTTTACAGGCTTCACACTTAAACATTAGCAAACATCACACTGACAGGCAGCTTCTACATGCATACAAATAAAACCGCATGTGTGAGATTACAACTTTAAGCATAACTGAACATGACAAAAGTCACTTAAATAGCTTTCTTTGCCTATTAAACACATAAGTAACCATGAAACCCCAAATCTTCTTCAGAGCCCATAACAGAAACAGTGCCTACATTGTCCTTCCATGTAACTGGACACTATAACCAATCTAGGTTGAAACAGTAACCTCCAATCAACTCCTTGCCAGAAACCTCCTTTCCCTGTATCCTTCCCCTTTCCCTGCCCACTTTTTTCCTTCTTCTCCCTATACTACTTTTATCCACGTATCCCCCAACTGTAAACACTCTGTTGATGAAAAACATAGCCCCTGCCTGACTAATAGGCAGCAGCCCTTTTATATCGCTACCTTGACACACTTCATCAACACCCTCACTTCCCCAGTCCCACCAGTACCCTCAGGTAACCCATATAACACATTCTCAAAGGACACACCTGTACCCCTTCCTATCCACTGCAAGGACAAAGCCAGCTTCCTTTGGGCACAGAAGTACTCCCATAACACATGGAAGACCAATTTAGCTTGATTGCAGAGCTCCTTTGGACACTTAGGTGACCTTACCAGACCCCATTGGTCGTGTACCTCCTTCACCAGTAAAATTTTCCACACCACCCCCATGCTAATTTCTTGTGTTGTCCCTTCCACTCCCTCCCTCCCACCTCTTTCCATACCCTACTAACCTGTTCCCTTTCTAATTCCTCCACACCTGTCACTCCCTCCCTCCCCCTCAGAAACTTTAAAACCCCTTTTGCACCGCCCAAGTCCTCAAGGTCCAGTCCCTTTAATCCCTGTCCTTTCACAAAAGTCCCCAAGCATGTGTACTGTAGTGACACCTTCCAAGCCCACAGCCCTTTCCACCCAATCCCATGTAACCCCAGCCTCCTCAACAATATCCCCTCCCAGAAACTGCAAAAATCCCCCACTAGTCCCATGTCTCCTCTTGCCTCCCTCACTACCATTTTCAAAAAATGCATGTAGACAAAGGTCTCAATGCTAGGTAAGCCCCATCCCCCCAACCTTTCCTCCTTATACAACTCCCACCTAGCCACCCTCTCTGCCCTCCCCCCCAGCAAAAACCCCCCCACAAAAAACCAGGCACAAAACCTGCTGCATCTGCCATGCCTGCAACCAGGACAGTGGCACAGTTTTTCACTGCAGAACTAGAGGAGTAGGACATTCGTTTCTGGCTGAGCAGGCGCTGTGAATCGGTGAGGTCTGTTGAGGAGGAAAAAGCTGGAGAGGGAATCTGGGCAGGAGCTTGCATAGCAAGGGTCTAGCTGAAATGTGCCCCAGATAAACCAGAAGTACTGCAGCATTTGCCAGCAGCCCTGACTTTCTGATACCACAAGGACCTGATTTACTATTGGGAGCAAGCCAAGCTATGCCGCAGATGTGGGGAGGAGGGCCGGCCACCTGCGGAAAGACTGTAAAAATGGAGATCTGCGCAATGTGCCAGGAGAAAGAACATAAAGTGGGAGCCTGTGGGAAGACATGGCACTGCAACCACTATGGGGAGGAGGGACACAGGTTTAGAAAATGTCTCAAGGCAAAAGCCAATGTAGGCTTTCAAGGAGAGAAAGAGGATGATGTCCCCCCGATGCTCTCTGACATTACATTTCAGAGAGGCATCAAAGAAGCTCTCTCTGGGGAAGCAGAGCAAGAGAGAAAGGAGAAGGAAGAAGGGGAAGAGGGCTTATCACAGACAGAGACCCCTGTGCTATCACAAGAAGTGGGGGAAACCATCAGGCAGCTTAAGGAGCTAGCTGAAAAGGCAGGCTCCCAGCCAAACCAGGCAGAGGAGCAAAGTGCAGAGGATGGGGAGACAGAAGAAGGAGCAATGGAGGTGACTAACGAGGCCCCTGAGTCAGGGAGCCAGCCCTAGGAGGGAGAGGAGGACATGGGAGAGGAAGGTGAAAACTCTCAGCCTTGGACCCCGTGAGGCTGAGCAGGAAATCTGAATATAAGCAATTGGGAAATAACCTATAGTCAGAGGAAAGCACAAAGGAAAGCCAGACAGGAAAACACCCACCACTCTCCTGAAAAAGAGCACAACAGGGTTTGGAAAAACCGTTACCAGAGATAAGAAACTGAAAGGAGCAAGCTAGAGGCTCTGGTTGAAAAGGAGAAAGCAAAAGTAGGAAGCCTCCTCTCTCATTCCCCAAAACAGCCAGCAAAATAAAGAGGATCCACATCATCTCAGTTAATGTTAGAAGGCTTGCTGGGCAAGCGAAGTGGCACCAGGTTTTCCAAACCTTGGAACAAATAGAGGCAGACATGATCTGCCTGCAGGAATGTGGCTTGCCTAATCAAACAGCCATCTCTTTGTTCTCCAAATGCTGACCACATGAAGCAGCAAAGTGGTCAGGGTGGGATGACAATAGGGCTACTGGCATTGTAATCCTGCTTAAGAGACACTGTGCACCCTTTGCAGCACAGAGAAATAGTTGCAGGCAGACTGCTACAAGGCACCGTGGAAGCAGATGGGATAACTTTCGAAGAGTTGTGCATGTATGCACCAGCCTACCTCAAGGCAAGGTGTGAGTTTCTAAAAAACATGGCCAAAACAATGCCGAGCGGCCAGCTGGGGACTTCAGCTGCATTGTCAGCGAGAACAACAGAGTCAGCAGCACCCAGAAAGTAGGCATGGACAGATCTTCTAGGCAACTGAAACAGCTGATCCAGGACCATAGCCTAGTAAATGCTGGTAAAGAAGCCCAAGGCCCTGGGGGTAACTTCACCTGGGTAGAGTTCACCCATGGGGAAAAACAAGACCCGGTTAAACTTTGTCTTCCTCCCCAAGGAGTGGAGAGCAAAGGAAGCTCGCTTTACACCTGTCTGTTTCTTGGACCACTGCCTCCCCACAATCCAGGCTGAAATGAGAGGACAGCTGGAAGGGGCAGAGGCTTGTGGAAGCTAAACACCAGTCTGTTGGAAGATGAGAG
>JAGPOW010003648.1:120187249-120204738 GCA_030014935.1 Caiman crocodilus | reverse complement strand
GGCGACTGGTCAAATCCGAGCTGACGAGGTCAAGGCAAGAGAGAGAGAGAGCATGTGAACCAACCACAGCAGCGAAAAGGGTTATGAGGACAGAGAGAGTCAGCAAGGGTTAGAGAGAGTCACTCTACCCCTTTCGCGCTTTCTCTCTCTCTCCCTTACCATGACCATGGAGCTTGCTGCGATTGCCTTGGACACGCTCAAACCTACCTATTTTCTCTTCCCTTCTCTTTCTCTCTCTCCTTCCTCGCTACAAGCCGTGCCACGAGAAGTGAGAGAGAAAGAACTAGAGAGAGTGCTGCTCGAGCTAAGCACCCAAGGGAGCTGTGGGCAGGGAGGGAGAGAGAGAGGGTCAGTTCCTATCACTTTCTCTCTGTGTCTCCTGCTTGCTGTGACCCTCTGGCTTCCTGCGCTGTGATTGGCTCACACACTCTATCTATCCTCCATTCCCTTCGCTCTGGCTCCCTCTCCGTGTGGCTTGCTGTGATTGGCTCACACACACTATCCTCCATTCCCTATTCCCTTTGTAAGAAGAAGCCCCTTCTTGGTGCACCCCCCAT
Source organism: Caiman crocodilus (assembly GCA_030014935.1). Lineage (NCBI taxonomy): Eukaryota > Metazoa > Chordata > Crocodylia > Alligatoridae > Caiman > Caiman crocodilus. The sequence continues at coordinate 120,204,181 of JAGPOW010003648.1, read as the reverse complement.
TCTGTGCGTTTCTTTTCCCTTCTGAGTATTGGCAGAGACCGAGCGTGCTCCTGGCGCGACTGGAGCAAGGTTCAGAGCGAGTCAGAGAGCAGAAGTGGCTTTCTGTAGGAGAAACCTGCAAACTACATCGACTTATCAACTGAGCTCAGCGTCTCTGAGAAAACAAGAACTAGCATATCCAGTTTAAATCAAAGCCTGTAAGAGACAAGAAAAGTCAAGGCACATTGAAAACATGACTGTAAATATATCCCGGTGAACACATTTCCCCTGTGATTCAAACTTATTTCCCAAAGCAAACTTCCCATATCTGCTGAAGTTTATGCTAAATCAGTCTACCGTATCTAACCTAACTCATTTAGTGTCCCCAGTGGCCTTTGATCCTCACTACCTCACATTACATTATTATATATTTCTCACAGTGTGTTTCGATATTTCACCTGTCCCATCTTTGCTCTGGCAGTCCGTATTTTATACCTTTTAACTTTGGACAAATGTTTTTCTACTTTAAAGTAAGTCATTCCTTTTGTTACTAAAATGATTATTACAAGAATACATTGGAATTGAAATCACTGGAATTGTATTGCTGTATTGGGATGGTCCCCCTGCGTGAATGCGAGTATGTATGAATCAGTAGATACCTGAAGACAATGCAAGAACCTCTGGCTGTTAATTGACAAAAACCTAGCCAGAGGAACTTTACAAAACTCTAATCTGCAAGCCATTTTCGGCTAATCAAGCCAAGGACCTGATTTCTGAAACCGAGCGCACACCCTATTGACTATTCCCTCTCATCCATCATCTAACCTACCAAGACAGAAGGACAAGCAGGTGACTCCCTTCTGGAAAAGACATCACCTTGGAGGAAGCTGACCAGCAGCAGCAGGCTCCAGGGCCGTGGATAGGTAGATATACTGACACCAGTGCTCTGACAAGCACTACAGCAGCTACTAGACACTATACTACATGGGTTTGAATGACATGGTTTTAAATGTGTGAGTGCATGTGTGCGCGCTAAGGTGACCAATACCCTTCATAACTCAAAGCCTGCATTGCTCATTTTATTAGTAACGTCACATCCCATACAGTAAATTAGACTGTATTACGATCCTGTTGGTTGGTTCTGTGCAGAGAATACCTTCTCTCTCCCTCTCTCTCTCTGTCTCCCCCTCTCTGTGACCCTCTGGCTTGCTGTGCTGTGGTTGGCTCACACTCTCTCTATCCTCCATTCCCTAAACACTTGTCTCTCCCTCTCCCTGTCTCTCACTTACTGTGACCCACTCACTGGTTTGCTGTGTTGGGCCCACACACTCTCTTTATCTTCTCTTCCCTTTTCTCTATTGCTGTCTTACGGCCTGACCCTCTGGCTTGCTGTGATTGGCTCATGCACTCTCCCTAGTCTCCATTTTATTTCTCTCACTCTCACTTGGCATGACCCACTGACTTGCTGTGAATGGCTTTCTTTCTTGCTCTCACTCAGATTGCAACCAGCTGTGATTGATAGAGAGAGGGAGAGAGAGTCAGTCTCTCTCTCTCTCTAGCTCACTGTGACCTTGTGGCTTGCTGTGACTGGCTCACACACTCTCTTTATCCTCCATTACCGTCTCTGTCACCATGAACCCCTGGCTTGCTGTGATTGTCTGACATGCTCACTCTCTGTCTCTGTCTCTCTTCTTTGCTTTCAAGAGCCACAAAGACTTGAACTGTGCACTTCCGGTGAAGGCTTGGAGGCAGCTTGAGGGGTGAGAGACTAACCCCAGCTGCCCCAGGGGAAACTGCCAACACGCAACAGAGACCATGGAATACCTCCTATGTCTTTGCCCCATCACCAAGGGGTGTGGAATAGGGTACACAGACTTTGTGAAGAGGTGATGGGAGTCAGGCTGATGACGAGGGAGGTGGCATCTGTCTATACATTGGGGCACCTAACAACCCACTCGGATCAGTTTGGGTCAGCCCACTGTATACCCGTGTGTTTCTCAGAATACTGCCTCCTCACTGTCCTAGGCTGAGCTGGGGGAATGGCTGGAAAGAGGCAGAGGAGTGTGGAAGCTGAACACCAGCCTCCTGGAAGATGAGTGCACTAGGCACAGCTACACAGAGCACGTGCAGGCTGGAAGACCCTCTGGGTCCTGTACCAGAACCAGACGGAGTGGTGGGCCAGAGTGAGAGGACCAGGGGCTTTTTCTAGTGAGGAGGCAAGCTGTGGGCCCTCTTTCACCAGAAGTGGCATGAGTGCCTGACCCTTAAGTTACAGGACTTGCACAGGCAGGCAGTAGTCAGTTATGGTGTGAGGGAGGCCATGTTGGATGTGAATGCCCAACTCGGTGCCTGATACTGGGAGGAGGCCAGGAAAAATATCTTCTAGGCCAGGGCCCCCTGGGTGGAGGAGGGAGAAGGGTGGTCTGCTTACTGCTCCAGACTGAAGAAGAGCAAGGAGGAAGCTATGACATGCCTGAGAGACAGAGGGAGAGTGCAGCACCAAACAAAGGATGACATGCTGGCCACAGCGGCTGCCTTCTACTGGGAGATCTATGCCAAGAAGCCAGTGGACCAAGAGGCCATGCAGCTGTGCCTGAAGCCTCATCTAGACCTTCAGAGAGGATGAGCAGTGGCTTGATGCCGGAGGAGCTCAAGAGGATCCTCTGGAGTTTCAAGAATGATAACACTCTTTGGACAGACAGCCCTCACAAGGGGTTTTACTTGACTTTCTGGGACCTGGTGGGTCCAGACCTGCTGGAGCTCTTCCAAGAGCATCTGCATGAGGGCCAGCTCAGTGTGGGGATGGACTGGGGCCTTGTGACCCTCCTGGACAAAGAGGGTCTGAAGGAGAAGTTGAAGAACTGGTGGCTGATCGCCCTCCTGAACTTTGATTCCAAGCTGCTGGCCAAAGTCTTGGCCGAGTCATTCAAATTCATCCTAGGTTCAATCATGCATAAGGACCAGTTGTGTGGGCTGCCGGGGTGCTAGATTCAACCTGGACCTGGAGAAGGCCTACAACAGGTGTCCCACTGGTACTTGTTTCAGATGCTGGAGCAGATGGGAGTCCCCCTGACCTTTGTCAACTGGATCAGGACCATCTACATGGATGTGAGTAGCAAAGTGCAGATCAACAGCTTCTTGAGCACCCAGGTCACAGTGGAGTCAGGGGTCAAGCAGGCCTGCCCAGTCTCCCTGATACTGTTGAAGGGGAACAGAACGAAGTCAATCGCCATTATGTGTAAGCGAGCAGGTCACGTACACAGCTTAAGCTATGAGGAAGTCAAAGGGCATGACCCCAAACTGCTAGGCTAAGCACAAACTGGAACAATTCTAGTTTAGTAAAAACAGGATACTAGTATAGAAAGAGCGTGGCTATTAAATAGATTGATGTATCTGTTACTATGCATATGATGTCATACTTCCTATATCAAAATTGCTATATAATCAAGCTGCGCGTGAAGTCGAGCAACAGACAGTTTCCTCTCGGGGCAGTTGTCTGTTCAGAATGCATTCTTTAATAAATCAAGTCTTTAAACTTATGTTGTTGTTCGTCTGAGGCTCTGCCTAATGAACCCGGGGACAAGTTTTCCCCAACACTGTTCATCTGTGCCATTGAGCCCCTGGCCCAGCGCCTGAGGCAGGACCCAGGGATCCACGGTGTCCACATCCTGGGTTGCAGTAAGAAAAAGGCCAAGGTCCTGGCCTACATGGATGACTTGAGCATCTTGTGCTGGGACAAGTGGTTGGTAGAGAGAGCCCTGTGGCACATGCAAGTATATGAAGTGGTGGTAGAGGCCAAGCTCAATGTGAGCAAGAGCATATACCTTGCTGTGAGTGAGCCCAGAGACTTGGAGTCCTGGGGGTCTCTGTCCCCCATGAGGGAGTCAGGATCCATGGGATAGTTTTTTACCCCAGGCTGAGTGGCAGACCAGTGTGGGAGAAGACAGGCAAAGGTAAAGCAGAGACTGGGGTTATGGCACACGTGCTCCCTTTCCATGGCAGGGTGTGTTGAACTTGTGAAGGCAGTGTTATTACCGGTGCTTTTGTACACAGCACTGGTCTTCCCCCCTTCTGAGTGTGCTGCCACCGGATCTAGAGAGCCATGTGCATTTTCTTCTGGGGCTTCAGGTGGGAAAAGGTCACCAGGAAGATCTTATACAAGGACAAGAGGGCCAGGGGCAGGGGCATGCCGGACATCCTCCTTTTTCTGTGGGCCAAGTACGTGGGCAAAATCTGCAAGCTGGTGATGGTCATGGAATCCAAAACCACCTGCCTGGTGAGACACTGGGGGTCATTCATCCTGACAAACCACAGACTGGATCATGGGCTCACCATGTTTCTATAAGATCCTGAATAAGCTCTGCAGTTTGTATGGCCTGCAGAGTAGAGGCCCCATGACCATGAGCAATCACAAGAAGACCCAGGAGATGGTGAGGCTGAGGGACATCATGTTGCCCATGGCCCGGCTCCTGGGTGATGCTTGCCAGTTTGTGTGGGAGCACATCTGCCACAAAGACCTGAACAAAGATCACAGGAACCTGAACCGGTTGATAGCCCACCGAGCCCTACCAGTGAGGGCTCAGAGGCATAGAAAGGGGCAGCCGGGGAGACCTAGCTGCCTGAGAGCTACTTGCCACAGAGCCACCAAGATGATCAACCACCTCCTGCATCTGTGCTAAGGAGATATGGAACATGGTTAAGCGGGTTTGCAAAGTGGTGACTGGAGTCCACTGGCTGAGCAGAAAAGTGGTGCTATAAGGGCACCTTGCCAAACACCAGGGGAGCCTGCTGATCAGCTTCAACCAGCTTGCATCTAGTGCCAGGAATGCCCTGTGGAATGCCACTTAGTGATGGCAGACACTTTTCAAGAGCATGTTGGATGTCAGTCTACAGCCTAATGATATGGAAAAAAAACTGCAACCATACATGTGAACATGATTAAAGCATCATGCAATGTATCTTCAGGTGTTTGGGATGAATTGGTGATGTAAGAAACCAAAATGAAATATTGTGAGCAGTGATATGATAAATAAGTAAAGGAGAAAGAAAAATCACCATTTCTCACCTGCATATTGTTAAATATTAGGACCATGCAAAATTTCACCTGTTGTTTCCTTTTGACACTGTTTCAACTCATTTCAAGCTTGAAACAGAGAGATCAAACAAAATGAAGGGCTTCAAAACAGCCTCAAAATGAAACGAGGGCAGTCAAAATATTTCAAATGTTTTGAAATGTTTTCAGTTTTGACGCTGAACCTGGGCTTGCCTTCAGGGAAACAGAAAGGAAAGAGAGGGAGGGGGAAGAGGAGGGAAGCAGGGGAAGGACTGCTCTCATATTGACTGTGTCGCTGGCCAGTGACTGTGCTCCTTCCCTGAGGTCCCTTCCAATCCCAGTGCTCTGGGGCAGGGGTGGAAAAACAGCATAAAAGGCAGCATTGTTTGAACTGCCCTGCGTTCTGCCTTGGGGTCTGCCAGTTACTGAGCTATCTTCTAGCAGCGCAGGAACATTAGACAACGAAGGCTACTGCTATCACAGATCTGAATGATTTTCTATTTGCTAGCGTAGCCAAGCAAGAGGGATTCCAGAATGCCTTTTGCTTTCTTCTAGATGGTTTTATTTTATTACTACATTCATTGATTTATTTTTTTTTCAATTGTATAATTATATTGGATAGGATATTACACTATAGACTTTAATCTATATAGGAAAGCAAATGCATTTAAATTTTAGTTCTATACATTTATACCTTGCAGCACACCCACATTATTGAATTTATATAGGAAGAGAGAGATAGTTATACTTTTTTTATCTACATTTATACTAGGGGTGTGCGAAGTGGGCCATATTCAGTTCAGATTTAGCCCAAATCAGGGACAGTAATTCGATTAGTTGATTTGGATCACTGTCCCTGATTTGATTTGGTCAAATCTGAATCTGAAGACTCGATGCTGATTCAGAGAATCAGTGGTTTGTACATAGACACAGCTTTAAAAGTTTTGTTTACATACCTCGAGGTACCAGCGCAGCTTGTGAACACTGCAATGCTGAGGCGCATGGAGTGTCCCACAGGAGTGGGGGGGAGCCCTCCATGTGCTTGGCGGCAACTCAGAAGTGGACTGGAAGTACTTCTGGTCCACTTCTGGGTCTGCTGGGAAGTATGTAGGGCCCCTCCCTGTGCCCCCCCAGCTCAGAGATTGGCTGCAGGGAGCCCCAGGTGCCCCTCCTAGGCCCAGGAGGCACCAGTTGCTAAACCAGGGGGTCATGAAGGACCCCCCCGTATGCTCCCCGGTGTACCCAGAAGTGGACTGGAAGTGCTTCTGGTCCACTCACTTCCGGGTCTTCTGCCGAGCGTGCTGGGGACCCCCGCCCCCCGCCCATGCTCCTGTGGAATACTCTGTGTGCCCCAGTGTTGCAGCATTCACAAGCCGCCTGCTACCTAGCAGTATGAAGAAGAAACATTTAAAGCTGTGCCTATGTCTGAATTGATTTGATTCGGAGAGATTAGTGGGTCCTCTGATTTGATTCAAATTTGGAGATTCGGCCAATGAATCAGGCTGAATCTCTGCTGAATAGACTCAGGGACCAAAGCTTCACACAGCCCTAATTTTTACACTTTGCAGCACACATACATTATTGAATTTATATAGGAATGCAGATAAATTTATATATTTGTATAATAGCAAGACATTATGAAACACACCATGAAGTGTGGTGAAAAGGCAGCCTTCAGGGAGGAGCGGAAGAGTGGGGTAGAGAGAGAGAGGTGTTATTTCCACCCCCCACCCCAACTGAGATGCAGCTTCTTTCCTCCAACTAGCAGGGATGAGGCTTCCACAATCAGCAAGGAGAGGGGATCAGTTCCAGTGCCACTGCCTGCGCCTGAGACTGCATCCCCTTCAAGAGCACCAGCCATACCTGCCTCCCACCACCACCATGACAACAAGCAGCAGCACCAGCATGACAGTCTCCTCCACCCCACATGTCACTTCCCATGCTGAGTCTTCCAGGAGAAAGAGCTGGAGTTGGGTCTGGATCTGAGTGCCATAACAAGGGAAATTCTGGGGAAGGAGGGGGAATCAGTTGCGTTTGTGCTTCATACCCCTCAAGTTTCCCCTACAGCCAGGTCTCCTTCCCCAGAAGGCAATTTGGAGGAGGCTGCGGTAGAGATTGTGAAGGCAAGTGAGTCAGCTGAGTTCGCTGCTCCTGTTGCTGTGCCTCTACCTGCTGAGGAGAGGGAAAGTGCCTCATCCACACATACACCCACACCCCAAAAGTGCGCAATTAGTGTGGTATGGGATCATTTTGAGATGGCAGATGCTATCTGCCTTCCCTGCCAAGTCAAAACCAGCAGAGGCAAGGGAACAAAACTTATGAGCACTGCAGGGATGCTGATGCATCTCTGCAGGTACCACCCCCTTGCCCTTACTCCTCCTCATCCTGGCACCAGTGGAAGCATGCCCAAAGAGAAGTTCTCCTCTCACTCTAAAGGCCCCATACCCCCAAAGCAGAGGCAGGCCACCCTGGAACAGTAGGGGAAAGGTGGACAGAAAGCGGAATGTGTTGCAAGGGTAAGTGAGATCAGCAAGAGCACTGGGGAGATGCTTGCTTTCAATAGCCAGCCCTTCTCCTTACTTAAATGGTCAGGGTTCAAGCAGTTCATGGCGCTCATGGTCCCATCCTATCAAGTTCCTGAATACACCACTTTCAGAAGGATGTTGGTGCCCTCCTTGTATTAGGTATGCAAGGAGTACATCAGGGAGGAGCTGCACAAGGCAGGTCTGCAGGTGGCCTTACACTTCACCTTGGACATCTAGAGCAGCTTGTGTGGAGAGCACGCCTACCTCTCCCTCACAGGGCACTGGCGCAATCAGTCAGGCCATTGGTGGACTCTGTCAAGCCAAGGTAATGGATGAGTTCCATACAGCAACCAAGACCATGGGGGCCATGAACTGCTTGGTGCAGGGATGGTTCATTGGGCAGGGCGAGCTCACCCACAGGTTCATGGTCACAGGCAATGAGGCCAATATGGTGAAGGTAGTCCATGATGCCAACTCTGTTGGCATCTGCTGTGTGGCACACAAGTTGCTTCTCATTGGAGGGGGACAGGACTGCTGGTGATAGTGCCTGGATCACCAGAAAACTCATTCCCAAATACAGGAAGGTGGAAGGCTATTTCCATAACAGCATCAAGCGGGGCAAGATGGTGCAGGACATGCAAGAAGAGCTGAACATCCTACAGCACAAAATCATGCAGGATGTGGAGACTTGCTGGAACTCCAAATACTTGATGCTCAAGAGGCTGGTGGAGCAACAGAAGACCATCCATGAGATGGCCCAGTTCAGGGGTATTGGGAGCAACAGCCTCCTTAACAGAGCTGAGTGGGATACCATCTCCCAGATCTTGGTGGTCCTCAAGCCCTTCCTTGAGGCCACTGAGACCCTCAGTACTGGTGATGCCCTCCTTAGCCAGGTGATCGCCACAGTGAGGGAACTTCAAAGCCAAATGGAGAGCTTCCAGGGGATCAATGTTCCTGGCTGGGGCAAGCCGCTGTCACCAGACGTGCAGGCACTGGGGAGGTGGCTGAAGAAGGGCATCAGGAAATCAGGGCATCAGGAAATGGCTTGATCCCTTGCATTCCAGTAGGGCCCACATGCTGGCTGCCATGTGTAACCTGAGGGGGAAGGGCAGTGTATGCAGCAGCCAAAACCAGTGGATGGAGGTGCGGGTGAAGAGGGTCAGGGAGGAAAGAACAGTGGTGGAAGGGGACATGGAAGAGGGAGATCCACTGTCTCATGCTAGCACACCATCCACCAGGCAGACTCCTCCTCCACCACAGGTGTTGCCAATGTGCCCCAAGGACATGGTTTCTATGGTGTGGTCCAGAGGTCCCAGGCCCCACCATCAGGCTGTGGCTTGTCCAGAAGACCCAAACTCCACCATCACACTGGTGTTCCTGAAAGTAAACCTCCTGCTGGTGGGGTTCCCCAACCTCTAGGTGCAGATGGAGTGAATGCCACCCTCCTCACTCTATCTGCACCTATTTCCTTTTTTCCTTTTTAAAAAACCAGTCAATGCCCTGATCTCAGAGCTGGATGGGCACTCACTGCACAACTAGTCAGGAGGAGAAGAACATGTCCCTGCTGAGCTCCTGTGCCAGGACAAACTTGGAGGTATGGCCTGGGGCTATGGGGAAGGAGAAGGCCCCAGGTCCTGGCCATGACCACAAAAATTGTACTCTGCAGGGTTGGGGAGGCCTAGTGGGATTGCTGGCAGTGTGGCAGCTCCAGGAAATGCCAGGAACCAGGTTGCCCCTGGTGAAAGGCAGGAAGGAGGTGCCATAATTTCCAGCTACTGTGCACACACTCAGTCCTGTCTCTGGAAAGCCCAGACCTGTAATGTCTTTGACAGGCCTGAGGCTTGCTGGTTGGGGTGGAGTTGTGAGGCTCCAGGTGAGCTCAGCTTAGCTGCCTGGGGTGCCAGCTTTCGAAATGAAAAACCCTTTGTCAGGCTGAGGAAGCACCTGCAGCTGGTGCGTGCGCTGTTCCTGGATGGGAGGAATAGTAAAGAAGCCAGAGGCTGGCATGCAGTGCAGGCAAGAAAGCCAGTCAGTGAAAATGGAAATGGAGGCATCAGGGGGTGAGAGACAGGCTGGGTGAGGGTGAGGGGCATGTAGCATCACAGGTAAAAGTACAGCGGTACGAGGGGAGTCAGGTGTCTGGCAGGTTGCAGTGTGCCAGAATGCCACTGTCTAATCTATATTGCGTCCATGACTTTCTGTATCTAGGAGGCTGCTGTAGTGAAATTCATAGGCCCAGCTATGAAAAGCAGTGTGTAAATTCCCTTTCAGGATCAGGCCTAAGAGGCTGGAGACAGTGTTTTTTCTGTGAAAGAGGTATCCCGACGGATAATTGGGTATTCTTGTCTTTGCTAGATTCTGGTGTGCAGTTTGTGGGGTACTGGAGACAGTCGGCAGGCTTTGTATTTTGAGCTGTAGGAAGTTGGCTTCAGTTCTAGTGATGAAGTGAGGTGCTTGTTTGAATGTGCAAACCACTTTTTAGAGCCAAGCCTATGAACTGCTCCTCTTCAGCCTCCTAGCTGGTGGGTACAGAAACTCACGGACTTAATATAGAAAGTGGAATGCTATACACACTGCGACCTGCTGGACATCTGACTCCCCGGGCACCTCTGCACTTCTACCTGCACTGCGACATCCCCCCCTTGCCCCCCACCCCAGCCTGTCCCTCACCCCCTAACACCTCCATTCCCATTTTCACCGACCGGCTTTCTTGCCTGCATTGCATGCCAGCATCTGGCTTCTTTACTATTCCTCCCATCCAGGAACAACAAACACACAGACCGACTGCAGGTGCTTCCTCAGCGTGACAAAGGGTTCTTCAAACAGAAAGCTTGCTAAGATATATTTCTGTAACTATCATTCACTTGATCTGCTAAAACATACTAGATTAGACTGAGCCAAAGGAAAGGACGTTGTCTGCCAGTGCCATGTCCTTAGACCAATACCGCTAGCACCTGACTGGAAGGATGCAGGGCCCCGGACGTGTCTAAGTCCCAGGGCTGGCAGGGAGAGTTCTCTGGCAGCTGCTGGAGAAGAAGCTCCTGCAGGAAAGGAAAGGAGGGCTCTAGTCTGTGACAATTTGGCTGCCCGAGATGCTGCTGGTGCCACTGTGCTGCTTCCTAAGTTATTAGCTATTGCCATGTAAAGTGGTGGACTGAGATGAGGCTGTAGGGGAGGAGGAGACCTCACTGGGACACACTACTGTGTCGTGTAGAGGCCCCAGCACCAGTGAGGGCCTTAACACAAACACAAAGTCACGCATGTCACAAGCTTTTCTTGTCAGCAGCTTGAGGTTCAGTTTCCCAGAACCCCCTGCACATATCTCCTTGAAATGTGGCAGGCTTCATGGCCTCAGAAGGGGCTGCCACCCCGGCCAGTTTAATCCAAATCAGGCAAGAAATGAGAAAGTTATAGGCAGTGTTGGCCTTCCCCATTATAGCCTATGGGTGAAACGTCGAAACAGCGTGGAAACAACAAAACGGTTTTGATGAAACAAAATGGAGCGGGGGGTTCAAAACAAAACAAAACACAACCTGAAGTGAAACACCGGGCCGTTGAAATGCTGAAATGGAAGTCACAATGGAACGACGCCGTTTCTCACAGCCCTATTCAATTTAAAAATGCACGCTCCGTGATTTCAGGGGTCCTCACGCAGGGCACGCGGGTTGCGATTCTTGCAGGGATGAGTAAGAAAATTTTCATGGCATGCCAAGAACCATCGTTACTGACAATGGCCCACAATTCAGGAACAGGGCATTTTAAGATTTTGCCCAAGTGTATGATTTTTATCAGAAGACATCTAGCCCCAAACACCCTCAAGGCATTGGATTGGCAGCATATGGAGCATGCATTGTGAAGAGCCTGCTTTAAAAAGCAAGGGAGGAAGGTAAAGATCCATACTTGGGACTACTCAACTACAGAGTTACACCAGTGCAACAGAGTGCACTTGTGAGAGTTAGGGGATCACCTGTGTTTGCTTTCCCTCCACTAGATGTCAGCTTTGCATCACAAATGCCGGCTCGCCCTAGCGTTTGCAGAAAAATGCGTGCTTGAGGCTCTGCCAGACACTATCATGGGCTTAAAGGGAAGAAGCTGGTGTCACACCCGTGTCTGCTAATAAGTTTAGAAAGCCTCATACTATGCTTTCTCTTCTTACTGATGACTAGAACGCAGTGCGACAGTACAACTTTCTTAAACCTGAACTAGGGTAATATGTGCCTCAACCGACATCGTTAGGCCCTTTTACGTAATTCTCACCTGGCACCTGGTGAGTAAATGAAAAACCATAGGGTTGAAAGGGCTCAGCTCTTACCATTACCAACCAATTAAAAAAGCTGGAGCTGCTATATTTTGGATTTTCAAGTAGTCACCCTTTATTCTGAATTCTTGCCAATGGGTGGCTGAGTATTGTACACTTCCTCATTATTTTTGCTTCTTATGATACCCCCAAGTGCCTTGTCTATGCTAAGTAGTGTTTGCCCTGTTTTTAAGATGATGAGGGAAATAAAAGCATTTCAGATAGACTGTAGAGCTATCTAGGCTCATGCCTGGTTTTTTTACATTATTTTTGCCAGGTGGTGATTTGTAGTTGATTATTTTCATGTGAACTCACAATTAGAGACAAATGAGTCTAAGCAAAAGCTTTCTGTATAAAGCTGTGCGTTTCTGCAGTGATCCCAATGTTGATTGCTTCAGTTGGCTCTATTTGTCTGATTTTATAGCTGGCATATAACTGAGGCTCAGGTTGTCATCTCAATGTAGCATCTGCTAGTGGCAGGTTAGGTTTGGGACTTCGGAAAATTTTGCTGGAGAGGCTGCCTCAGAGCTAAGGCATGCATAATTCTAAGCGATGTAAACCAGATGGCACAACTATGCAAGTCAGCAGTGATTCTGCTTATCAGATGTGTTTCTTGGGCTTATGCCCTGTGTTTTGCAGAAATAAGCTTCCCCCCCCCCCCCCTTGTCATTAATGCAGGAAGAAAAGTGCTCCCAAAATTAAATATTTAAATATCCACCTTTTTATTATAGGTGAAGATTGGAGCAACTCTTGTATTTAAGGTTGCCTGACACTTCTGATTTTAAGATCCAGTCTTCAGTTGCTTTTAATTTTGTCATATTACAATTATTCAGGCTGAAAATTTCCACGTGGAGTCTACTTTTAGAGTTGAATTTTTGGTGCAAGAATCAGCAAAAATGGGTCAGCAATTTCCAAGAATGAGGTTAGGAGAAAGCATGGTGACATGCTGAAACTTTCTTACAGCTGTTTTCCTGAGAAGCTCGCAGAGCACTACAGTTGATGTCAGAGCTTGACATTTAGCAGGGGGTTAGCTCTGGGGATATGACAGGTGTTTTTGCTATGTAAATCCATCCATGTCATACAAGGTTGCAAACTACTTGAAAATCACAGGTTGCGCATACTCAGTATAACTTCTCGTTAAAGCCAGCTCTTAATTTCTCTGACGATTCCTTCTGTGCTGAGCATGCTTCAGTCTGGGGCTGCAGGAGCGCGGCAGGGCTGAGGTTCTGCCAAACAGAGAGCACGGAGACCATCTTTCCTGTCTCGTAGCTTCCAGTTACTAATTTTTAAGAAGTGAATAGGAGGAGGAAAAGAAAGCAAACTGATTCCTGTGCAGAGCAATGGGTGTGTACGTATGCTCTAACGTGGCTTAATTTAAGTTGACTTCAGTTACCTTATTTTAAGTTGACTTGGTACCTGTTGCCTCTTCCCCATCTACCCAGCTTGTCCTGGTCTCCGCACTGCCCTTTCACTGGGTGCATAAACACAACCTGCGGGAGGAAGGGCTAAAGCAGACTGAGGTGATAGCAGCAGAAGGGGTCTAAGGGCAAGGGGAGATGGGGACCATTTTGTGTTATTCTGAAGAGACCAAGGAGTTAAACTTATGATAAAGCTTGTTGATACAGACAGGAGTACCCTGCCTGCAGTTCTGCATTCCTCCTTGCAATTCCAAGGTCAGTGTAACAACTTATACGTAACACTCGTAAAGGTATCCACACATCTTCCCCCTTTACATGTAACGTATCATAGGCGATTGGGAAGGGAGGCCTGGGGGCACGTGCTCCCTGACAGGGCCGTTCCCGTCACTGATTCCACCGGTGTCTGTGGATGCTTGCCAGCTCCACCCCTGCTGTGGACGTCGCGGGAAGCATCTGCAGGAGTTCATCAGCTCTGCCCCTGCCACTGATGTTGGCGGGAGCTGGCCAGGTCCACCCCTGCCACTGAGTTTGGGGTGCTCCCCCAAACTCAGGAGACCCCAGTCACCCATGTAACGTATCCTCATATAATACTAACATTGGCAGTTTACTTCAACCCATAGTTAAAACACATTTTAACAGGTCTCAATTAGTCTTTGTGTTGGCTTCCTCGCTGTAAGTGATCTCAGTTCTTTGTATTTTCAATCCTTATTGGTTCAGTTCTTGTTTAGTTTTCTTGTTCAGATGGCTCTACTTCTGTGTCATTTCCAATCTCCTCTGTAGTTTCTTGTTGCTTAGATTAACTAGTTTGCTGAATCCTGCGATGCTGCTTCTTGTCTTCTCTTTATGAGCTGCAAGTGTCAGCTGTGCCTTCTTAATATCTGTCCTTCCAGTGCAACTATTGTATAGGACCTGGGAGCAACTTGATGGGAAAGTAGTGCTTTTTATTTCCACATTCATCCATCAGAAATAAGCATCATATCTTTGTTGTATAGTTGTGATAACTACCTGGAACCCCGATATAGTACCATTTTTGTTTGAGTTTGTCAAGTTTTTTAAATGTTTTCACGTCTTGCTTTTCATTCTGATGAGCATCATCCACAAGCTTTGGCAGCGTGGTTTGCATTTCCGGTTAAGCAGCATTTCTGCTGGGGACAGTCCATGTTTAATGGGTATTGCCCTGTAATTTAAGAGTGACAGGTAAACATTGGTGTGCGAATCTGTAGATTTTTCAACAATTTCTTCACTGTTTGTACTCCACTTTCCACCAAACCATTGGATTGTGGGTATTTAGGACTTGATGTGTTGTGACAGAATCCATATTTGTTTGCAGACTCTTTAGAATCAAGAGTTCAATTCAATCAAAGTCTGTTCTCACAATTTGTGGAATCCCATGTTTAGCAAAAATTGATTTGCTCTGAGTTATGACCTGGGATCCTAGTTTTCCCAGATAAAAACCTGCAGATTTTCTGATAAAAATATGCAAATTCTCTGATAAAGTCCCCCAAATCTGTAATTAAAATGAAAGGCCCCTCCCCACAGCCCCCTGGCCCTGCTTGTTTCCCTCACTCCCCCTTCCCACAACCCCCAGCCCTGCTGGTGCCCCTTGCCTCCCACTCACAGTTCCTGCTCCCCCAGCCCTGCTGGAGGTCCCCCCCAGCTGCCAGGGCTATGGGGCCAGGGACCTGGGTCTGCAGCCCCCTGCCCCTGGCAGGAGGAAGGGGCTGCTGCAATGAAACAGATCCCAGTTCCTCGCCTGCTGCCTGCTTGCTGTGGGCTAGGGCGTTGGGGGAAAGGGGCAGCTCCCCAATGCTGCATGCACTCCTAGGGCACAGGGAGGACCTGTGCACCCCAGATCTGTTCACAGGTTGACAGCTGCATGCCGCCCACTGTGGGCTTCTACCCTGCTGCCCTGTCCTGGGGCCTCTGCAGCCCAGTGTGTGTGCCCCGGCACTGCAAAGAACAGTGGTGCTGCGCAGGAAAGCTGCTTGCCACTGTCCTGGCTCCACGCTGTCCTGGCGATGTGTCCCTAAGTCTGCAGCTGCTGCAGGAATGGCAACGTGGGATTGTGTACAGCAGACACTGTCAGAACTAAATGGTTAAAAAGTGCCTCGGCACAGCTGCGTTCTGGCATGATGCGAGTGCCCGGTGCAGGGATTTCCCCTGCGGCGGGAAAGAGTCCTTGGTGCAAAATCAGCTCCTGCCAAAAGCTTGCAGCTGCACCGTTGTGTGCATGCTTTCAATTGGCCTGATGTAAATTATGCACACGTGGCGGCTAGCAATTGGCTCGCTAGCTGTACAAAAGGCTTGGGAGGTTTCTGCCCAAGTCAGAGGAGAGCCCGGATGCACGGAGGAGAGCGTCACATGCCCATTGAAAGAAATCCTCACCTGTACCCCGGAGCCACATTGGGGCCTGATCAACCACCACCAACTCCCCGTTGATGTATTCCCGATGTACCCTGTACCCTACTATGCCACACAGAGCTTTCTACTTTCTGTTTGCAACTCTTCTAAGCGCACCTACACTGCATACCTTGACGCAAGGCCCTGTATAGCAGCTTGCAAGTAAAGTTTTTTTCTTTGCAACCACTACGCATGCTGTGCCTAATTCCACGCCATTGGCGGCCCCATTCCGGCCCACTTCTTGGCCCCCACAGACACCTCACCAGGGCAGCGCAGAACTCTCAGTGGCAAGCAGGTTTCCTGCATGGTCCTTCTGTTCTCTGCAATGCCAGGTTGTACTTACCAGGCTGCAGAGGTCCTGGGGGAGGGCAGCAGGGTGGGAGCCCAAGCCTGAAGTGGGCAGCCTATACCCATGCCCACACCCCATGCACAGATCTGGGGGGCACGGGTCTCCCCTGTCCCTTTGGGCGTGCACTCATTGGTGAGGAGGAGCTCCCCCCCACCTAAACCCACAGCAGGCAGTCTGCCCCCACACTGTGCACAGATCTGGGGGGCACAGGTCCCCCCGACCCTCTAGGGATGCACATAGTGCCACAGAGCTGGCGCCACTCCCCTCCTGCTCCGGATAAGCTGCCTACAGCCTTGTCCTACTCCCCACCAGGATCCTGTGACCGCATGCATTGTGACCCCAGGCCTAATGCCCCAGGCACTGCCTAGCTGGGCAGCAGCCCAAGCTCCAGCCCTGTCCAGCTCCCTCCCTTCCTATTAGGGGACCCTCAATCCCCCACCACCACTTAATTCAGGGAGCTGCTCTCCAGCCTGCCTGGTGGCCATGTGCCTATATGTGTACATGGAGTCCCCAGCCTGACCGCCCTTCTCCTGCTTCATCTCAGGCCCTTGCAGGCTAGAGCGCTCATTGCAAAACTGCAAATTCTCCATTTTTCCATGGGAAACAGAAAACCCATATCCCTCGTTATGCTTTCTAGCAATACAATTTCAGGATAGTGAGAATAATAATCCAGCACTTCTACATATTTTTCCCCACATGCATGATAAATCAATGCCCACGTGATACCACGTGATACCACAAAACTATGGGCTCTGCCATGACCACGATAGGCTCTTGTCTTTGCGCTGATCTGTACTTTAGGCACATAGAAGATGATGTAAAGGCTTGTACAATGTCATTATTTATGTTCAGCTAATATAAAGCACCCTTTGTTCTCCTTTTGCATTTTTTTCAATGCCTAGATGCCCCCC
>JAGPOW010003648.1:120153908-120187149 GCA_030014935.1 Caiman crocodilus | reverse complement strand
CCCCCCATGTATTTTCTTTAACATGTCTTTCTTTAGTACTGCTGGAACAAGTTGTGAGCCTTTGAACAAAATGCCATCCAGGACTGACAGCTGTTCCTTGAACTGAGAGTAGGGGCTAGGTAGCTGCCTTCCAGGCCAGCCAGCACAAATAGCTGTTAGCACTTTTTGTAATGTGGTGTCCTGAGCAGTAGCTTCTGCAGTTAGTGCCCAAACTTTATCCATGACAGGTATCACTGTTTTAAGGAGATTAGCATGTAGTATGTCTGAGTCTGGAATTCTGTTATTTTTCATTGTGTCATATGCTCAAGTTGCTAAAAACCTCTTCCCTGGTTGGAATGGGAAAATGCTCCCTTTTGATGTACCTGTTCATTTGCTTAGGATCCAGACACAATCTCAAAGATCCATCTTTTTTTCCCCCTACTATAACCAGTGAATGAACCCAGGCAATTGGTTTCTCTACTTTTTCTATTACGCCTGTGTTAACTAATGTATTTAATTCCTTTTTCAATTTCTCCCTTAGTACAAGCATGTATGGTGGGAGTATTTGATTCTTTTAATTCTATCTTGTACTCAGTTGACAGTTTCCCTATGCCTTGAAACACATCGTAAAACTCTTCTTCTATGATCTTGCTTTGTAGTCCATCAAAGGTGCCCATTCTCTTAATCAAACCTGTGGTTTTACATGTTCACAACCTAATAATTGGCACTAGCTTTCCTGGGACTGTTACAAACTGGATTTTTACTATATTACCTTTGGGTGCATCTACAGTTGCAGACACATGCGCTTGCAGCAGCTCAAAAAAGGAGCGGCACAAATTTGTGCCAGAGATTTTTGCCTCAGCGCACATGCCTGAACATGCACTTTGGTGGCAGTTTGCCACTTGGGGCAAACTGACTCTGCCTAGCTCCTCCTGGATTTGCAGCCAGGGGGAGTGAAGGCTGGGGCCAGCACATTGTATTGCCAGACATCTTTAACTCCTCCGGAATTCTGGGATGCTCCATTTTTCTGTCTTTCTTTGCAGCCCTTCCTGGTACCATGTGTTGTTCTCAAAATACTATGGAGTTAAGCTTATAGAATGATAAAATGTGTTTATACAGACAGCAGTACCCTGTCTGCAGTTCGCTCCTGCAATCCCTGGGCTAATGTAACAGTTTATACATAGCACTTTTAAAGGTATCCACATACGTTTATGAGGGAAGTCGAGGGCTCTGAAAACTGTCAAAGATATGCAATTAGCTCTGTTGCCCTTAAACACTAAACCACTCCCAGGCCCCTCTCTTCCCGCAAAACAGTGCATCTCATCCAGCCCATGTGTGGTCCACACAAAAGAGTATAGCTGCTGCTGCTCCCAGATACTCCAGCATCTCAAGTGGAGAAGTTGGTGCTGCTACTGTGAAGGCCAGACCCAACCTGAATATCCATATATTAACATTAGCCTGTGTGAAGCAGCAAGTATTCACTTTGGATTCAGATCCAGTCAATTCAGAAGGACAGTGATTTGATTCAGTGATTCAAATCACTGTCCTGATTCAATTCGGCCAATTGGGATTTGGAGATTTGGTACCGATTCAGAGATTTAGCCACAGACAATAATGGGGAATTGCTAAAACACCTATAACTTTGTCATTTTTTGCAGATTCAGATGAAAACAGCAGGAAAGGTAGCCCCTTATGAGGACATGAAGCCTGCCAAGTTTCAAAGAGGATCCAAGGAGGTGTGATGGGGTTTCACAGCATCACCAGCAATGCTAGACACCCTCTTGTTTGGAACAGTTGTCAGTGGACAGGACAGGTGTTCCCTGGCAACCATGGCCAGATCCTACTACACCTGGCTGTGGGCTGCCCAATAGGCCAAGGGGTCATGATGCAGCGGCTTCATGTCCTTAGTGAGATAGGTAGCCATCGAAGCCTCTATGCTACTTGCCTGATAGTGGGGTCTGGTGCCTCTGGACCCCAATATTGAAGCCATGTCTTGGTCCACATTGGCAGTGGCTGTGGTGGGGGAGATTGTCTCATGGTCAGAACGCTGGCATGGGAAAGTGTATCCCCCCTTCCATGTCCTCCTCACCTCCACCCTTCTGCCTCCCTGACTCTGTTCACAGATCCTCCATCCAGTGATTGAGGGTTTTGCTGCAGAAACTCCCCTTCACCCTCAGGTAGCACATGCCCACCAGCATGTGGACTGTACTGGACCACAGTGGATCCAGCCATTTTTTGATGCCATCCTTCAGCTTCTTCACCAGTGCCTGCACCTCTGGTGACAGTGGCTTGCCCCAGCCAGGAGCATCGATCCCCTGGAACGTCTTCATTTCATTCTTAAGCTCCTTCACTACAGGGATAACTTGGCTAATGAGACAATTGCCAGTGCTGAGGGCATCACCAGCACTGAGAAGGGCGTCACCAGACTACTACTTGAGGGATGGCTTGAGGACCACCAAGATCTGAGGATGGTATCCCACTTCATTTTGTTAAGGGGACCACTGATCCCAGTTTCCCTGACCAAGACCATCTTGTGGATGGCCTTCTGTTGCTTGATGAGACTTCCCAGCATCAGGTATGTGGAGTTCCACCGAGTCTCCACATTCTGCATGATTTTGTGCTGCAGGATGCCCAGCTGTCACAGGCCAGCTGGGCACTGTGAGTATATCAATTTAGTTGCAGACCGACTGAGCACTGCAACTTTATTAGCCACTGGGCTTTTTGGTTCAGAATCGAGGAGGTGATGTTGGGACGAAACCAATGACAAGTTTCACTTATTAAAAAAGAATAAATTAAACTTATAGCAACAAAAGATATAGTTTGCACATATGACAATTAGTAGAAAGGTTAAGCTAATAAATAAACAACATAACAAGTTAAAATTGACAGAGATCATAAAAACACACAGACAAATCAACTGAGAGTCCCCACTTGGCTAGCAAGTTATCGATAGTTCATCAGTCTGGTACATGTCAAGTTGATTCAGTGAAGTCAGGCATCCTCAATCCACGCTGTCAGAGGGAGAATCAGGGGAAAATCTCAGTCAGGATCTGGTCTTCGCTCATACAGGGAGTAGGAGAGATCTGGAGGAATGGAACAGCAATGACCCTTCTGTTCCGTCCTTCCTGTGGGTCACTTAACGTGCGTGTTCTTTTATATCCTGTCATGCTAATCTGTTGGCTACATAGTCCCTTAAAATCTTATTCTGTAGCTGTTATCCTATGGGGTTAAAAGGTGTTAGAAATCATTACAATAAGTTACTGCCCAAGCTTGGGTTTATCCAATAAGCAAATCATACCGCATCACTTTGGGGTCTGAGATTAACATGTCCCTACCCAAGTTCAACCCACTATGTTAATTATACCTTGTGATTAGGTTCATTAATTTTACTAACTCTAAGCAAAAATTATTAAATCAGCTAGGTTTGCAGCTTAACTTTTTAGTTCTGCTCTTTAAGACTCATGCTTATTCCATGATCAGTACAACAGCTATATATATTTCAGACAGGCCGGAAACATCTACAGGAAACAGTCTCATAAGCGCTGTTTCAAATATCTTCAAAAAGCAGATTTCTTTTTGCTATAAGTTGCTCATTAACCCTTCCAGTTTTGGCCATCACACTCAGCTGTGCCTGTTTGTCCTGCAGCACCTTGCCCTCTTGATGCTCCAGTGGAAGTAGCCCACCACCTTTCTGAATTTCAAAATGAGCTGGCTGGTAGTGATGGCACTGTCACAGGGAGCCCTGCCCCCCTCCAAGGTGTCCCTAACTATGAAGTGGAACTTGTGTGCTACATAGTGGATGCCAACAGAGTCGGCATCTTACATCGCCTTGACCATATTGGCCCTGTTGTTGGTGACCATGAACCCGCGAGGGAGCTTGTCCATCCCTGAACTATGCAGTTCATGGCCCCCGTGATTTCTGTTGCTGTATTCTCCAATTTTCTTGTGAGAACATCATGGGATACCAGGTCAAAGACTTTTTGGAAGTCAAGGTAAACAATGTCAACCTCGTCTCTCTTATCCAGGTGGTGAGTTCCCTGATCGTAAAAGGATTGGTAAGACAAGACCTGCCCATGATGAAACTATGCTAGCTGTCATTCAGAATCCTACCTTCTGCAAGCCTATCGCACATAGACTCCTTAATGAATTTTTCTAGGATTTTCCATGGGATACAAATTAGGCTAATTGGTCTATAGTTACCTGGGTACTCTCTCCTCCCTTTCTTGAAGATGGGCACAGCTTTTGTCCTGAGGGACCTCTCCAGAGCACCATGCATTTTGGAACAGTTTTGCCAGGGGTTCTGCGATGACTTTGGCTAGCTCCTTCAGCACTCTCAGATGAAGTTCATCCAGTCCTGCTGACTTATATATGTCTAATTTTTTAAACTGATCATGCACCAGTTCTAAATCAATAATAGGAAGGCAGTCATTCCTACCATGCTCATTCTGTGCCCTATCAGACATGACTTTCTCTTTGGGCTGTTGAAATATCAAAGCAAAGTAGTCATTCAGTTCAGGTTTTTTCTGAGTGCTGGTAACCAGCTGTCCTGAGTTGTTGAGCAATGTTACCACACTCCCATTTGTTTTCCTCCTGTTCCCTGCATACCTAAAGAAGGACCTTTTGTTGTCCTTGGTTCTCATTGCTAATTTAAGTTCAATTACCGCCTTAGCCTTCTAATCTGTTCCCTACAGATGCAGGCCATTGTTGTATAGTTCTTCTTGGGGCCTGTCCCAAGCTTCCATTGTTTATATGCCTATTTCTTCCTTTTTAAGAGGACCATGAAATCCATGTTTAGCTAAGAGGGCTTCCCAGCCCTCCTGCTACCTTTCCTCTGCATGGGAATGGACTTAATTTGTGCTTCAAGGATCATGTCCTTGAAATGCTGTAGTGAACACTCTGCATGCACTTCCTTCACCCTTGGTCCCTGGACCCAGAGTACTTCTCCCACTAGTGACCTGAGCTTGTTGAAATTTGCATTTTTGAAGTCCAAAACTTCAACCATGCTATCTAATTGGTCTGTCTTGTGATGGACAGTGATTCTGATGGTTTCATGGTCACTGATGTCCAGGCTACCCTCTATATTTAGGTTGGTCACCATAATAGAATAGCTGTGCAGATGGAAATGCCACCTTTATCCTATTCCTTCATTTGTATTTTTTTTAACTCCATAATTCTCTTCCAGGCTGAGGCAAATGCATATGGACACCACATCATGTGATAGCCATAGGATCATGGAGAAGTAGGACTTGAAGGAATCCCCATAGATCAGCCAGTCCAACTCCCTGCCTGAAGCAGGATCATCCCTATCCAAACCATTCTGTACTAATCCATTGTTTAACCTCTTAGAAAAACTACAAAATCAACCCTGACAACACCAGACATAACACCATAATCTGCCCCAGGTAAAGCAGGGGGATCACAGAAGCCAATGTCCTGCTCTGTTGTAGAAGTTAGTATGTGCTCAAGAGATACCAGGAAGAGGGCCACATCCCTTGTTACAAAGGAAGGCAAAAACCCCACAGTTCATATCAATCTGACCATGGGGTAAAATTCCTTCCTGACCCAAAACTGGTGGTCAGACTTACCCTGAGCAGAAGGGCAGGACTCTCTAGTCAGGAACTTCCAAGTTAAAGTCACAGAAGAACCACTGGCACACCTGAGTCAAAATCCTTAGCCTTGGCTACAGCCAATACCCAATGCTAGTAAGGAAGGTTAAAAAACCCCCAAACCCTGTCACATGTAGCAGGAGTGAGGAAGGGGAGAGTGAGAATTTCCTTCAAGCTCCATGAGGAAGCCAGCAAAGTCCAGAATTCTGTTATGAGCAGGACCCCACGTGCAGCCGGAATCACTACTCTACTTACCCAGAAGCCATACTGGGTTTCCACTGCTGCCAGTGAGGCTGTCTGTGTGCATTGGGGAGCCAGTCACCAGGCCCTGTGATGAATGGGATCGCAGGAGTGACTGGAATCACTGCTTGACTCATGCAGAAGTCATGCTGAGCTTCCTTTAATGATGGTAAGCCTTTGGAGCAAGTGCTTGAACCCAAAGTGCCAGTGAGGCCCAGCTTCTAGCAATCTCCAGCTGCCAGTGACCATCTGGCTGAGGAGTCAAGCATAATTGTCCCAAGAGACTCAGCAGGCCCAAAAGCAAAAGGACTGAGGTACAACACCCCCAGAGAGGAGAACGCATAGTCTCTTAGGGAAGAGCTGTGCAGTTTTGTGTAGAGGCGCAGAAGAAGAGTGTGGGACAGCAACTTACTCATGCTCTAGCCAGGATGAGAATTGGGCAGCTGGGGTGGAAACCAGTAAGGAACAATTGGCAGGAAATAGCAGGCCACTCAAACCTCCAGTGCAGAGACAGGCTATGGATAAGTCATGAGATGTGGGGAGTGGCTGAGAAGTTCCTCTGGGGAAGCCAGTTGGTGGAGCCCATGGGCCAACCAAAGGGCACCACTGAGGAAGACTGGTGTTTTTTCTGAATATTGAATCTGTGAGGCCTGTGTAAGGGAGTAACTGATTGAGGATGGGAACCCCTCCATCAAGGGTGTGAGGATCCTGTGTTTGGTAATAGACTCATGGAGCATGCACACCAATAGAAGTGGTGTGCATCAGGATTAAGTGAACTCTGATGAGCATCACTGTGGAGAGAGTAATAAGTGTCAGTTATCAGGTGAGTGACCAGTCAAGACAGAGTTGGCTATACTGGAAAGACCATGGTATTGGCCTGGCAGGTGCGGTGAGGAAACGGTATAGGGGAGGTGGAGCCTTGTGAAGAGGACACACTTCCCATTGAAAGAACACTGTTTCCCCTTTGTTGCAACACTCAGTTTCCCCTTTATTTGTTTTGCATCAAGGCGTGGAAAACAAGCACAAAGAAGCGGGCAACGGCTCTCAGGCAGAGCTATGGGGCACGTCACGCCCACTGACAAATGTCTATAGTAGAACATAACATAGCTATGTTTAGATCATTCCCAACTAGTGGCTGTCCCACCTTTTCTTGAACACTGCAGAGATAGAGAGTCCACAACTTCCCTAAGTGGTCTTCTACTGTTATAACAGTGAAGAAGTTTTTCCTGATATCCTGTCTAAACCTACTTTGCTGCAACTGCAAGCCATTGGTGGAAATATGTTTTCTGTCTTCTTTGTGGCTTCCCTTTAAGTATCTGAATACTACTATCATGTGGTCTCACCAGTCATTCCTAGCTGCTTAGCTCCTTCAACCGCTCTTTGCCTTCTAAGCTACTTGCCATTTTTGTCACTCACCTCTGGACCCTCTCTGACTTCTCCGTGTTCTTTTTTAAAATGTTGAGCCCAAAATTGCAAACAGTACTCTAGATGAGGCCTAACTAGTGGTGAGTAGAGAGGTACTGTTGCCTCCTGTGTCTTGCACCCAATATTTCTATTGATGCATCCCAAAACTACAGTCACCTTTTGTGAAATTGTATCACAGTGGAAATGTGTATTGAGTCTGTGATCCACTAAGACACCCAGATCCTTCTCTTTAGGGCTGTTATCCTGCAAATGCCACCCAATTTGTATTTGTATTACTGATTATTCTTCCCAAGGTATAGCATCGGAATTTGAACTTTATTCTGTTGCTCCATCCCAGCTTTCCAATCTGTTGAGATCCTTCTGAATTGTGTTCCTTTCCTCCAGTGTGTTCACAGTTCTTCCTGTTTCATATCATCTGCAAACTTGATCAAGAAGCTTTCTATGCCAGCATCCAAATCATTAATAAACACAATGTACTGCACTGGGCCCAGGATAAACCCCTGAGAAACTCCACTCAAAACCTCCTGCCATTCTGACATGGGTCCATTTATAATTACCCTTAGATTGTAGCTATTGAGCCAGTTGTTTATCCAACTTATTGTAGTTTTGTCCAGCCCACATTCCTCAAATTTGTTCATGAAAAGGTCATGCAGAATAGTCAGAATTGACAAAATTGATTAAGTACTTGTCTCATGCATCATGGCATAGATGTGTGCTGCCTGCTGCACCATTCATGAGTGCACAAGGTTACCCAGCTCCTCATTTAGACTCATAGCAGTAGGAAAGATAGCAGCTGGTGCCCGCCCACTCCTAGCACTGAGTGCTGCCAGCCCATAGCCACCCAGGGGTGAGCCAGCGCCCAAGGCCAGCACGACAGCTGCAGGTGAGCTGGGAGAGGAAATGGTAAGAGCCCCAGTGGTGCAGAGAGGTCAGTGGGCCGGAAAAGACCCAGAGAGAGGGCTGCAGCTCAGGGAAGACCTGAAGGGAGGGCTGCAGTTTGGTGAAGACCCAGTGATAGGGCTGCAGTTCAGGGAAGACCCGGAGAGAGGGTTGCAGTTCAGGGAAGACCTGGAGAGAGGGGCACTGCTCCTAGGGGACCCAGACAGAGGATCATGCCGGTAGGATAGCAGAGAAGGAGTGGCGTGAGGCTGAGACAGGTGGAGAGGGGCCACAGAACTGAGCCACAGGCAGGTGGCTCTGTCAACAAGTGGAGGAATAAAGAGGCTGTTGGCTCCATAAGGAAGCCCAATAGGGGCAGGGATAGGTCTCTTTTGAGGCTCATTGAGCTTTTATTTTGAGTTCTGGAAGGAGTTTTGTGTTTCCCCATATTAAAAGGGGCTGAGGTGGTGGATACAGGGAATTGGAGCGAGAGGTGAGCTCATTGTTTAAGTATCTGGGGCATATTTGGCCAACTACGGAAATAGCCAAGATCCACTGGGCTGGGTAAAGGGCGAGGTGCAGAGGAAGAGGAGCCTCGCAGAAGACATCTCAGAAGCAGGTGAACAATGAGGGCAACCACACTGCACAAAGCCCTGTCCACTTATAGATTCAAATCATGGCAGGTGAGAAGGGGGAGGTTACAGCACGTGGGAAGACCTCCTGGAAGTCCACCTGCGACAACAAGGAGAGTACCGGCAAGCACTCAGATCAAGGAAGCCCCAGGTAAGATGTACGAGGCTTGGCGGGTACAAAGTGGTGCATTGGCTGGGAAACTGCACTAGTTTCTGTGCCCGGACAAACAATTGACGATGCAGTCACCTATCTGTAACACTCCCGATGCGCTGAGCCAGATTTTACAGTTGCTCACGCAGATTGTGGACACGCAACAACAGATGTTACAAAGACAACGTGAATGGATGAGACCAGGTTTGTCGACCTTTAAAATGCTGCGAATGACTAGTGAAGATGACCCGGAGGCCTATATTGAAGACTTTGAATGCCACGCCATCCTCATGGGCTTATATAAAGTCTACTGGGCCGGTCTGTTAGGGGCTTTCGTAGTAGGAAAGGCCCAAGCAGCATACCGAGTGATGCCAATAGATGAGGCCCGGGACTATGATGCAGTTAAGGCGGCCATGCTGTACAGGCTTGAAATTAATCCTGAGCACTACCGGCACAAGTTTTGAGCCATGAAGGGGGCAGAAGAGAAATGCCCACGTCCCTTATTGCAGTTGTTATGTGACTTATTTGATAAATGGATTTATCTAGCCACGTGCAACAGGGAGGCCGTGGTGGATCAGATAATCCTGGAGCAATTCCTCGATGATCTAGAGGGCCATTTGCAGCAGTGGGTGCGACAGCAATCACCTTCATCTTGTGAGGAGGCTCTGAAATTGGCAGAGGCCTTTGCAGCCTCAGAGGGATTCTTTCCAAAAGAAAGGCGCATCGCAGCCCACACTTCGGGGGATGTGAAGGAGGTGGAGAAGAAGAAGGGACCTATCCAGGGTCTGGTATGAGACATCATTTGCTTCCACTGCAGGAAGGTGGGCCACTTTGCCAGGGGGTGTCTGAGATATAGTCAAGAGAGATGGCTACTGGCGCAGTGGAACTGTGGAGGAAATGAGAACTGCAGAGATGCCCTGGCGGGGGAGCCGATGGACTGCAGCTTTGGGTACATTGGGGAAGACGCCATATGGGAGCAGCCCAAGGTGCAGGCACAAGTGGGCGGCTGTAAGGTGTGGGCCCTGATAGACTCGGTGTGTGCACAGTCTTTAGTTAGGGCTGAGCTGGTTACACCTTGCCCCGGACGTTGAGCTGCTCTGGTAAGGGTTTTGTGCCTACATGGCGAAACTCAACAGTTCCTGTGTCAGTGGTTTTCCTTGCAAGTAACGGAACACCAAGGGGAATTGCTGGTAGGATTGGCACCCCGATTAGCCTGCGAAACGTTGTTGGGGCATGATTGGCCCCCATTGTAGGACACCTTAGAGAGGATTAGAGATAGAAAAGCAGCTAAGAGAAAGCTAAGAAATAGGGAAAGATGGGTAGGGTAGTCAGATGAGAGGGCGGAAAGCGATGCTGAGCCCGGGATGGTGGATTTGCAGGTGATGGCTAGTAGCTGGCAGTTTAGGGAGGCCCAAGCAGAAGATAAGGAACTACGAGAGCTATGGTCTGCCCCCCCCAGATGGTGCCTCGACATCAGACACAGGGTTGGCACCAACACGACCACGATTTGAGGTGAGAAACAACCTCTTTTATTGCATACAATGGGGTTGGGAGGGAGAGATGGAACAATTCCAGCTAGTGGTCCTGACATGTTTCTGGGGAGCCATTTGGCAAATACTGCATGCCACCCCCACTTGGGGGGTATATGGGAAGGGATAAAACAAGTGCCAGGATCTCCCAATGGTTTTTTTGACCTGATCTGGGAGAAGATGTAGCTAAATGGTGCACAGTATGTCCAGAGTGCCAAAAAACCAGGGAGGATTGGCTACCAAGAGCTCCTCTTCAACCCCTACTGGTAATGGGATCACCGTTTGCTCAGATAGCCATGGACGTAGTAGGGCCTTTGCCATGTAGTAGCAGGTAACCAATACTTGTTGGTATTTATCGATTATGCCACACATTACCCTGAGGTGATACCTCTATGAACAGTAACAGCGCTAGAGATAGCAGAAGAATTGATAAAATGGATTGCCCAAATGGGCATTCCAGAGGAGATCCTAACAGATCAAAGGTGCAATTTTGTGTCTGGGGGATTAAAAACAGTATGTCAAACATTGAAAATTCAGCAATTGCGCACCTCCATCTATCACCATCAAACGAATGGGTTGGTGGAGAGATTAAATGGGACCCTAAAGAGAGTATTGTGCTGGTGTCTCCAAGGAGACCCCCAAAAGTGGGACTTACTAGTTCCCCTCATATTGTTTGTACTACAGGACACCCCTTCTGATTCCTTGAAGTACTCCCCATTTGAGCTGGTGCTGGGACACCACCCTAGGAGTCTTTTGCAAGTGTTAAGAGAAGGTTGGGAGTTAGCAGTCACTCAGGAACAGAATGCGTCAGAATACCAACAGGCGTTCCAGCATCGACTCCGGATAGCATGGTAAGTGACCACTGACAATTTGCGGCAGGCCCAACAGCAACAGAAAGAGAGGTGTGATAAACAAGCCCGGTCATGAGAGTTCCAACCAGGACAGAAGGTACTCGTGTTGCTGCCCACCTCCACCAATAAGGTATTGACTCAATGGCAAGGTCCATTTAAAATTGTAAGGAGAGTAGGGCCCACAGACTACGAGGTGTTTAGACTGGGTCACCTTAAGCCTAAACAAATTTATCACATTAACCTTTTACGTGAATGGAAACAACCCGAGGGTTGAGCAACTGTTGAGGAGGAGGAAGATTTTGGGCCGCAAGGGAGAGAGGCCAAACCAGAATCACAGGGTCAGCTGATACGAATAGGGGAATCCCTGATGCCCAAACAGAAGGAAGAGGTTCAGCAGATCATAAAAGAATTTAAGGAAACATTTCGAGAAGAGCCAGGGTGGGTGCAAGACACTTACCATTATATACAAATGCCTCCTGGGGCCATAGTAAGAGATTGATGGAGGCCTATACCCCACCATCTGACAAGTGCCATAAAAGAGGAGGTAGACAAGATGTTGGACTTAGGAGTCATAAGGCCCTCACAGAGTCCTTGGCAAAGTGCTATCGTGCCGGTACCCAAGCCTGACGGCACTTTGAGACTCCATGTAGACTACCGGCAGCTAAATGAAATCGCTATATTTGATGCCTTCCCAATGCCACATGTTACAGAATTGGTGTAGAGAATTGGTTCCTCTAGATTTAGATCCACCCTAGATTTAGCGAAAGGCTATTGGCAAATGCCCATGGCTACACGGGATAGATGAAAGACTGTCTTTGGCACACCATGGGACTTATACAAATTCATAAGGATGCTGTTCGGATTACATGGTGCGATGGCCACTGTTTTGAGGGGATGGATCCCAAAGCAAAAAAATAAATTGGATGCAGAACATGGTGGGGAGTTTCATGATGCTGAAGGACGCCTTATGTAAGGATGTAGTGTTACACACCCCTGATTTTGAGAAACCATTTGTATTGCAGACTGACGCATCAGAAACGGCCTTAGGAGCAGTTCTTACACAGGACAACGGTGGAGTTCGACAGCCTGTGGCACATGCCAGTTGGAAGTTGCTACCAGCCAAGACGAGGTATGACACAATCGAATGAGAATGCCTAGCCATAAGATGGGCTGTGGAACATTTCAAATATTACTTGCTGGGGTGGGAGTTTATCTTGATTACAGATCATGCTCCATTAAAATGGCTTAACACAGCGAGAATGGACAATGCCCAAATTATGCACTGGGCTTTGGCCCTACAACCGTATAAGTTCCAGATAAGACATCAGGCTGGAGCAAACAACATAATGGCGGACTTTCTCTCTAGATACTCTGTGACCCCTTGCAAAACCATAAGGGGATGCGAGCATAAGACCAGTCCAACGGGTACAGGTAGGGTCACAACATCCGTGAACGGACCACCTTGAGGCAGATTAAGGGGGGGCGTTATGTCACAGGGAGAGAAAGACCGGGGAGACTCCCAGGTCCACGGGGGGGAGCCCCAGGGTGAGGAGCCGGGGGTGGAACGGAGGAAAGAAAAATAAAAAAAGGTAACTTGCTCACCGCAGGATGGGAGGAGGAGCAGGGATGGCAGGAGAAGTCCACTCGGGCCATAGATCACACCTTAAGTTGCACATGGCTGGTAGATGATATCACTCCCGATTGCCGGCCGGTGGAAATAAAAGGGCTGGCGGTGAAAAGGAGTGGGGGTGGTGCACGTGGCTGCCGGGAGGGAGCCTGGCCGGTGGAGTCAGCTGGAGGCACAGAATGCCAGAGGTGCCTGCCCGCGCTCACCACGGGGAACTAAAGGAATCCCCAAGGCCAGCACGATAGCTGCAGGTGAGCTGGGAGAGGAAACAGTAAGAGCCCCAGAGGTGTGGAGAAGTCAGCGGCCCGGAAAAGACCCAGAGGGAGGGCTGCAATTCAGAGAAGACCTGGAGAGAGGGCTGCAGTTTGGGGAAGACCTGGAGAGGGCACTGCTCCCAGGGGACCCAGAGAGAGAGGGTCATGATGGTAGGATACTGGAGAAGGAGTGGTGTGAGGCTGGGATAGGCAGAGAGGGGCCACAGAACCGAGCCACAGACAGGGAGCTCTGTCAACAAGCAGAGGGATAGAGGGGCTGTCAGCTCCATAAGGAAGCCCAATAGGGGCAGGGTTAGGCCTGTTTTGAGGTTCATTGAGCTTTTCGTTTGAGTTTTGGAAGGAGTTTTGTGTTTCCCTGTGTTAGAAGAGGCCGGTGTGGTAGAGGCAGGGAGTTGGAGCGAGAGGTGAGCTCATCGTTTAAATATCTAGGGGATATTCGGCCAACTACGAAAATAGCCAAGATCCGACGGGCTGGGTAAAGGGAGAGGTGCAGGGAAGGAGGAGCCTAACAGAAGACATCTCAGAAGCAGGTGACGGACAAGGGCAACCATGCTGCACGAAGCCCCGCCCACTGAAAGATTCCAGTTGTGGCAGGCGAGAAGGGGCAGGTTGCAGCACGTGGCAAGACCTCCTGGAAGGCCACCTGCGACAGCAAGGCGAGGACCGGCAAGCACTCGGAGCAAGGAAGCCCGAGGTAAGATGTACAAGGCTCGGCGGGTACAAGGCATATTAATACACAGTCGGTCCCCGCCCCCAGCCTCAGTACGGATGAAAGCAGTGGCTGGGCTGTGCATGTATCATGCATCAGGCCGTGGCTGCTGGGCACCATTTGCTGGGCACCACTGCAGTTGGACTGAGCTGTGGCAGGGCAAGGGGTCACCCTGGACCTCAGTCTGCACCACATGCTCTGAGCGGGCAGTGACTCTGCACCCCTAGTGCCAGCTCCAGGGTGCACCTGAGAACATAGGCAGCTGTGGTATTTGCCCCAGGTCTTGGGGGGCAGCACATCCTATTCTGGACAACTGCTCCTGAGTCTGGGGTGGAGCCCACAGCTGTGGGGTAGGGCCTGGGGGAGAGTGCATCCTGCTCTGGCCAGTGCTCCTGCTGTGGGGCATGGAGGGGGAAGGGACCCAGGCCCAGGGCCTCAAGGAATCTTAATCCACCACCCGCCCCCAGTGCGTCGCTCTTGCTGCTTGAGGATTCACTGGGTTTTCCAGTTAAATGACCTTCCCTGCTGTTTCAAACAACTGTTTATTTGCAAGTGAGGATATCAGATACATAACTTACATAAATAACATCCCAACCATTACAGGATGTTCAAGGTCAGCGATGTGCAAGAAGCAGTAATCACTCTTTAGCTTAGTAAACCTATAGAGGGAAGTGACGCAGTTACATTTGGAGCAAAGTGAGCACAGAGGGGAACCTAAGGCCATTGGTGCAGACAGCAAAGGGAGCAGGCAGACAGACCTACACCCACAGCTAGCCCATCCCCCCCCATGCAGCCAACTAACACTGTTACATGCGGGGAAGAGTGATCAGGAGCCAACCACTGTGTTTTCTGCCCTGCTGGTCGTGGGGTACCCTCCATGCTTGTAGGTCATGTCCAAGAAATAGAGGCAGCAAGCAGGCAGACAGACCTAGAACAGCTACCCCACCACCTAGAAACCTCCCCTCCCCCTGCCATGCTTGCAATTCCAGCTTATAAAGGACTATTTTGTTCAATATGAAAGGCAGCAATTTCGGTAAATTCAGTCTGTAACTTGCCACTCTTGTGGAGTAGCAAATGTTAGCGAATTGCAACAAAGACTCTGTGAGTTAGAAATGAAAACTATACAAGAAAAATTCAAGAACCTTCAGGAAAAGATGGCAGAATTACTACCGTGGCTTCACCCAGTGAGTGATAATTCAGAAATGCAGTGTTAATGAGCTCTTGGTATTTTTCCACAAGAAGGCACTGTGTCCTTGACTGTCAAACCCTAACTTTTTTGCAAGGAATGAACTGAACAATGGGATGCTATCCGGGGGTGGAAGGGCACAGAACTCGATCTACCAGGTTAGGGGAGGAGAGCGGGATGCAGAAGGTTGCAGTGCTCATCCAGTGCTACAAATGCAGCACGTCTGCTAATCAAAGTCCATTCCAAACCTGGGTGGGGGGCAAGTATGGAGGGACATGTGTTGGGAGAGGAGTTGATGGTTGTGGTGACTCTTCCTGCCTTAGTTCCTTTTGAGAGGTGTTAATGGTAGCTGTTGAGACATAGCACACATCACACACCCTGTTTGAAACCTTGGCTGGTGCAGGCCACGGCTCTTTTCTGGGGAGACGTGCGTCCTTCAAACCTGAGCTACTTCACGCAAGGCTCTTTTCTGAGATGCTTCTTTCAAAACAGGGTTCTAACAGGGCAGGCCTGTTTTCTGGGGGGATGCTGTTTTCAAAGAACAATAACCCAAGAGTGAGTAGGGACACCTGAGAGCTATCTACCATTTTCTGGAGAGATACTTCTTAGGTGTGTGTGACAGGACCGCGCCTTCAGGGCGCCGTGACCCCCTGAAGGTCCTTCGCACCGTGTCCAAGCCGGCCCAAGGACACCCTCTAATTCTCGCCCGCCACAAGTTTGATGACACAAGTTATATAGGGAGGCTGCCTTCTACCTCCCTGGGCACGGCGTATCGGGACCTCCATCTCCGTGATCTCCCCGACTGTCCGCTAGGTGCCCCCCCCAGGCACCCTAGCCTTAGGGCTATGTGCAAAAGACATTGTCCCGCCTCAGTACTATGCCTGCCTGCTTCCCCGGGCCTTCTCTGTAAGTTCGCCCGCTCTCCCGGGCTCGCCTCTACCGTCTCACCCGCTCTGGGCCTGCCTAGTACTCCACGTGGCACTCCCTCTCCTGGGGCTCGCTGTGCCCTCTCTGGGCTCCTTAAAATACTGCCCCTGCCTGGGGCTGACCGTGCCCAACTTGGGCTCCTTAATGTGGTGCTCCCCCTCCTGGGACTCGCCGTGCCCTCTGGGCTTCTCGACGTGGCACTCACCTCGTGCCCACTGGGCTCCTAGATATGGCACTCCCCTCTCTGGGCTCGCCTCACCCTCACAGGACCTTTCAGTGCTCTGCCCCCGCCTGGGGCCTCAATACTGCTCCCTCCTTGGGGCGGACTGTGCCCAACCTGGGCTCCCAAATGCTGCCCCCTCCTTGGGGCTGACTATGCCCAACCTGGGCTCTCCAATGCCTGCAGCCCCGTCAGGGACTCCCAATGCCCAAAATTGGGCTACGCATTAAAACAGCCCCTTCCCTGGGACTGACTGCGCCCAACTTGGGCTTCCCATGCAGCCCCTCCCAGGCCTCCGAGTGCTGCCCCCCTTGGGCTCCTCACTCATTGCCCCACCGTCTGTGAGCTTTCCAAATCGTGCCTCTCTTGGGCTTTCTCAGTGCTGCCCCCTCCTGGGACTGACTTTGCCCAACTTGGGTCTCCAAAAGAATGCAGCTCCCTTTCAGGGACTCCCAATGCCCTCACTTGGGCTTCTCATTAAAATACCCCCTCCTGGGACTGACTATGCTGCCCCCTTCCTGGGGCTTGCTGTGCCCAACTTGGGCTTCTCCAATAGTGCCCTTCTTGGGCTTGTCAGTGCTGCCCCCCTTCCAGAGGCTCTCTGAGTCCAACTTGGACCCCCTTCTCAGAGCTGCCACCTCTCTAGGCTAGCTCTGCTATGCCCAACTTGGGCTCCTTATCCCATGCCCCCTCTCTGGGGCTGCCTTATCTCATGCCCCCACTCTGGGGCTGCGGTCTGCGCACCCCTGTGCTGTTGCACCTCACTGGTGCCTATGAACGCAGTGTCCCCACGGGCGCCAAATCATGCCCCTTCTTGGGCGCTAGGGCCCCACGCTACTGTGGGTCGCCCCTGAGGCCTCCTCAATGACTACAGCCTCGTCCAAACCACCGGTGTAATTCACTACCAACGGAACATAACACAAGCCTCCTGGCTATAACCAAACATAAGGCACCTGGCCATAATAGCATAAACCTCCTGGCTCCTACTTAACGTCATTGCTCCAGCCTCTGGAGCCCTCATGAGCTGCCCTCACATTTCTGTCTCCCAGAGCTCCTGCCCCTCCAGCTGCCGGCTTTATACTAGCCAAGCCCCGCCCTCTGCAGTCAGCTGATGCTCATTGGTTGCCCCAGCAACCTGCAGCTGCACTGCTTAGTCACTGCTAGGGCTTCTTCCCTAGCAGTTCTTCTTCCTTTAGGAGCAGGGCAGCGAAGTGCCCTGCTACAGTGTGCCTATTCATTGATCTGGTAAAAACCAGTATTGTGCACCCAGGACACATGAACAGGTTCTAGGGGTCCTCCTAACCCCACATTGAGTTCAAAGTGGATGGGTCACCTTCCCTACACCCACCCACGATGGTAAAGGAAAAAGGCTTTGCTGTGCCATGGTCCAATGGACAGATACCTACACATGGTAATCATTGACATGCAGATAGGAGGTCACTTGCAATGCTAATTGATTGTACGCAGCTCCCATTACCATTCAGAGTCCCCCCTCCCCCCACTCCCCTGCTTGGTGGTGGTCCTATGTACTGAGAAGCGGCCCTCCTGCATGTGTGAAAACAACCTGGCTTTGTGGAATCCAGATGGGATGGGTGAGGAGGAGGGCCAAATGTAGATTCAAGACAAAATGCATGAGAAGAATGGTGACAAAATGAGTGAGGAGGCTGAAATGAAGAATCTGGACAAAATGAGTGAGGAGGAGGAGGAAATGCTGTTAAGTAGCCTCCTATTGGCCTTGGACTTACTGCATAAAATAGGCGCAGCTAATGATGGCACTGTATGCTATGTTCCTGCTTCTAAACACTTGTGATGAGATGCCTGCACATAGATGCACCTCGTGAAAAATGGCACTGAGATGCGTGGTGCAGTGGGCTAACCAAGAGGCAGGCACAGAGGTGGGCACTGACAAGGCTCTGTGGATTACCCTCAGGAGCAGCAACTGTAGGGTTTGGGCCCATGCAAGCAGCTCAAACTGGTGGAAGCAAATTGTACGGACCACTTGAAATGATTAACAGTTCCTTGAGACATTCTGAATGAACAGGGAGTCATTTAATTACATCGTCTTGTAATTAAGATGAGCCCAAACTTGTGAGGCAGGACACTGTCATGCATTGACAAGAGGGTGACCAGGGCCATCGTGAAACTGGCCACCCTGTCCACTTCTGCTACATTGTGAACCAGTTTGGCGTGGCTCCCTGCATGGCTGGGCTGGTGACTCACAAGGTATGTAAGCTGCTGCAGGATGTTGCAGCGAGGCAAATAATTTTATTTGCCTCAGCAACCCCCAGGAAGTTACTGATGGCATCAATGCCATGGGATTTCCTAATTGCATGGGGGCTTTAGACAGCACACACATCCCTGTGCAATCCCCTTTGGGGAAGGGGCAGTCATTCATGAACAGGAAAGGATTTGCTTCAGTGATCCTGGTCGCCATTGTGCAGCACCAGGGCTGGTTCATGAACATTATACAGGGTGGGTAGGCAGTGTGCATGACGTGCATATGTTTAGAAACTCTTCATTGCCTGGCTTGATGGAGAAAGGACACTATGTGGCCAGAGACCCCAACACAGTGATCCGTGGCGTTGCCATCCCCCCGCTTATAATAGCTAATCCTGCTTACCAAGCTCTGGCTCCTGAAGCCTTATGGAGGGCACATTACCAACCCATAGAAGACAGCTTTCAACTACCATCTCAGCAAATGCAGGATAGCTGTTGAAGGCACCTTTGGCCACCTCAAAGCACAGTGGAGGGCTCTAAATTGCAGGCTTGAGCTGGAGTCAGAAAACATAACAGCCTTATAGTGGCAGCCTGGATAGTCTACAGTATTTGTGAAACCATGGAGGAGGTTTTCCATAAGTCATGAGGTAATGAAGTGTGAGAGGCAGAAACATGGGTGGGCAGCACACGGCACATGACAATACCAGCATGGAGATGCCAGTCAGGTGGCCCTTGTGCGGGATTGCCTGGCAGCACATATTATGGATGCTGCTGACAACTAGTGCTGGCTGGTTCTTTCCATTAAAATTAAATTCTTGCTTATTTACACCAGAAAATGTTTGTGTCTTCAGTACATTTTTGTCTGTAGTGGTGGAGAGGAGGTTTCAGTGAGGGTGGGAGGTCTGCGGGGAGGTGATGGAGCAGAGGATGGGCAGGGCATGGGAGGAGGGAATGGAGCAGCTGCCTGGCCTGGGATAGGGGGTTATTGTTTGTAGGCTGGCAGCTGGGGGAGGGCAGGGGTAAGTGGGGGTCATGAACAGCCAAGTGCCCAACACCTGGTAACCTAGCCTCCCTGGATGGATGATGTCCTGTGAAGGGTTAATTAAACTTCTCCTTGGCCAAGGCAGGAGGGGTGGGGAGCATGGTATGAGCAGCCTGCAGGAGTCCTCAGCTTTTTGGCGTGTGTGTCAGGGGAGGGGGTGGGGGGTGTTTGCCTTGGTTTCTGGGAGAACAATAATCCTCCTAAAGGTATCTGAGGCTTTTGATGCTATTTCCAGCCAGCTTTCAGCTATCTAGCTATTCAGCCAGCTTCTTAGCCATCTTTTAAGACTATATCCAACTGTGCAAAGAATGCTTTTTGGTATGGAAAGGTGTCCACTTTCTTGTTTCTCGATGTGCTGAGATGCATGCCATACCATTAGGTCTGGTGGAAAGCTTGTGCAGGGTGCGGTGCGAGCTATAGCACAGAGAGCAACATTGCACAGAGCTGTGCTGTATGCCAGACCCAGTCGTGCACCTAGGTGCAGGTGGTCATGACATCACTGCACAGTTGCACCAGCAGTCCCCATGGAAACTGTCACAAGCACCAACTACTGGGGGATGCTGGGAAATGTAGCCCTGAAACACAGAAAACGAACTGTCAGAAGGACATGAGTTTTTGGTCTACTCCCCCGCATGATGTATTACCCTGTGGTCCCAGTGGGGCACTTGCTGCCACCACCGCAGGTGGTATACTTCCTCCCCCCCACCCCAGCTGCAATCACCGCCAGTGACATGGAGGGGGATGAGGAGCAGGTGGGTCACCTGCTCCTCATGCCATAAAAATGTATATTAATATATTTATGAATACAAAATACATTTCATATGTATATTTACATTTATATTTATTTTCTTCCATGGGCGTTTATGGGGCTTGGGGGTGTGGTAGGTGATGATGCACATTAGGGCTGTGTGAAATGGCAGCATTCTGTGCCGACCAGCATTTGATGTTTCAATGGAACAGCATTCTGTTTTGAATCTTGTTTCAGCTTGAAACAGCTGTTCCGTTCCATTCCGTTCTGTCGAAACAGTGTTGCCATTTCAAACCCTGTTTCAACATTTTGCCCATAGGATATAATGGGGAAGGTCAAAACAACCTATAACGTTGTCATTTCTGGCCTGATTTGGATTAATCTTGCAAGAATGGTAGCCCTGTCTCAGGGCATGAATCCTGCCAAGCTTCAAGGAGATGGGTGCAGGGGTTCAGGGAAACTGCACCCCAGTCTTGAAAGCAAAACTTGTGTCACATGTATGTGTTAAGCCACAGCAAGGTCAAAACTGCAGGCATGCTAGCCCCTGCTGAGGCCATAAAGCCTGCTACGTTTCAAGGAGATAGGTGCAGGGAGTTTGGGGAAACTGCACCTCAAGATGCAAACAAGCAAAACTCGTGACATGGGTGACACTGTGTGTTTTAAGGCACAGCAGGGTGAAAGCTGGAGGCATGCTAGCCCCTGCTGTTGCGATGAAGCCTGCCAGCTGTTAAGGAGACGGGTGCAGGGGGGTTCTGGGGCCCTGCACCCCTAGCTGCTGACAGGCAAAACTCATGACATGGGTGCTTGTGCAACTGCTGCCTCTCATCAGGCAGCAGCATTGACCACAGTATGAACATGAGTTGGCAGTACAATGCTGCAGTTTTTATCCCCCTCTGCCCCAAGACACACAATCCCACAAGCACCCATAACACAAGTTTTACCTATCAGCAGCTAGAGGTGCAGGGTCCTAGACCCCAGAAGCCCTGCATCAATCTCCTTGAAAGGTGACAGGCTTCATGGCCTCA
Source organism: Caiman crocodilus (assembly GCA_030014935.1). Lineage (NCBI taxonomy): Eukaryota > Metazoa > Chordata > Crocodylia > Alligatoridae > Caiman > Caiman crocodilus. The sequence continues at coordinate 120,165,881 of JAGPOW010003648.1, read as the reverse complement.
GCAGGGGATAGCAGGCCAGCTTTCACCCTGCTGTGCCTTAACACACACAGTGTCACCCATGTCATGAGTTCTTCTTGACTGCAGCTTGAGGTACAGTTTCCCCCAAACCCCTGCACCTATCTCATTGAAGCTTGGCAGGATTCGTGTCCTGAAAGGTGGCTACCATGCCTGCAAGTTTAACACAAATCAGGCCAGAAATGACAATGTTATAGGCTGTTTTAACCTTCCCCATTATATCTTATGGGCAAAATGTCGAAACAGCGTCAAAACGACAAAATGTTTCGACTTGCCTCATTTTGTTTTGAGTCTGTTTCAATGATATCTGTTTGATTTTGATTTCACTGTTTCAACCTTGAAATGAGTAGTAACAAAACTGGCGATGAAATTTCCCACAGCCCTAATGCACATGGCTTGGTGTGGGGGTCCCTGCCCTGGACCACCTGCTGGAGACCAGATCCTAGTGGGGTACAAGTGGCAGGGCACCTATTTGAGCAGGTGGGGAAAGCTGAAGTGTCCCCTCCCCCTCCCAGGTAGATTTGGGAGTGGATGGGGTAAGGTTGTGATGACTTCAGGTTACCGTGGAAATCTCTCACTTGCGGGGTAAGAAGGGTTCTTTAAGGGAGTATAGAGTGCATGGGAGGTATTTTAAAGATAGAAGATTTTTTTCTAGGCAGCCCAGTGTAACATGAATGCAGCTTTTAGGACTTTGTATAGTAACACAAGACTTACCACATTTTCAGTCTGTAAGCCTCTGGAAAAATGTATAAAAAGGTATATTTTTGTGTAATTTCTTCCCCAGACAAGGGTGGCAAGGGTCATTCCTGTCGAAGTATTCAGATAACACTATTCCCCCAGAACCTAAATACTTTGGTTAGACACAAATTTCATCATCAGCAAGATTCTAGTAGAGCAGTTTACAGTGAGCTACCTTGTACAGCCAAGTTCACAGAACCTGCATTATTCCTTAAACTAGGTCCCTTCAGCGTACATTTTATTGTAGAAAAAAGGATGACTGATCAGGAGGTCAAGGGCTCCACATGTTAACACAGCAAGAGTGAATGAAACAAGATCGATACAATTGCATTTTCAACAGGTATCATGCATACAAAGCTTAACCAGTAAAGGATGAGACAATAATGCTCTCCCCAGCCCAATCTCAAAATTTAATCACGTGTGCACCTGGATTCAGATAAAGTCAGAGCAAAGGTGTTTTTAGTTAGGGATGGCAGCTGCATCACAAAAGTGGAATGTCTATTACTTAATGGCCAGTATCATTTTTCGTGCCTTTTAAAGTCATAAATATTTTTAATATCAAAGTACTTTTCTTTCATGCATGTATCTATTTCTCTTAAGTGCATTCCACTGATGTCGTTCCTCTTCTTTTCTGCTCAATACTATTTACAGAAGATGCCATCAGATGCCCACCTTTGAGCCATAGGCTCAGATTAGCTGCTGGTTCATGGTTGCCACGAACAATTTCACAGTTCCTAGAATCCTTTGAGGAAGATCAACTTTACAAAACGAGGTTTAGTAACTATACTATATCACCAAGCATAATGGGTTTACTTCAAGAAGCATGCCATGCTGCTAGGGATTTTTTGGTAAGTCAAGAAAAATAACATTCCTACTGTCATTATTGCCTGCTGCTCCATGGGACTGAGGCACAAAAATTAAAGCAAGTTTTGAGGGGTTCCAGCAGCTTTTCATGACATCAAAAGTGCAGGATGCAGTTTAACGGCACATTTATTGAGCATGTTTTTGTGTATGAATTTTTGGTGTTTTGATTTGTGTACATTTTTCCTGTAAGGATTACTATTTATTTGTTCTCTATGGTGGAGAATACCAGGACCTTTCTTTATCTGCATTTACTCTGTTCTATCTTCTTTTTCTATTGCCTAGCATGGGGAAGCCAGTGGATTTCCTTTCCCACATGTGGATTTGGTCCCATGTTTGAGGGTTTAGTTCTGGGTTTGTTTTTTTCTGTTAATGTGCTCAGGGAAGCTCCTACTGCAGAAGCTATATCACTAGTGAATTATCTGGTGACATAGCTGAGTTACCAGGCATAACGTTTTCATTGAGATAAACTCTCCATAGCGGGTTAAGTCCCAGAAATGAAAGACACCTCATCTCAGGCCCCTTTGATAGATTGTGGGCGTGTCTACATGTTCATCAATGCACCGTGTTTACTGCACATTTAATTTAGTACTTATATAATCAAATACTAATTAAATGCACAGTAACCAGAGTTACTGCGCAGTAGCACAGGCGAACTCCTTTTAGTGATGCTACTGTGCAGTGGTCTAATACTACTACCGTGCAGCAGCATATTAGCACTGTCTGGGCTGTGACACCTGTTGTTTGCAGGTTTCCCATTCCAGAAGAACGTACAGCCACCCCCCTCCTCCCTCAGTTAGCCTTCATCTGAATGTCTGGTCTTACTGACAGCAGTGATATTGATGTTGTATCACAAGAGTTCTCAAGTGACAATCAGATCTGTCATGGTTTGAGTCATCTAGTAGGGTTCGTACCTTGCAGGGTGCAAAAGACATCTTTGTGTTTTGACCACAATTAGAGTGATCCCCCTGGAAGTGGCTATCCATCTGGGCAAGCCTGTTTGAGACACCTTTCATAGACCCCTCCCCATGTGTGGTAAGCAAAGGGAATGCTAAAAGGGCTGCTTAGTCAGGATCACGCCTGCTAAATCACCCTCTTGTCCTATATCAAGGGCGAAGCAACCATTGTGTGACTGCTGCCTGAGTGTGGATCTGCGATTAGGGACTCCTGGAGATCACTTTGCTTGTCCCTGTCACCACTCGTCCATCAATGCAAGACTATGTGGAAATTGTGGGTATTGATATTGGTTATTGCAGCAGTGGAAGAAGCCTGTGTGTGGCTTGTTTTGCATGAGGAGGCCACTGTACTTTGACAACCACACAAATCTTGGAAGAGGAGAAAATGGTGTCCTGTGGCAAGGAGATCCAAAACAACATTCTCCACTGCAGCCTTAAGTCACCTTTGCAGCCAGTGCAAAGTATGCTTTCTACATCTGCTTGCCCCACCACTGAGTTCTCCATGATGTGCTGGTTTGCTGTTTGTCTGATATGTCTCCTTTGATCTTACCAGCATGGATGACCCTACCAGGAGTATAAGATGCCCAACAGTCTTGCTCTTAGGGTCATCAGTACATGCCTTTCCAGCCCATCAAGATGGTGGTCCATGGAGAACATGAGGAGAGGCACCACTGGGAAGGAAGGAGTGGGCAAGACCAGTTCCAACAGCATCCTTTTATTCAAAAGATGTGCAGAGCATGACCTTGTCATTACTCGCACTAATTTTGGGCAATGTGACAGGTACAAAACAACATAGCAACACCCCCACTCAAAACAATAGTACTTCTTGGACTACATCATTCTAAGAGTGTGTGCTTTTCAAAATCTAGAGCCCTGAAGAAATTCCTTCTGATCTAAGGAATGCCGATACTTGTCATCATTTTTAAAAAGGGAAATAATTCTGACTATGGAAACTATCGAGGTGTTGCCCATCTCTCCATCACTGGGAAGACTCTTGCTCAAATTCGACTGAACTGACTGCTCCCTTGTGACAGCAAGGACCACACAAAAAACCCTGGAACCCCAGGAGCCCCACCCAACACCCAGGGGTGCAAGCAGGGATCTCCAGGGAAACAGGATTACTCACCAGAGAGGTGAAGAAAGCCACACCTGGCATGACATGCAGTGTCTCCATGCCACTTTTTGAGTTCTTTCTCAGTCAAGATTGGTGGTGTCCAGCTAATGCCATAAGCTGCAGGCACCACTGCAGGAGATTGAAAAGGCATGAACAATGCTTCAGGGAGGAAGGAGAGACCCAGCACCGGGCAGGCAGAGCCCATGGGTGGAGAAGCCTCAGAATGCCAATGCTTGTAGAAGACACCAGACACTCTGGGTCCCCATTGCATTTAATATTAGGAAGACTCAGGGAGCTTCTACATGGACTCCTATTGCAGTGCTGGTCATCTCAGAGCCTTCCTAGCAGGGAGGCAGAGTAGGGGTTTAGCTACTTGGAGCTGGCTGAGGCATTTTCTAGCCAGCCCCCTCTTTCATAGATTTATAGATTCACGGGGATCCTTCTGTGTCTCTGAGGCCAGGATGCCAAGGAAGCTCTCCAGCCAGTGCCTGCCTGGGGACACTTATGGAGCAGAGGTACTTGGCAGAAAGGTGGGTGATGGGAGGATCACCACAAAAGGAGGTATGGTCAATGGGCATGTAAGGCTGTGTCCATGAAGCTGGAAAGAACCACCAGAGAAGCAGGGATGACAAGGTATTGTGAATTTTCCTGACCCAGAGGGACTTCCTGGGGTACACCAAAGGTCTGAGGGCTTGTAGCCCTGGACAGGGTTTTCCTTTTTCCCCCCCTTTTTTTCTTTCCCCACCCCTGCTTCTCTAGGTGAATTTTTCTGTATTCCTTGTGCCTGTTGCCCTACTATGCCAGTGACGCTGGTTGCCTGCTGAAGTCTCAAGATGGCATAGGTCCAGGATGACATAGGCTGGTTGCCCTGTTGAGGGCCAGGATTGTTTAAGCTAATCACCCTTCTGGGCACAGACTGCTGAAGGCCCCAAGGTCTGAAAGCTTTAAGGCAGGCAGGCCTACAGAGGCCTGAATGCTCATCACAGCCTAGAAAATCTGGGACTGGGGTGGGTGAGAGACTGGACCTCTCTACATACCTTTTTTCTTTGTGGGGTTTTTTCCCCCATTGGAAGTTTAATTGGGGATTAAGTGGCCCATAAGGGGTGCAGTCCAGCTGTGTGAAGAAGCTTGTCTTGTTCTTTTCTTCTGCCAAGAGTAGAGGAACACCCAGGTGGAACAACCACTAGCAATGGTCAGGGTGGGACACAGGGGAGAAGAAGCCCCACAAACTGACCCTTCAGTCTGTTGCATGGGACTGGCATAACTCTTCATGCATGACCAACTCCCCCAGTACCAAAACATCAGGTTGTAGCAGGTGAGACTCACTGAGGTGGAAGACACTCAGGAGGGAATGCCAGCATCCTCACAATAAGATCGGATGCAAGGTAAAAACTTCAACCAGAGGGGGAGGGCAAGGCCCTACAATACCCTACAAGGCCCTACATATCCCTGATAGGATCTATGCAAGATCTTACCAAAGTCTGGCTGCCCAAGAAAATTTATCATCATCTTAAGTCTCCTTCATGACCAGATGACTGCCTCCATCTTTTACAGTGGCTCTGCTACAGAGCCTTTTGCCATTCAAACTAGCATCAAGCAGGGCTGTGTGATCTCACCAAATTTGTTTTCCATATTTCTTGTGGTCATCAAGATGCTCATCTGATACTTTCTGCCACATGGCATTGGCATTGAGTACAGGATGGATGGAAACCTTTTCAACCTCTCCCACTTCTGTGTCAAAACCAAAGTTACTTCAGCATTGATTGTAGATTTTAAGTATGCTGATGACTGTTGCTGCCATTGCACATACTGAGGAGGACCTACAAATGGTCCTTAACTGCTTCTCTCAAGCATACCAGTGCCTGGAACTGACCCTTGCACCCACCTGGCCTCGTATAGGTGCTCTCTAGCAGCTTTAGAGTGCATACCCAGCGCCGGCCATAGGGTGTGTCCCTGGGGCCTAGGTGTTGGGTTGTGTTCTCCCCTGAGGGAGGCCCCAGCACTCATCTGCCATTACTTGATCTTTTTTTCTTCAGTGGTGGGGCTCTTTTTTGCAGATTCTCACAAACCAGGCGCTGCCCTTAGCAGGTGTTCTTGGGACTCCACCTCCCTTACACCCCAGCCATGTGCCAGCCCTCAGGATGGCCAGATGATGGGTTTCTGGCCAGTCCATTGATGTTGTAACCTGTGGTCTCTCTCCCTGCCCATTTCTTGTTGTCCCTTCACCCAGGAAGGCTGCGAGTGTAAGACTGCTCTCGTCACGGTGCCTACTCTTCCCTTGAGGTGTAGCGGTATGCTGAGTTTTCTCCCCTCTTTCCCCTTGACACAAGGAGGCACCCAAAGCCTCCCTCTCTGATCTGGGATCTTGTGGACTCTCTAAAACAACAGCACAAAAAAAATGGAAAAAAAGAAAGGAATAGTTGGGGCTCAGGGCTTCAGCCCACTGCATTCACAGGTCTGGCATCTGTGGTCCTTAGGATGTCTTGACACTGTCCTCTTTGGCCAAACTGGGAAGATGCCTCTTTTAATGGAGCTGGGACCCCTCCTGTGGGTCTCTGTCTGGCTCCTTGTTGGGCTGCCAACACAGCCCATGTGCAGCCTGGGGAGAAGCCTTGCCTCCTGGCTCTAATGTTGCTGCTACCCCTGCATTTCTTCATCGCCAGCTTTTACATTAGCCAGGCAGTGGTTTTTGATGATGTCATCAGCTGGCACCACTCCCAGCTGGCAATAAAAGGTTTGTCTTTTTCATTCCTCTTTTCAAATGGGTCAGCCCTCTCTTGGGTCCCACCACAGGAGGGTGCCCCGGGGCCTCCACTTGTATCCCCCTGGGGACAACCCTTAACATCAGGAAAACAAAGGTGATTCACTAGCCAGCACCAGGCCAATTAACTCCCCTGGCAAATATCTTCATTGATGGACAGGAGATGGACAGGAGATGAAAATGTTGAATACTTTACATACTTTGGCAGACATTTCTCAAAGAAGACCAGCATCAATGAGAAGACCCTATGCAGGATCTGATGTGTTATCTCTGCCTTTGGAAGACTGAATCATCATGTGTTCAATGATCACGACATCAGGACTGGAGCATTGTTTCTACTATACAAGGCTGCGGTAATCCCAACTCTTCTTTATGGCCGTGAAGCTTGAGTGAAGTACAGGGACCATCTGAGAAGTCTGGAATGCCATCACTGGCACTACCGCTGGAAGGTCCTTGGCATAAAGTGAGAGGATCATTGCACAAGTACCAGGACACCCTCATGGTAAACATTAAGAAGTGTGGCATTGACACCATGAATTGAAAAAACTAGCCTGGGACGGGGCTATTTTGTGAGAGAAAGCACATCTTACTTTGAGGGAAAACATCTTACCCTGGGGGCAGAAAAATGGCAGAAATGGAATGAAAGGAAAGAAGACTGAGCAATCTGTGGTCCAACCTTCCCTTTAACCAGTACCTGTGGCATTTGTCAGCGAATCTTCAGCTCTAGGATTGGACTTCTTAGCTATTAATGGACTCATTTGTCCCAGGAGAAGCAGGGGCCCAACCCTGCAGAACAACAGTGACATCTATTTTTGCTGAACAATTGGATCAGCTATTCCAGGACACATCCTAGCACAGCTAATGCTGCAACAAAAACAATATCTGTTTTTAGGCCAAGTAATCCCTAACCTGTTTTGTCATTACTTTAGGCTATTTGTCTCCTTCCCTATCTTTGCTTCCATGTGCACTCATCATCTGAAAGCTTCCCCTATTAGTGAAAACTGAAGTAAAGAAGCATTAAATACTTTAGTCTTCTTTGCGCTGTCTGTAACTAGATTGCCTTATGCATTCTGTAAGAGACCCATCGTTGCTTTGGTTTTTCTCTTTCTTTTGACCTAATTGTAGAATCCCTTTTTATTGTCCTTTATGTCTCTTGCCAGTTGTATCTCAAATAGTGTCTTAGCAGTACTCATCTTCTCCCTGCATGCCCATGTGATACACTTATACTCTTCCCTAGTATTATGACCACATTTGGACTTGCTGTAGGATTCTTCTCTTGAGTTTCAACTCATTACTGTCTAGCCAGAATGGCCTCCTGTTGTACTTCCCATTCTTTCATTGTATCAGGATAGCTTGCTCCTGCACCTTAAGGAGGCCTCCTTAAAGTACAGCTGGCTCTCCTGGACTCCTTTTCCCCTCAGACTTGCCTCCTGGGGGACCCTACCCACCAGACCCCTGAGTTTGTTGAAATCTGCTGGTGCCTATACATGAGCAGCAAGGCTGCCTCACTGAGCTCTAATTATTACACGGCAGAGCAGACTCAATTAGTCAAGTCTGCTGGAGCCTGGTAATTACCACACTTCAGCAGACTCCAGCCTCTCATGTATCAACATTACCCCACTTTAAAATGATGGCAGGGTTGCTTTAACTAAAGCTCATTGAATGAGGTTTTAGGGCTGCTTTAGGAGTCCTTGAGTGTGTCTACAAATGAATTTGATTTGGGCTCAGTTTACTTGGGAGTAAACTTCTGTGGATTAAGTGCTTTGAGGAGTTGTAGTTTGCCGCCCCTAAGGCCATGGAGTGAAACACCAGGCTCTGTGCAGGTCCACGGCTCTGCAGGAAGCCATGGCAGCCACCCAGGAAAGCAGGCTCCGCACAAGAAAAGTGGTGAGCCTGATCTTCCCATGCAGCCTATGTGTCTGCCTGAGCTGTGTTGGGGACTGATGCTTCCCTCCATGGCTGCAGTGCCCCCCAGGAGCACAGGAGCTGGGTGCCTGTGGGCGAGTGCTGCCTGCGGGGGGTTAGGGGAAGGGCACCACTGCCACAGAGGAAAGCACTAGCCCCTCCCCCCCCACGCAGCCCAGGGACTGCTCTGCCCACTGGCAGCTTGTCCGCCCCTCCACACTGGACAGGCAGGTAAGTCAGTAGAGTGTGTGCATGACTTGGGAGTTTAATCAGCCCTAAATTGAAGCAGCATCTTTTTAAAAACACCGCTTCAATTTAGGGCCCCCACTTCATCTATACATGCCTTAAGACTGCATTTTGAGCTATTATGCAATCATTTCTACATAAACAGCACAAACACACACAAATCAGGACAAAATATATTTTTAATTAAATTAAAATATATGATTATGCATGTTTGATTTGTAATATATAATTTGTTTTTTTCTCTCCTAAGATGGCATACCCTCTTCCCCAAAGGAGTACTTCCAGGGGCAAGAGAAGGGACTTCTGGTGGCAAAGGTTAGAGGTTAGGGGCAGAACTTCCAGTCCCAAGATGGGGACCAGGGGACAGGGAGCCTGTCAAGGGGTGGAGCTACCCATGCGGCCCTCGACAGTTTGCCAAACTTGGTAAGCGGTCCTCTGCTCAAAATAATTGCCTGCCCCTGGACTAGGCAGTAGATTTTCTTCTTTTAGCACCAAATTTCCTGCAGCCCTACAGTGGTCCCCTGCCACCACTGCAGGAGCTCCAGGCTCTGGCTGCAGCTGGAAGCAGTTAGCAGCTTTCTTGAAAAGTCAGCCTGACTCTGTGCTCCCTGGCCAACCACTTCCATGCCCAAGACCAGAATGCACAATGCAGAGGCAGCATGTGGCAGCTTTCTCCTTGCCCACTCTACCTCCCCGCACTATGTCTGCTCCAGGCCCTGCCCCTGGCAGCAATGACCAGTGCTCTGGGCTCCTGATGACCTCTGCATTGGCCCTCCTGGTCTGCTGCGCCAACCGTCTCCTGGCCCATGACTGTCTTACCCCACCTAGCTCCCCTCCACGCAGCGACAGCCTGCCTGGGTGCAGTGTGCTATCTCAGGGCTGCCACTGTTGCCACCACTGTGCAGCTGCCACCAGCAAGGACAATAACAAGGGGCTTCTGGATTCCATCACTGGGGCCATTGGACCCTCCTAGGCCTTGGGCCCCACCACCTCTGGACCCACTTGGCCAGCCAGGACTAGAGGTGGTCTATCATTTAGCACACCTGGGATGATGAGTAGTGGCTGGAGGACTTCTGAATGACTGGGGCCACCTTCCAGGACATCCTGGAGCAGTTCTGGTCCTACTTGGAGTGGTAGGACACCACCATATGGCTGTCTCTCCCTGCAAACAAGCACCTGGCTCTCACCCTCCTGAAGCTGGCCCTGCCTGCCAGGCTGTGACACATCAGCCACCTGTTTGGTGCAGGCAAGGCCACCACCAGGGAGGCTGTCTTGGAAGTGTTCAGTGCTCTCCAGGACGTGCCACCGTACTCTGCGTGCATGATCCCTGACAGTGGAGGCAGTGTTCCATGCCCCGGGCTCCCCCCAGTGCGTCAGAGCCCCGGATGGGATTCATATCCCCATCACCTTCCTGCTTCATAAAGATTACCTCATTGCAAGCAGAGGGGATTTTACTCTGTGGTGCTCCAGGACATTGCGGACCACCATGGCGCCTTCAGGGACATGAGCACCAGCTGGGTGGGTGTATGTATCTTGCCCAGCAGTAAGCTTAGGGGGAGGAATAGAAAAGAAATGGAGCAGCTACTGCAGGCTTTAATCAAACAACAGATTGCTATGATTGAGCAGGCCCAGGAATGGGAAGAGCGGATCATAGGGGTAATCCACTCACAGCTTCAGCAGGCTGGAATCCAGATGGCAGCTAGCCAAGATTTGCTGAAGCAAATAGCGCAGATCTTCCAGCATGTAACAAAAGAGATCAGCTAGCTTCAGCTGCAGAGTACAGAGACCCAGTAAGTTTGGATAGTGGTGCAGCAGAGACTGTCAGAAAAAGCTAATCCATCCAGGGTTTGAAGCTCCCAAGCAGCAAAAATAAAGCAGTGTTGGAGGCTGACTGTATAGCCACACTGGAACATGAGCTGTTAAAGGCACAACTCTTTGAAGATGAAGTTGGTGGACAGATGGAGTGGCTGCAGTGGGAGCTGGTGGTAGAACATTGAAACTGTGAGCAAGCCGAGGCAGAGGTCACCTCCCTGAGACAGCAGATGTTGACAGGAAGCAAAGAAAGCAAGAGCAAAGAGTTGAAATGCTTGTTGGCAGCTGAGGCCAAGAGCCGAAAAGAAGTAAAACATCTGACAGCACCAGAGGCAGAAAGAAGCCAAGAACTGGAGGCAAAGCTGTGAGCCCTCCAACACAAAGTGGATGCTCTGGCCTCTCAGACTGTGGGAATGGATTCGTCCCCAAAAATGAAAGCCCTGACAATTCAACAGAAGGGAAAAAGCAGAAGGCCAAGGTAACAGCCCTGAAAAAATAGATGCACAAAATAAGCATCAGCAAAAACTGTAGCAGGAGGTGCAGGACTGGCAAGAGAGGTACATACAGAGCAAGCAGGTTTTGTCTGTGTTGCAGGAAGACCTTGTTAGCATCTAAGCCCTGGTGTAGGAGCTGATGCCCATTACATATTTACATCATCATGGACAGGGTGAGCAAGCAGGGTGAGAAAACAGAGCAAAGAAGCACTTTCAAAAACTAACCAGGAGTTAGCTGAAGCCCATGTGCAAAAAGACAACTTGCAGGAGCGCTCCAGAGAGCCAACCTGGAGAGCTAACCCGGAAAATGGGAGACTGAGTGAACAGCAGCTGAGATGTGACACTGGACTCCATCAGTTAAAAAAAAAAAAAATAGGCAAACATAGATTGAGAAAACTTACATTGTAGCTAGGAGAGGTGGAGAGAGCTCAGTCCAAACTGGGCATAGCATTGCAAAGCTGAGTCAGGTGTGAGAGGTGGATGGAGAAACCAAGTCTGAGGTTGAGGGATCAGAAAACAAAGACCCACATGAGGGCACAAAAACAGATGTACTTCCAGAAACCTGCACCCCTGGAGAAAGGCCAAAAGGCTCCCAAAGCCATGGCAAATAATGAAGGTAACTGCAATAACATCTCATCAGTGACTTGGACGAGGTGGTAAAAAGCTTTTCAAATTCGCAGATGACACTAAGATGTGGAGGGATGTGGGCACGCTATAAAGGGAGGACTAGGCTACAACTGGACTTAGACAGGTTACAGGGGTGGGCGGATGAGAACAGGGTGGGTTTCAACACTGACAAGTGCAAGGTGCTGCGCCTGGGGAGGAAGAACCAGCAGCAGACCTACAGGCTGGGGAACTCCCTTCTCATCAGTGCAGAGGCAGAAAAAGGGTCTTGGAGTCAATACTGATGCCAAAATGAACATGGGCCGACAGTGTGAGGACGTGGTCAGGAAGGCTAACAGTACCTTGTCGTGCATCCACAGATGCATCTCGAGCAGGTCCAAGGAGGTGATCCTCCCCCTCTATGCGGCACTGGTCAGGCCGCAGCTGGAGTACTGCATCCAGTTCTGG
>JAGPOW010003648.1:120127298-120153808 GCA_030014935.1 Caiman crocodilus | reverse complement strand
TCCACAGATGCATCTCGAGCAGGTCCAAGGAGGTGATCCTCCCCCTCTATGCGGCACTGGTCAGGCCGCAGCTGGAGTACTGCATCCAGTTCTGGGTGCTGCACTTCAGGAGGGCTGTGGAAAGCATGGTGAGGGTCCAGAGGAGGCCACCTGCATGATCAGGGGCAGCAGGGCAGGGCCTATGAGGAGAGGCTAAGGGACCTGAACCTGTTCAGCCTCCACAAGAGAAGGCTGAGGGGGATCTAGTGGCCATTTACAAACTAGTCAGGGGGGACCAGCAGGCATTGGGGGAGTCCCTGTTCCCCCAAGCACTCCCAGGAGTGACTAGAAATAATGGTCACAAGTTGGCAGAGGGTAGATTGAGACTAGATATCAGGAGTTGCTACTTCACTGTCAAGGCAGCTAGGACCTGGAACTAACTTCCAAGAGAAGTGGTGCTGGCTCCTACCCCGGGGGTCTTTAAAAGGAGGCTGGAGGAACACCTTGCCTGGGTCATTTGACCCCAGTACTCATTCCTGCCATGGCAGGGGGTCAGACTTGATCTGCTCAGGTCCCTTCTGACCCGACCAACTATGAAACTATGAAGAACCCGACCTCAGGCACAGCCCCAACCCAAAGGGCAACTGAGAGAAGAGGGGACAGAGGCAAGTCTCCGTGATAGTGTCTGTTAGGGAGAAGGCCAGTGCACCCCAGAGGGGAATTGCAGTATCAGAGCACCAAGAGGGAACTCCAGAGAAGGCCAAACAGATGCCAAAGGGGGAAACAGGTCTTCCTGCCAAGACCTGAGCTGGTGCCAAACCTGCTTTGGAGAAGCAGGATTCAAGCCCAAAGGAAAACAGAGCTCACCCCAGAGTGAACCTCTCAGTCCCAGGAAGGCCAGGTAAGCCCCCCAGAAGCACATGGGGCGAAGGCTACTATAGTGAGTCTTGTGGGCAGCAGGCACGTGGCCCTACTTGTACAGATGGTATGATGCCCTGCAGTGGGCAAACTCCCCTAAAAGAGCAAAGGGAGATGGTGTTTTCAGGAGGGAAGCAGAGAGATTATTGCAGGGGACAATACCCTGGGATACCAAGCACCAGGGGAACAGCCATAGCTGGGCAAGCAAGCGCACAGAAGAATTTCTGACTGTGGTAGAGGTGCTGCTAGCTACGAGGGGAACTCAGCAGCCAGTGCAAGAGCCTTGGACACAGAAAGCAAGAACACCCACCACGCCCCAGAATGAGCTGAGAGCTGATCTGGTCCAGGGCAAGAGAGATGAAGCCTAACCCAGTTTGGGAGTTAAGAGGTGGTGGACTGAGATCAGGAATGGCAAAGTGGCAGAATTTTTTTTTTTGCCTAACCTCCCTAAGTGTTCAACTTGGCGGACTACTAAAGGGACAAGGAGTGGACTTGTACAAGAGTGGCAAATGTAAAAATGAAGAAAGTGCCTGAGAAATAGGTGAGGTCATCAGTTCTTGGGACCTCAGAGGGAGATTTCATAGACATTAGGGCTGGAAGGGACCTCAGAAGATCAGAGTCCAGCCCTATACCCCACAGACAGGAAGTCAGCAGGTGTCATAGGATCCCAGCAAGATAAACATTCAAATTTCTCTTAAAGGTGTTCTAAATAGGTGCTTGAACCACTTCTGGCAGCAGTCTATTCCAGACCTTGGGGGCTTGGACAGTAAAGAAGTTCTTCCTTATGTCCAGCCTGAAACCATCGTGGAGGAGTTTGTGACCATTTGACCTTGTCCCCCCTTGGAGCGCTCTGGTGAACAGACATTCCCCCAGATCCTGGTGAGTACCCCTTATGAACTAATAGGCAGCCACCAGATCACCCCTGAGTCTGTGCTTTTCCAGGCTGAAGAGTCCCATGGTATATTTTCCTGACCTCTGATCATGCATGTGGCTCTCCTCTGGACTCTCTCAAGCTTCTCCACATCCTTTTGAATTGTGGAGCCCAAAACTGGGCGCGGTACTCCAGCTGTGGCCTCACCAAGGCCGAGTACAACAGGAGAATGATGTCCTGGGATTTGCTTGAGAAACATCTATGGATGCAAGCCAGCATTTTGCTTGCTTTACTAGCTGCAGCATCAGATTGATGGCTCATGTTCATCTTGTGGTCAATCATGAATCATGACCCCTAGGTCCCTTTCATCCATAGTGCTATCCAGCGTAGTACTACTGAGCCTATAAGGATGCTGCAGGTTTTTCTTCCCAAGGTGGAAAACCTTGCATTTTTTGGTGTTAAACACCATCAGGTTCTCATCAAACCATTTCCTAAGCCTGTCAAGGTCAGCCCGAGTCGTCCTCCTGTCCTCAGGTGTAAACGCTTTACCACAAAGTTTGGTGTCATCAGTGAACTTGGCCAGTCTGCTTTGACTCCAGTGTCCACATCATTAATGAAGATGTTGAATAATATAGGCCCAAGGACAGAGCCTTGAGAGACTCCACTGGTCACAGGGCACCACAACAATTGACTTCCATCAACCACCACCCTTTGGGCCTGACCACAGAGCCAATTCCCCAGTCAGTGGATTGTGGTGGAGCTGAGGCCAAAGTTTTGCTAAGAGGTAATCATGGGATACCACATCAAAGGCTTTTTTAAAGTCAGGGTATATGACAATTGCCTCTCCCTTGTCCAGGTGATAGATTACCTGGTCATAAGAGGAAATAAGATTGGTCAAGCAAGACCTTTTTAGGGTTACAATAATTTGGATTATCAGGGAACGCTGGATTTGCAGCTAAATACAAGGCATGCCCTGTGGCCTAAAAAAGCAGCTGATCACAAGGCAGAATGATAGCAAAGCCAGACATTTGCTTATGCTAAGTAACCATTTTAACTATGTCAAGCATTTTTCTGGAAAAAGCAATTAAGCCTGTGTGCTGTGAACCAGCTACAGTAAGAAACGAGATAAGATACGGGGGCCCCAGAAAAGGTAAAAGACGTTACAACCCAAGACATAAAAACAGACTGGAATGTGAGAAACAACATATAATTGGTAACTATCCGAGATGAACATATGCAAAAAGGTGAATGATGATTGGTGAAGAAGCCTCCAGAAGCTTCCAGGTTTTGGTCAAAGTCCGCTCACTGACCAAAGAAGAGTCAAGGTCTTAGACATGCACTCATACCAAAAAAACCATGTAAATGAACGAAATGCATAGGCAATTGCATGCTAATGAAGCAAACAGTAAACAGAGGCAGATTTACCTTCTTAAAGGGACTGGGGCTGCTATCCCTTTATGCTTATGGTGTAGCCCAGGAGCTTATGTTTATGCTATGTTTTGCACCAGCAGTTTGGGTTGAGACAGTAAAGGGGTGTTTTATGGAGGTCCCATTAGTTCCCAAGAGACACATGATTGTCTTGAGCCTTGCCGGAGGAAGGCTCAAGGCTTGAGCTACTGTTGAGCCTAGGTCTGGCAGAGTGCAAGGCTGTAGAGCAGACAGGGGCCCAGGGCTTGGTGACCAGAAAAGACAAGCAAGAGGTAGTGCCTCAGAGCGAGGTCTGATACAATGGCCCCCAGCTAGAAGACTTAGCTAGATTAAAGGGGCAGAGGCTGAGAAGCCTAAAGCCCCAACAAAGGGAACAGTGTTACACGGTATAGGGAAGGATTTGGATCTATGCAATTAGCCCTTAAGTCTTGAGGTGCCTTAGGACTCATTCTATAACTGTGCCCCCAGCAAGAGGCCGGAGGACTAGTGAGGCCCAGCAAGAAGCCTGAGGACCAGTAGGGTGCCAGGGAAACCTAGTTGGGGTTCAGTAGAACTGGGATGACACAAAGTCCTGTGGAAAGCCTCACAATTTATCATTACATCATCAAGGCATAGAAGGAGAGATGGGAAAGATGCCTTAGGGATGGAGCAGGGCACAGCCACCCCTGGAACTTCAACGTGTTACAGCAGGTAGCACCCACAACTCCACCTTTCACAACTTTGTCCTGCCAGGCCTGGTGAATTGTGGGCCCTTCATGCAGGAGGTGCTGGACCTGCAGCTGGGTGCCATTGCGGTCCCACCCTTCCTCATTGGTGACCCTGCCTACCTGCTCCTGTCCTGGCTCATGTGGCTCTACACCAAACACCTGGACCCCCACGAAACCCACAACTGCTGGGTGAGCCAGACCTGTTCCCTGATGAAGTGCACCTTCTACAATCTCAAGGAATGCTGGTACTCCCTCACCTCCCACCTCAAGCTCACAGAGGACAAACTCCCATGGGTCATTGTCCCAGCCTCTGTGCTGCATAACATTGATGAGGCTCAGGGAAAACTGTTCTGTGTGACATGGGCAGAGGAGGTGGGGTGGTTAAAAGATACCAGGCAGCAGAAGGATTATCTGCAGCCCCCCCACCCCAGGCCTTTGGCAAACAGCAGCAGGGGTCAGGGCACCATGTGCCCACCCCCAGCACCACACTCACTGCAGACACATGTCAGAGGAACAAGTTTTTATTTCCCTGACATGAAGCAGCCTCCCCTGATCCCTCCCTCCCCCTCCACAAAACAAAACAGAGCCCCTCCACTACCCACTAACAATAAAACAACCTCTTTCCTGTGTAAACTATTTAGAAAGTGCTTTGTGTGGTGTCCCAGGGTTGGAGGCCATGGGGTGGGGGTGCAAAAGGGGCAGAAACCTGGGGATAGGCACCCAGCACCCCAGCCTCTGGCCCTTTCCCCATGGGTGCAGATGCCATGGTGAGTACAGTAGACAGAAGGCTTACCCAGGGGTGACAGAAGCTGCTGGTCCCACAGTGTGGGCAGCTCTCCATCCAGCAGGGCCAGAGAGGGCTGGCATGTGGTCCCAGCCCAGCTGTAGGCAGCTCTGGCTCTGTAGCCACATGGAGTCAGGGCAAGTGGAGGGGTACCTGAGGTGGAGGCCAGGCCAGGGGCTCCTGGCTACTGAAAGCAGCATCGTATCTCCTCCCAGGCTCAGACGGGGCTTGCTGCTGGGCAGCACATAGCATCCAAGGAGAAGGCAGGCCTAGAGGTGGGGGATGGGCAGCAGGCAGCACAAAGGCTACTACCAGGGCCAGAATGGTGCCCAGCACCCATCAGTCCTCATCCATGGCCTGTACTACCCAGGCCAGGATTGTGTTCTGCTCCCGCATCAACTCAAGCTGCTCACACTCCAGGGCCAAGTGCTTTACCTGGAACTCCCAGTCTGCATGGTCCTGTGCATCCTTTCAGGTGATGTCCTCTGCTCACCAGGACCAGCTGGTCCTCCAACACCACTAGCAGCTGCTGCACAAGGGACAATATGGTCCTGTGTCCACCTTTGGCAGAGCCTGCTTATCTGCAGGACCCTGGCTGTGGGTGGTGGTGACCTTGAGGCTGCATCCTGGTTGCCAAGTATGGCCTCAATCCTATGTGCAGCTGCAGGACCTGTAGAGCCAGGAGACAAGCTGTTTGTGAGAGTTTGCAACATTTCTCAGATAAGTTGCTCAGCACCAGGGGCCATGCACTGCCTAGCCTCAGCTCAGGGGTCAGGCATGCACAGGTGCCCAGAGACCATGGCAAGTCAGCCAGGCAGGCTTGGGTGCAGGTAGCCACTGGTCAAGCCCCCTGTCCCTGGTTGGTCCATAGGGGCCAACAGGCCACTGGGTGCTGGCCACAGGCAGCATGCCTCCCCTCCCCTATTCCCAGGGCAGAACAGGACAGGCTTCTGGCAGCACCTGCTGCTACAGCTCTAGACCCCACTACCTCCCCCTCCTCCTGCAGGCCAACCACTCTGTTGTGTTACTGTCCACCCTTGGCACCTGGGCTTGGGGGATGCGGGGTTCCTGAGTGACTGGGATGAGGAGCTACCCACACCCTCACCCACCTTGCAGAGGGCCTTTCCTGGAAGATGTCCTGGGGCCAGCCCCCTGCTATGCTACCACTGCACCCCGAGTGTGCCCCTGCTACACTTGCCCTGGACTGTGTGGAATGAGCTGTTTGTGCAGACCAAGGGGTACCTGACCCACTACTCATTGCTGCTGCTGATCTTCATGGTGCTCCAGGAGCACCTGGTATGGTAACCTGAACTATAATGGCATGGGGGCAAGCCTGGGCTTTCCTGCAACCTCTGCCACTACATCGAGGGCTACCTGTGACTGTGCTAGATGTCCCTGTCCCCCTCCAGCTTATGAGGGCATTGCTGCCAGCATCAACACATTCCTTGGCATGCAACAGGCCCGTGTCCACCCAGCTGCAGGGGTACAGGCTGTTCCATAAAGTTCTGTACTATCTTCTGCCTCCCTGCATCCTGTAGAGGTGAACCCAGGGCTAGGGGAGTACAGGCAGGCTATGTGGGGAAGGAGGCCAGAGGCAGGGGCAGAATTTCCCCCCAGTGCAGAGCTTACCACATGGCCAGGGCTGGCATGGCTGGCAGCGCCACTCAGTCCTGGCTGTCAGTGATGGTGTGCAGCTCTGGGCGGTGTCCTTGAACAGTGAGGCACAGCATACAGGCACTCAACAGGTGGTGTCTTGGGGAGAAGCTGGCGCTGCTGGCAGCTGGTGATGTCATGGCCAGTCACACCTCATGCTGGCCCTGGGATGCACAGCTGGTGAGGCAGGCACTAGCCAGGGCTCTCCGAGCTATTTGTGGAGACTACAGACTAGGAGCTTGGCAGGATGGGCCTGAGAGGTCTCCTCTGGTGACATATCAGCAGGGGTGCCAGGACTGGCTAGGGGCTTGGGCAGGCCGCCCGAGCTGCTGTAGACCACACAGCTGTCATCTAGGTCCCAGGGTGCAGGGATGGCATCCAGTTGCTGCATAAGGGGGATGGACTTCTGGGCACTGCTGTATCAATGACTGTGGTTGGTCACGGCAACCCACTATTCCCACAAGGCCTTGACCTTGATGTGGCACTGCTGTGCTGACTGGTTGTGCCCACATCTGACCTGACAGCACCTTATAGATGTGAGCATTGGAGTGTTTGTCCCACTGAAACTGCTGCTGCACTTTTGCCTTGCCCCACAATGCCATGGGGTCACCAGTTCTCTTCCTGGACCAGATGGGGCCCTGGGTGAGGATGATGCCATTGGAGATCCTGCCTGCAGCTGGTCCTGGGAGCTGACAAGCCTGGCTGGAGGCTACAGCAGGGTGTGGCTTCCTGCAGGCCTGGACAGTGCAGTCCTGGCAGCTGCGCAGCAGTGTGGTGCCAGGCAGTGGTGCTGGGGTGTGGAAATGCTGGCACAGCTAAGCTGTAGCCTGCCAAGGGGGCACAAGGTCTGGAATAGCTTCAGGCTCCTTGCATGTGTGCCCTGGAGCTTAAAATGCTTGCAGGCTTCTAAAGCCAAGGCAGGGGCTTCCATAGAGGCAGCTGATCCCTAAAGCAGAAGCCCCCAGCCCTGGGGCTAGTCTCAGGCTGGTTCCCTAGTGATAGAGCTGACATGCATAACTGTGCAGTAACTTATCACACTTAAAATTTTCTACCTGTATTTGCAAGTAGCAAATTACTTGTGATTAAGCATTTTTATTGTGCAATAAGTAGATGTGCGATAGGCAGCTGGAGTCCTTTAAAATGAGAAGTGCCTATTGCTGTGCTAGTTGCACAGCACTATTACTACAGGAGAGTAACAGGGGAAGCAATGTGAGAATTACTAAGTGCTTGCTTTGCTGCTATAGATCATCATGGAGGCTGGCAAGCCAAGCACATTACAGGTCACCTGCAGATGGTCTAATGAGTCACCTGACCAGAAGAGAAAGGGCTTTGAGTCAAGACCAGGCCATAGGCACATAGACTGACTTGCCACAGTCTGGCCTTGGAGGCTGAAGGAAAGGAGTTCTTCAGGTAGATGCCTGCGGATGATGCATTGAGTGAGATCCTGCTATGCCTACTGAGCCACAAGTACAGAGAAGAGGGATGGCAGAGGATTAGAACCAATATGGCTGGTAATTGTATTAGCTAGCCAGTAGGCTTAGATAATTAAGTTACAGCCAGTACATTTATGTTCTTGATTTGAGTTTAACTGGCAGTTTTGGTGCTACTAGAAAGGGATGATAGGAGGTCTCAGTGGTGCACAAGGGACACGTGGCTGTCTTGAGTCCTGCCAGAGGATAAGGGCTTGAATGTGGCAAGGGAGACAAAAGCTTGGAGGAGGCAAAACAAGGTTCAAGAACCCATAGCCCTCAAGGGGCAGGAACAGAACTAGTGAGCACACAGCCCTGTGGGGCAGAACATGGGGCCAGGAGGGTCCACAGCCCCAAAAGGGACAGAAACTGAGTACAGAAGGCTGTGAGGCCAAGAAGGGCAGAAACAGGGCTAGATAGTCCACAGCCCAGAAAGGGGTGGAGATTGGGGTAGAGAGCCCACGGGTAGGGCAGAGGTAAGAGCTCAAGACCATGACAGAAGGGTTGGAGCTTAAGAAGCTAGGCCCAGTGTAGTGGGTCTAGGCCAATGGGACCAGCCAAAGCAGTGGGGGCAGAAGCTGGGAAGGCCAAAGCCTCAACAGGAGAGTAGAGGCTGAAGGCAGCCTGGACATGTGGAATAATGTGCCTACTTAAGTGATGACTCGAGATACCTGTGAGGCATGGGCATGGCTGTAGGGAAGGGAAAGAGGCTGTGATCAGCTTATGAGGCAAGAGGTGCACTTGGGAGGCATGTATCGTTCAAGAGGGTCCACATAGTGGGAATAATTGAGTACAAGTAGTGGGGTCCAAATGGGATCCACACATAAAGAAGATAGATTGTAACTCACTCTAAGACCTTGGGGCAGCCTCCCTTTACAAGTTCTATTAACAAGATCAAGACAAGGCAGGAGGGAGCAAAGGGAGGGACCTTAGAATTAGAGTGGAACCGGAGCTGAGTCCCCACCAGTGGGCATAAGACCCACCCTTGAGGAGCTAGTACTGTTACGGTGCCCCTCAGGTTCCACGCTGTGGTCTCCTCTCATGCCCCTGCGACCTCCACTAGTGATCTGCATGTGAACTTAAATGAAAACATAAATACAGACTATAACAAAACTCTAAGCCTACCAGCTGTACAATGAAACTGTCCTCATCCTGGGATACAGTTCACTGTGAGCCTTCATCCCTTTGCTAGTACTTCTCAGGTGCAGCAGGATCTCAGGTATTAACTTGAGCTACATCCCCCTCACTGCCAAGCTCTTCCTATGGCTTGTAGCACCAGTCTGACTGCCTTGTTGGCTCAGCCCTGGGCTTACATGCCTCACAAGCCCAGCCCCATTCCAATCAGGTGGCTTGCTAGCCTTGGCACAGCTGCCTCTCTTTCTTTCTAATGGGCTGCTTACTGTTGCTACCCTGGCTGCCATAGAAGTGCCTTTATTGTACAGGCAAGCTTTTGCCTTATTGTACTATTGCTAGTGTTAGAAATTGCGTGCGAAGAAGGGGTTTTTTTCTCTAGCAACACAGGAAGCACAGCCTGCACTCCCAGGTGCCCACAACTTCCCTCATCGTAACTCAGTATGATAAACAAGCTTAACAACAGACCTGTGCCTTATTTGGTAAAAATTGTTAAAATTGTATTGTGATTGGAGCTTACCCCACGGGTTGAGCAGAGTTATGCAATACTAGTCATTTTCCGCTAAAGCTTTGCGCATGCAAAAATCTTGTGTAACCAGTGAATATAAATACGTGTATGAGAGTGCAACGAGGGTCCCTCTTTGCCTTTCTAAGGTCGGGGGACCTTTGGCCGAATAAACTGAAAAGACCATACTCTTGGCTCTTGTCTATTTGAGTCTCAGCTGGGAAATGAGCCCCATTGGATTTATTTAAGTTTGCATGAGGACCCTTACCAGGTTGGGAACCATGTGAAGTAGTTTCCCAAGCAATTTTGGTGAGCCAGACAGGAGACCCGGCTTGTCCATCACCACTGCTGCCTGAACCCAACCCTGGCCAGCCATAATGGAGGTGAGTTCACCTTGAGGATTTTGGGTTGAGGTTGCAGACCCAGAAGGACGATAAGCTGACTCCTTAAAAATTATTGGCACGGTGTAGTCTTATATATGTTGTGTTTTGTTCCATCTGATGTGTCTCAGGCCAGTCTGTTCTCCAGTTTCTCAAACTTGGGCATACAAGCAACTTTAGTCGGTTGTCCGTTCGACTCTTTTGGGCCGATAAATCTGTGTGGCATGTTTTATGTCTCCATTCACGCACTGAGGAACTGTCTCTGTCTCTGACCCTCTAACTGGATAAGTCCTCCAATCTGTTTGAGGCACCCTAGAACTTGCCTTTCCAGGTTGGTTAAGTCTGGGGTAGCCAAGAAAACAGAGTCCTTGGGGAACTTTATAGCATGGTAGATTGTCTGGGAAAAAGGGACGTCCACCAAGAGTGACAATGGGACGGAAACAGTCAATTCCCGCAAGTAGTCCTCTTGGAGAATTGTTAAGTAACTGGAATAAGTTATCTGGACATGGCCAATTGAGTAAGAAGCGTGCTATAGCCTTATGCACTAGTGTCTGGCCTGGCTATACTTATGAGAACCCCGAACTCCAGTAGCCAGTGTTGGGATCCCTCAGTGTTGATATGTTAAGGTACCTGAAGGGGTTCCTGGAGGAACCCCATCCTCGGCAAATGGATTATTGGTATCTCTAGTGTGATCTGATGGATTTAGTCCCACAAAAGAATCGATCCTTTCTAGCCATCCAGCAATGCCAAACAACCCTGTCTCCTCCCCCTTACCCTCACTCCACTGTTTCAGAAACGGATGACTGGCGGCCTACAATGCCATCGCCCATCAATGAGAGATGGGCGGCAGTGCCTCCGGCCACACCAGATGTGGCTTCTCCACCAACTTCTGCTTCTACTCTTCTTCAGGATTCCGGCTCTCCACCCACTCCCCCAGAACCCACTTTCAGTCCCGTAGCGGGACATACTAGGCAGCATTTACATCAGGTCATGCAGATGCCTCTCAGACAGTATCCCATGCTCACCACTAACGGGATCCAGTATCCATATACCCATATTCCCTTTAATCCCCAAGATCTTCAGGTGTGGCAACAGGGAACACTGAAGTTCCCTGTTGCAATGACCCGGAGGCCGTTCAATGGAAAATACAGACCATTATTTCCACACAAAACCCTCCATGGGTACTTGAATCAGCTCTTACATACACTGTTAACTTCTGCTGAGAAACTAGATATAATAAATCAAGGGAACTGATGGCAACAGGAAGACCTGGGAAATCGAGTCCCTTGGCTGTTCGTTAACCCAAATTGGGAAATAAATGGAGATAATCATGACAGAGAAAGATTACAATTGGCTAGACAGACCTTGTTAGAGGGAATGAACAGGGCAGGATACAAAACTATTGGCTGAACCAAGGTAACTTCTGTGGTAGAAGGTCCAAATGAGCATCCGCAAGATTTCTACAGCAGGCTGCTGAAAGCCATTGCAACCCATGGAGGAAGTTTTGACGTACCGGCTCCACAAAATCAAACCATTGTAGCATCCACTTTTGTAGGGGATTGCGCATCAGATATTAAAAAATACATAGTCAAATATAACCCTGATTGGAACACAAAAACTACAACAATTAGTAGACTTAGCTAATCACATCTTCGATTGGAGACCAGAAGTCCAAAAAGCTGAAAAATTAAAAATGCAACAACAAGAAGCTAAATTTTTAGCTGCTGCTCTCAGCTGTCAGTTCCAGTCCATGGGAAGAGGATGAGGCAGTGGAGGGTATGAAGGATATCCAAGGAGACCTAATGCCCCATGGGAACCTGCCCCCGATGATATGTGTAATTATTGCAAACAATTGGTGCATTGGAAATGAGAGTGCTTGAACTGCCGTAGGGGACCCCCCACTTACGGAGGAAAAAAGGGGGGAACCCAGGGAAATAACCGGGCTGCAAGCACCTATCCTACAAACCCCTGGATCCAAGGCTTGCAACAGGACATAGATGACTCCCAGTGAAAAGGGGGGGGGCTCTTCCACATGACGTATCTGGGGAAATCTTCAGCTTTTGAGTATACCTGTGCCCCTTTATCCCCTTATGTCCCACTTCAAGTAGCAGGAAAAATTTATAAGTGCCTTATAGATAATGGGAGCAGATTTGTCCTCACTGGGAGAATCTCCAAAAAGGATGAGAATTGCAGTCTCAGGACCGGAAAAAAATTATCAGAGTAACTGGGAAATCTACGTGAGTGCCCCGTGGCGCTGAGACGCAAGTACAGATAGGACCCTTGACCATTAATCATGCCTTCCTATTAGCTGAGGGAACTCCAGTGCACCTCCTGGGAAGAGATTTGCTCTGTAAACTACAGGCTACCATTAAATGCTCTCCAAACGGTATCACTTTCGCCTTACTGGTGCATCGGATGGAGCACCTTCAGATGGCATTGTTGCCCTCCCCGGAGAACTCTCCAGTCCCATTGGATCTGAATGAGTTACCACGTTCCTTGTGGGGCTGGGAAGTTACCGAGGTAGGTCTCAGTCTCCTGCAGTCTGTGGAGCCTGTCCACATCAGGGTAAAGCCTGGTCTGCTGCCCTCTGTCCCTCAATACTTGATACCACAGGAGGCAATAAAGGGTCTACAACCACTCATAGACAGTTATCTGCAACAAGGCATTTTGAGAGAATGTACCTCACCTTGCAATACCTCAGTATTGCCAGTAAAGAAACCTAAACTTGACGCAGAAGGAAACCCTGTCTACCGTTTCGTGCAAGATCTGTGAGTTATCAACAACTATGTGGTTCCCAGGCACCCAGTAGTACCTAACCCAGCCACCAAAATTACTTCGATCCCAGTGACCGCTACTTACTTTACAGTTATTGATCGTTGTGCAGCCTTCTTCAGCATTCCCGTTCATAAAGACTCTCAGTATCTATTTGCCTTTAAGTGGGAGAACCGGCAGCTATGCTGGATACGTGTGTCCCAGGGGAGCTGGGCGCCAAAGGAACCCCGGGGCAGCAAGAGGTCCTACGCACCTCCTGCAGGTCTGGAAGAGCTGGGGAAGGCGTGCACGCCAAAGACGCCAGCACGGGTAGTCAGCCAGACATTTATCCAGCTGCGGCAGAGCAGCGGGGGCAGAGGACGCCTCCTGGAAGGAACAAAAAGTGGCCCTGCCGCGGCAGCAGGGCAGTTGAGGAGAAGAGACCACAGGAGGGAACTCTAGCATGGAGGAGATCAGCTGCTGCTCTTGGCCGCTGCGAGAGCAAGAGCCGGAGCCAGGGCAGGCTTTGAGGGAGCTGGCAGTACAGCTGACAGTGGTGCCGACGACGGGACCAACTTCAACGCTGTCTGCAGAGCTGGAGGTGGAATTGACTGTGGCCCAGACAGTAGAGCTGCTGGGAGGAATGGTGGACTCTGGAGCAGCAAAGCTCCAGAGAAAATTAACGACAGTGTGAGCAGCAGAGCTGGTGAAGGAACCAGTGGCTTCCTGAGCAGCAGAACCAGTGAGGAAACTGGCTGCACCATAAGCACCGGAGCCAGTGAAGGAACCGGCAGCGTCCAGAGCAGCAGAGCCAATGGAGGAACTGGCTGTGCTACAGGCAGAAGGGCCAGTAAAGGAACCAGCCACTTTAGAAGCAGCCAAGCATGGGCCGGGACAAGCGGCCAGATTAAGGAAGGAGCCAAGGTGGAAGGTCTGGGCTGGTGGCCCCGGCAGACGCCGTATTGAGCCAGAGGCCGGAGCAGGCAGCTGGCAGGTTAGGAGGGAGACAGCAGCGGACCTAGGACATCGGGGAAGCCCAAAGAAGGTAGAACCACAGGTGGCAAGTGGCTGGGGTGTAGGGAAGGATGGAGCCCCAAGACCGCCTGCTGGGGACCACGCCAACTCTGGTGGCTACCCCAAGGAAGGACCCCCCACTGTGATTACATTCAAAGTCGTGGCTGGAGAGTTCAGGGGTCCTCCTAACATCAGCAGAGGTCCCACCTGTAAGCCCAGGGCTCGCAAGATCTAGGGCCCGGGCGAAGGTGGTGCGGGAACACCTACTAGAGCGGAAGCGGGTACAACGTGGAATTCCCCCACCTTGTTTTCACAGATATTGAATAAAGACTTATCTACTATTATTCTGGGGCCCAACTCTGCTCAAGTCCAGTATGTTGATGACCTGCTTTTAGCCTGCCCATCGGAACAACAATGTAAGCTCGACACGCTGACTCTACTCCAAGGATTGGCCACCAGAGGTCATAAGATATCCCCAACAAAACTTCAATACTGTCTGTCAGAAGTAGAGTACTTAGAGTATGTTATTGGTCCAGGTGTTTATAAGCTATCACCTAAATGCATCGAAACAATACAAGATCTGCCCATACCGAAAAATAAATGGCAAGTGCGAGCCTTACTGGGCATGGCGGGCTTCTGCCAACAGTGGACTCCAGCATATGGAGAGATGGTCAGACCATTAGTAGAAGCTACAATAAAAGAAGCCCCAGAAGTCATTGTTTGGACTCCTGCATTAAATAAATCATTCCATGAGCTCAAGCATTCACTCATGGTCACTCCAGCCCTAGGATTACCAGACCACCAGAAACCCTTTACCTTATTCACTCATGAGAGTCGAAGCATTGCTTCAGGTGTCTTAACTCAGCCGTGGGGAATTTCCAACCGCTCCATATCATACTACTGTGCTCAGTGCCTCATGCAGTTGAAGCTCTCCTATTATAACACAACACCCAACACTTTTCTAACCAGCATCTGAACAGATATGAAGTACTGCTGTTAGCAGCAGAAAATGTGCAACTTCAGCGATGTACAGTTCTAAATCCAGCCACTTGACTTCCGAATCCCAAGGATGGGGACCCTCATCACAACTGCTGTCAGTTAATAGAGGCCCAAAAAAACCCTCGTTCTGACTTATTAGACATCCCCTTAAATAATCTTGATTGTGTGCTTTTCACTGACGGCTCTTCATTCGAGAAGGAATTTGGCACGCATGATATGCAATAGTTACCCATCATTGGGTATGGGAAGCACAACCTTTGCCAGCAGGGACCAGTGCCCAGGCCGCTGAGCTAGTGGCACTCCAATGTGCATGCAAATTGGTTGTGGCAACAAAGAGGTTTAATCACATCCTCTGGTCATGCAATCAGCAATGATACCGAGGTCCTGGAACTGTTAAAGCCTATCATGTTACCAGCTAAAAAAGCGGTAATACATTGTCCTGGGCACTCCAGAGAGGTCATCGAAATTGCTAAAGGAAACCATCTTGCAGATGCTGCCGCCAGAGCCGCTGCACTACAAACGAAAGGAAGCCTCCTTGCATCTCAAGTTGTTCTTCCACCCTTGCCCGTTGTTTATGACAAAGTCCCAGCAGATGAAATTTCCACGTGGACCCAAAAGTGGCAAGCTGTGCAAAGGAAAGAATGGAGTGTGGCGTGTGCCAGACGGCAGACCAATTGCTCTTCACACCTTGCTCTGAACTCTGGCTCAGGATGCCCACAGATACAGCCACTCAGGAAAAACAGAAATAGCAGAACAGGTCCTATCCCCCTGGTTTGCCCCAGGTATACATTTAGAAGCTGCTCGAATAACTTTGCAATGTTCGGAGAGCAGAGCCTTCAACAAGTACAAGGGGCACGAGAAACTGCGAGGGGCCCAACCATGGGCTTATTTACCCTTTGAAAAACTGCACATTGACTACATGGATTTGCCTAAGGCTGGAAGTTTCAAGCACTGTCTAGCAGTGGTAGATCAGCTAACAGGATGGCCAGAAGCTTTCCCCACTCAAAAAGCAGATTCAGTGGCAGTAGTTAAACACTTATTAAAAGAAATAATTCCACGTTTCGGCATTGCAGAAGAGATAAACTCTGACCGAGGAACTCACTTTATGGAAACTGTTTTAAAAGAAGTCTACAGAGTCCTTGGAATAACAGCACACTTCCACACACCCTATCACCCCCAGTCCTTGGGTCAGGTAGAGCATATAAATCAGAGTATAAAATCCCTTTTAGGAAAGATCTGCTCCCAAACCAAATTAAAGTGGCCAGCTGCATTACCAATAGTGCTGTTCACTATAAGAACCAAACCCAAAGACTTCTCAACCTGTCCCCCTATGAGTTGTTGTTTGGTCATGCTCCTATTATATATAAAAGATGGGAAAATCCACATGTTAGTCTACTCAGCGGGGATGAAGCTTTAATTAGTTGTTTTATCCTTACAGGAGTCTCCCCAGTGTTTACACAGGTCAGCTGCTTTAGCTCAGCCAGTGCCTTTGGACTGTAATCTTCACCCCTATTGACCAGGAAGCTGGGTTTGGGTGAAACAACACTGGCAAAAAACCACCTTGGCTACAATCTGGAAAGGTCTATCTCAAGTTCTCCTTACTACGCATAGTGCTGTGAAAATTGCCAAGAAAGAAAGCTGGATTCATCACAGTCACCTCAAACCTGGCACCGAACTCAGTTCTGAAAACGAGACATGGGCAAGTTACGACCAACCGACCTCTGTTCCGCCCCGTGGCTAAAAACAAGCAGATAATTGTGGACTGTCCAGACTCCTTAACAGAAATGCAAGAACATTTAATAAATGTGTTTTTTTGGATTGCTTTGTATTACCTTTCTTATTGTATTTTGGGTTTGTATTTCACTGTGGAAGCAGGGGAAATTATAAGTTAATAATGGCATTTCAGTGGGTTATCCTGACAGGGTTATTGCTCGGGGCGCATAGGACAAACGCCTATTTGTGGGAAAGTGATACAGTATAGGAAGATCCGTGGAAAGATAATAGTTACCTGATTTCCACCATAGCCATAGTGCAGGCCCTAAATTAATCTGATTGCTGGATATGTGGCAAGCAGCCCCCTTCCACTAACTTTCCACCCTATCCTTTAATCCTCTTCCCAAGGTAGCTCAATCTACTGTCCTGAAAACCCCCACCCCTGTGAATATGTTCTGACGGGACGTTTTATTATTTGCAGTACCAAAGCCTATACCAGCCTACCACGGCTCTGGGCAGGGCGCTGTACTTTTGGAGGAGCCTTCCTTGAGCTCAGGGCTATCATTACCCGTTCAGAACTACCAATTGTTTGGCCACAACAACAAAGACGGGATTAGAATAGCTTTTGGCAAGGTGCAGTCCATTTCATAGGTGTGTCGGCTCCTTTCCTTGGAAACATCTATCTAGATCACCGCATCAACCAACTAGCCTATGCGTTACAGTTTATTGCCAATAGCACGGCAGAGGGAGAGCAGTGAATTATTGCAAGAAGCTTCTGCCAACCGTGCTATGACTTTAGAAAATCGCCTAGCATTAACCTATTTGTTAGCTAGAGAAGGAGGAGTCTGTGCTTTAATCACAGGAAGACCCCGCTGCACCTACGTTCCTGACCACTCTGACAATATAACTGCCGTAGTAAAAACGATTCAAGACACAGCACAACAGGTAAACTCTTTGAGAAGTTGGTCAGTAATGGAACGGATCGCTTCAAGGCTAGGAATGTGGGGAAGGTATATCTTAGAACACATTTTGTGGGGATTAGGAGTTTTCTTAGTTATTATTCTAGTAATTGCTGTAATTAAAGCATGTGCAGTTCATATTACCCAAAAAGTAATCAATCTCAACGTTATGCAAACCTGGGAAATGGCCAGCAGGCCATAGGCCTTTGGCCATAAGGGGGGATTGTTAGAAATTGTGTGCAAAGAAGGGGGTTTCCTTCTCTAGCAACACAGGAAGCACAGCCTTCACTCCCAGGTGCCCACAACTTCCCCCATAGTCACCAAGCATGATAAACAAGCTTAACGGCAGACCTGTGCCTTATTTGGTAAAAAATGTTAAAATCGTATTGTGATTGGAGCTTACCCCGCAGGTTGAGCAGAGTTATGCAATACTAGTCATTTTCTGCTAAAGCTTTGCGCGTGCGAAAATCTTGTGTAACCAGAGAATATAAATACGTGTAGGAGAGTACAACGGGGGTCCCTCTCTGCCTTTCTAAGGTCGGGGGACCTTCGGCCAAATAAACTGAAAAGACCACACTCTTGCTTCTGGTCTGTTTGAGTCTCAGCTGGGAAACGAGCCCCACTGGATTTATTTAAGTTCACATGAGGACACGTGGTTTCCTCTTCCCCGCCCCGCCCCGCCCCTCCTAGCCTGAGGATATGCTGCTGCTTCTGCTTTCATGTAATAGGGGCTGTCTTCAGGACTGGCCATATGTTAAATCTATTTTTTGTATTTAAAATAAAATGTTTGGGTCTCAGCTAATTACGTGGTCAGTCCATCATTTCATTTTTTTTGGTGCAGGGGGTATGCCAGGTTACAATCAGTTGCAGACTGGGTACTGTTCTCTACAGTCATGGAGATTAATGATTCCTTTGGGTTTTGTAGATTTCTGATTGCTGCTAAGGTCTACATTTCCAAGGTCTGATCCGCTCACTGACATCTATAGTTGCATGTTAGAGAGTGCTTTAGATTAACTGGCTCCTTTGGTTCCATTGGTTGTGTTTTAAAAATATTCTGTCAAAGTTTTAAGCAGATGGGATCCAGATTAAAGAGGCAATGCCTGCAACAATTAAATAGTCAATTCAAAACTAAGCCTCACAAAAAGTGTTAAAGGGAGCTGGCCTGAAAACTATGTTGGGTAAGGGGGAGATTCAGCCACCCATTGTGCTATTTCATAAAGCTGGACTGAAGGGGAGTATAAGAATAAGGTGAAATTTATCCAGCCAGCTGGGACTTGATCCCAACCCAATGGAAGTCAATGAAAAGATTCCCTTAAACGTTAATGGGCTTTGGATTAGGTCTTGGATGTGTTTACATGGAATTGCAGGGATTTCTCAGCTTCAGAAATGTCTTTCAAGGACACTGAACCGAATAAGTTCAATTATTGGTGTTGATGTTCGGACAGAAGACAATGGAGTGGAAAATATTCAGGTTTTCACAGAAATGTTAGGTGAGGCATGCAAAAATATTCAACCCTGAATGCTTAAAATTTGAAATCTAAGTGTATATTTAAGCATCAGGATAAAATCCTCATATTTTCAGAGATGCTCAGCTCCTAACTATTCTCACTGAAGTCAGTGAGAACCGTGGGTGGTCAGCACATCAGGAAGCCAGGTCAGTTATTCGGTGTCTAAATATGGATTGCTTTCTGGAGTACAAGTTGAGACAGATGTCTGTAGAGAACAATGAATACTTTTGTTCGTGGCTAACACCCTTGTTCATCTGTGCATATCCATAGCAATACAAAGAACAGCCATCCCTTAAATGTTCTTATGAATATGCGAATATTTATGAATTCTAAAAAATAAGAATAGCTACAGAAGAACAAGCCCACTGCTTTCGATCTGAGTGAATGTTTACTGTTTGACTTAATTCTGTTTTCTAGTATCCAACCATTTCAAATGGTTCATTTCCTTCATTTACTTTGTTTTTCAATGAATCAGGCTTTCTAACTCCCTGATAATTTTTATTAATTTTCTCTGATAACTTTCAATTTTTCAACACCTTTTTAATAATAAGGTAACTGGAACTGACCGCGCTTAATCAGAACTCCATCTGTTCTTAATTGGCATAGCTCTGTTGACATCAAAGTCCCTTTAATCTTTCAGGTGTAGTCATACCAAGCATGTGGAGGAAGGGTTTATCATCTTCTCTTGATGGCTAGAAAATGGTATTTAGAGGTTTGCCTTTCGAATTGGCTTGTATGTAAAGTAGATATGCATTAGAACAATGGTCCAGGGGGATGACAAGGGTTAACTGGTTTCTAAAAGCTGGCTTGTGACCGTCTCCTACAAGGCCCGCTGTCTGAAGCCAGCAGACACACGGGCTGGGAAATTGAAGACACATACCACACTGTTCCATAAGATGAAATAAGGGGGCTTTAGGTCACAGGGCCCAGCTGCAAGCCCTTGGGATTTCCGGGTTTGGTGAACAGACCAAATTAGGAGGCCCAGTAAATAACCACATTAAGATATGCGTGCATGTGATGGGTTTGTGAAACAAAGGAATATGCTGACCGGACAGAATGTGGACAGTATGATGACCACAGGAAAGCCAATCAATGATGCCCAGGGGTGAAGAGTCATCAAAGGGAAGAAAGGATACAAAATAAGGGATTTCAGAGCAGCAAAGGGCCCCCAACGGGGGAACCTGAGGCCACCATGGACATAAAGGCTCACCACTACCCTCTCTCACACATCCCATTGGGCGGGGTGGGGAGGTCCTCAGCCTTCGACCTCCACACTGCTGACATCTAACATTGAAGAAAGAACCTCAGGGTGAAGCTTGCATACTGGCCAGATACATCTTCCCTCTGCAACAGTTCTAGGACTGGTATATATAGAATTATTTGTATTATGCTTATCTGCTATGACAGAGTATTTACACACGTATTTATGCACACCTAAAATTAAGGTAGACAAGGTTCCTTCAGTGAATTTGATATCTTTTATTAGAGCAACCAAAATGGTTGTAGAATAGTTTTTAAGCAAGCTTTCGGGTTCAAAAACCCTTCATCAGGCTAAGGAAACTTCAGCAGTTGGTGTGCGCTCTTCCTGGATGGGATGAAAAGTAAAGAAGCCAGGGGCTGGGCTGGGCGGGGGAGCTGCACCTCCACAAATGTAATATACCTCATCCAATGCACCAAATGCCCTGATGGAAGATACGTAGGAGAGATCAAACAACAGCTGTGCCCCAGAATGAACGCACTGGAAATCCATCAAAGACAGAAACACTCAATTACCGGTG
The DNA here is from genome assembly GCA_030014935.1 of Caiman crocodilus. Classification (NCBI taxonomy): domain Eukaryota; kingdom Metazoa; phylum Chordata; order Crocodylia; family Alligatoridae; genus Caiman; species Caiman crocodilus. The sequence goes on along the minus strand of JAGPOW010003648.1, from coordinate 120,133,261 downwards.
GGGGCACATTTCGAGACAAGCCTATGAGCTCCATTTCATCAACCTCCTGGATACTAGAGATCATGGACTAAACATAGACATTGGATTTTTGATACATTATAATCTGCCTGGTGACTGACTCCCCTGCCCAGCCCAGCCCCTGGCTCCTTCACTTTTCATGCCATCCATGAAGAGTGCACACCGAGTGCTGAAACTTCCTTAGCCTGACGAAGGGTTTTTGAACCCAAAAGCTTGCTTAATAACTATTCTCCAACCGTTTGGGTTGGTCTAATAAAAGATATCAAATTCACCCAAGAAACCTTGTCTGCCTGTATCCTTAGACCAACACGGCTACAACCCAGACCCCTGCACTTAAAATTAATACACCTTTAAGGTGCATTAGGGTAATTTAGGTAGGTGCCTACATGTGGATGTCCTAAAGAACATTAAGGTGCATTAAATTTAGGTGTGAATAGATCAGTTGCATTATCACATGTGCAGATGTGCTAATGCACATTAACATGGTTTCTATCCATTGATGCACACGGTGTTAATGTGCATCAACACATCTACACATGCGCTGTGACAGCTTTTTGCATCAATTTGATACCTGCTTTATGTAGATATCAAATTTAGGCTCACATAGCTTTAAATTACCATTTTTAAGGTGCGTTAAAGGTGTGCATGTGTAGACATGTGTCCTTAATGTGCGCTAAAAATGGCAATTTTAGGCTAAGCCCACAAAAAGGCACATGTAGATGCACCCACTGTGTAGCAATAAAATTTGCCTATTATTGAGTGGAGACGCTGTGATCAGTCTTAGGGTTTGGGTCTGCCCAGAACAAGATATCTGGGTGATTAAATCCAGTACCAACACTCCGATGTGCCTTCTTTGTATATGCAACTCCAAGCTGCGTTGTTGATGCATTGTAAACTCATGGCTATTTTACTGTCCACTCTCCATTCTAGGTCTCTGGCACTATTACCCACATCCAGGTTTCTTCCTGTGAATAATCTGTTACAGATGATTTTCCCTCTATGTATTTGTTTTCACATTTTTTCATTGCGGAACTGCATTTTTAATGTTATACCTATGTTTCTGATGTCTATAGGTCTCTCTGTATGAATTGTCTTACCCTTCCAATGCAGCTCCCAGCCAGCTTGGGACTGGGTGGGCATTTCTTCAAGAAGTCTGGGGCTGGCTGGGAAGTATACCTTCTGGGAAAGTTCCAGCCAGCCCTGGCTGCTTGGGAAAGTTCCCAGCCAGCTCAAAGCTTGCTAGGAGCTTCCCCAGAGGAGACAGTTCCCAGCCAGGCCCAGGCTTCTCAGGGAAATCTCCACCAAGACTCAAGCTGCCTGGGAGCTGCACCAGAATGAATGGTTCCTGCTTAGCTCTGGGCTGCCTGGAGAAAACCCCCTCACACATGTAGCAGAAGGGAGAGGGTGAAATTTCCTCCCAGCTCCACAAGACAACTAGAAAAGCCCAGAAGCATAGGAAACACCTCATTTCAGAACACAGACAGAGATACACTTATAGCATCATTAACTACTGACTGTCCAACTTATTCCAGTGCATAGAATCATACAAAGTTAGGGATGGAAGGGACCTCAGAAAGTCATCTAATCCAACCCCCTTCTCAAGGCAGGACTATCTTCAACTAGATTATCCTAGCCAAGGCTTTGTCTAGCCAGGCCTTAAAAACCTCCAAGGATGGAGATTCTACAACTTCTCCAGGCAACTTCTTCTTGAACATCTCCAGAACGAGGTCATATGTCCTGAACCAAGGCCATGCTGTTTTGAACAATGCTCAGGAGGGTACACAAGACCTCAGGAGTTATTAAGCAGAGGAATTGAAAACCCCCTCTATACTCACCTGTCCCAAGGGCTGACCAACCATAAGACCAGTCTCCTACACAAGTTAGAGCAGTACATTTTTTTTATTATTATTATTTTTGGAATCGGGTACACTGAGACTAATGTGTTCTGTTGGCACTGGATTCTCAGGTAGACACATTGTGGATAAGCCAAAGAAAAAATAAAACAAAACTCCCTGATTCATGGCAATGATAGCAGATTCCCTGCTGTTCTCTTTCAGTTCCCAGTGCTTGTCTTGCGAAGTGCTGGATCTTTCTACAGTCGGACTCTGCATCCTGAGTTGCAATTCCAATGTATCCATTGCTTAGGAATAGTGAACATCTGGCTGGATATACTGCCTAGAATATGCCTGGACTCCGAATCCCTCCCCTGATGAATACATGATCTAGTCTATGGTTTTGAGTATCCAGATACTTGGTTCAGGAGTTTTGACCACCCTTTCACCTTTCTGCAGGCCTGCAACGGATACTGCTGGCTGTTTCTACTTGTTGCTGATTTCTCGTACTGCAGAGAACACTGCCACTCTGTCCCATGGGATGGTAATTCATCATAAGCAGAATTGTAATTCGCTGATTTTGTAACGGTTATGGTCTTGACTCTCAGGCGTGGCTGTGTTCCACCTGGCACAGCCAGAAAATGGTTCCTAGCCAGTCCTAGGGCTGGCTGTGGGAGGGGTAGCCACAGGGGTAACTGAGAGCAGTCTAATAGCTCCTATAACTCATGCTTGTAGGAATTGTCTTGTGGCTGGAAATAGCTGAAGCACAAAAAAATTTCATAGTATACTTTCCTACCCCATCCTATCCTTGACACGCCCCTACAGACAGGGCTACAAAAGTAGGCGTTGACAGAGGGAGAAAAATCATTAACTGGTCTAGTAGGACATTTCTCCTGTGGTTTTACATAGGTTGAGTAGAAAAATGGTTAGTCCTTATTACTTACACTGCTATAGCTCTTAGATGCTCCAGCTGAGAACAGAACCCCATTGTCTGACTGACTGAGCCTGCAAATGGTAAGAGACCGTCACTGCCCTAAGGAATTTACAATAACAGCTTGACAAGATGGACAGAGGACTGGCAAACAGACCTGGTATTCCCCCTTCAGCGTATGGGGAGCTGAGGTACAGAGAAATTAAATAATTGTCTGTTTTCACTAAGGAAATCTGTGGGAAAAGAAACCAATTTTTAGTTTTAGTTGAGCTCTCTAACCTCAAACAGCTCTCCCCCTATAAACCAGTTGAAGGTGAGGCAAGGAGGTGGCATTATGCCTAGAACATAGCTTTCGTTACATACTCACACATGGAGCTGATCCACATTGGTAATTCCATTCCATAAGCAAGTCTGAAAATTTGCAAATGAAAACAAAAATACTTAACGGGAATGGCAAGCACCCAAGATTTCAAAACTTTTCCTGAAATGAAGATTCCGTAAGACTTCTGTTAAAGACCATCCAAGTATTTTACTCAGATGCTGCTGAATTGTTTCAAGTACAGGTAGTCCTTGACTTACAACTTTTTGATTTACAATGAATGGCACTTATACACCATGTTTTGAGTTTCTGATGCCGATAAAGTTTCAACTTTATGTAGCTCAGTAAAGCTTTCTCCCGCAGGTAAGTCTGGAAGGGGAGCGGGGAAGGAAGGGGTGTGCTGGGGTCAGATCAATGCCCTCACAGTGAAGGAGGGATTGGGGCTGGAACTGGGGCTGGGGCAAGTGCTTCCTAGCTGGGGTGGGAGTGGGGGCATGGGATGAAGGTGCAGCTTGCCAGGGGGGGCGGGGGGAGGCGCACAGGGAGCTGCTGTGCACTGCTGGTCCAGGAGCTCCCACTGCTGCTCCTGCCACTCATCCAAGAGGGCACAGGGGGGCATCTGCCCCTGGATCTGTGTGGGGCTGGTGGGGCTGGGGCTGCACCATGCTGTGCTCTGGGCAAATGCGGCAGTGGTGGGAGTGGGGGCTGTGCCCCACTGCCACTTGCTCAGCCGGGGTGGGGAAGGGGGGCACAGGACAGAGCTGCTGTGCTGCCTCTGGACAAGCATTGTGCACTGGCAAGAGCCTTGCCCCCCCACCCCCCCGTCCCCCTCCAGATGAGCTGTGCCTTCATTCAGCTGGGTGAATGGTGGGAGGTATGGGAAGAGGGCATGTGTCCCCAGATTGGGGCAGGGGGTAGCAGAGTGGGGGCTATGAGGGGGCTGCATACACCTGAAAATTCACTGTAGCCCTCCCCATAGCTCCTGCTGCCCGCCCAGAGCAAGCACAGTACAGTCCCAGCCTTGTCCACCTCACACAGATCCAGGGGCACACGCCCCCCCGCCCTAACTGCCCTCCCAGATGAGCAGTAGGAGCAGCAAAAGGAGCTGCCAGATGAGCAGCTGCTGTACCAGTAGCACAGTGGTGGGAGCCTCTCCCCTGCTTCCTTCCCTGCACCTCCTGGACAAGCTGTGCCTTCATCCCATGTCCCCCAACCCTGGGGAGGGCAGTGCTTGCCCCAGGGCCTGTCCCAGTCCCAGCCCATATCCCTTCTTCGCTGCAGGGGCAATGATCTGCCCCCTCCCATGACCCTTCCTTCCCTCTTCCATCACAACAGACTTACCAGCTTGGATGTAGCTTTATCAAGTATTCTAAAGGAACCAATTACCCATTTGTAACATTGTTCCTATGGGAAAATTGGTTCCAAGTTATGGCCTTTTGACTTAAGGCATAATTTTCAGGAACTAATTGCATCATACGTCTGAAGGCTGCCTGTAGTTGCAAAAAACATATTTTGAAAGAAGGAAGAACATATGATTTTGACTATATTATTTTGGTTCTATTAAGGTGGATTTTTTTATTATATTAGCATAAGAATATAATATAGGAACACAGGACTGAAAGAAGCCTCCTTAGAAATTGAGCTCAGTCTCCTGCATTTACAAGCTATCCTTTACCCAAGGAATTGCCAAAATAACTAGGGGTGCACCAATAGACATTTTGGGGGCTGATACTGATAGCCAATTTGTAAGGAGGCATATCGGACGATACCAGACCAATTTCTGATACAGCTGCATGCAGCTGGTAAGTCTGTTGTGGTAAAAGGAAAGTGGGGAGGGAAGGGGCATGGGGGTGCTGATCAACACTCCCCATGGTGAGGGGGGGAATGGGGCTGCCTAGCCAGGTTGAGGCAGGTGTGGGACAAAGCCACAGCTTGTCTGAGGCACGTGGGGTGGGGAGGGGGTGCCTCCCCCCACTGCACACCACTCATCCAGCAGCTTGTCCAGTGACTTCTGCCTCTGCTCCTGCTGCTCGTCTGGGAGGGCAAGGGGGCAGGCATGTGCCCCCAGATCTGTGTGGGGTGGGCCCATGAGAGAGAGCAGAGATTTGAAAAGAATCAAAATAGACTAAACAAAAAGAGGATTTTGAGGGAGGGATAAATTGAAAGGAATCAATCAATGAATATACTAATAAAATAAAAGGGTATAGAAAGAACATACAAGCTATTGCTGAATCTCCCTTGCTAGGCTAGCAAGTAGGAAATAAATGGTAGCCTTTGTTGTCTAACACTGCTGGGCTTCTGGAAGACAGCTCAGGAACTGACTCCAAGGCAAAAGGTAGCCTGGTTCAAACAATGCTGCTTTTCATGCTGGTTTTTCATCCCTCCCCCAGAGCACTGGGATTGGAAGGGACCTCAGGGAAGGAGCACAGTCACTGGCCAGATACACAGATGAGAGCAGTCCTTCCCCACTCTGCCCTCTCCCTGTCCTTACTTTCTGTTTTCCTGCAGACAAACCCAGCTTCAGCTTTGAAACTTGAAACATTTAGAAAATTTTGAAACATTTTGACTGCCCTCGTTTCATTCCAAGGCTGTTTTGAAGCCCTTTGTTTTGTTTCATTTTTGCTGTTTCAAGCTCAAAACAAGTCAAAACAGCATCAAAATGAAAGAGTCAGCAAAATTTTGCACAGCTCTAATTGTTAGTAATATCAAATACCAATGTTGGCTACAGAGGACCAACTCACAGGATCACCGTAACATTCTAGTTTATTAGACAGATGCAAAAGTCAGATCATAAACCTTAGGCTGATACCCTCAAACACACACACAAACACTCACAGTAGTTAGCTATGAACACTAAACACCA
>JAGPOW010003648.1:120098645-120119314 GCA_030014935.1 Caiman crocodilus | reverse complement strand
GTGCGTGCGTGCGCGCACAATTGTGTCACACCCTCCTGTCTAACAGTGCAATATTGAGATCCTGAGAGTTGGCCTGACCCCACAGGACAACAGTTGAAAGCAGTCACTTATTCCATCCAGAAATTTTATCAACTCCGATGGCGGTGTCACTGAGAGGGCTCCAGTTTCCTTGACCACAGTGTAAACTTTGGGGAATGGAGGACTTGTGGAAAGGGATGGTATCCACCTCATAGAGAGGTAAGTCCCTGTTCTGGACCATGATGGCTGATCTTCTAGATAGAGCTTTAACCTAGATTTGCTGGGGGATGGAGTAACACTGACTGGAGCTTGCCTGGGGACCAACACACAAGAAAGTTCCACAGATAGGGACACTAGGAGAGCCACTCCTGAGAGAGCTAAGGGGACAGCACTCCTTTAGCATGACAGGAAGCTGAGAGTCTCATCAGGAAGACTCAGGTGCCTGTACACCAATGCCAGGAGCATGGGGAACAAGCAGGGGAGCAGTTCTCCAGTGAACAGTATGACCTAGTAGGGATTACAGAGACCTGGTGGGACTCCTTACATGACTGGAGCATAGTCACAGAGGGTTACGCCCTGCACAGAAGGGACCAAATAGGGAAGAAAGGTGGAGTTATAGCTCTCTATGTGAAGCAGCAATACACCTCCCTGGAGTCCAACATCGGGTCCAAAAAAGAGCAGCTTGAAACCCTATGGGTCAAGCTGTGTGGGGCAGGGGAATGGAGAGAGAGACATAACTATAGGTGTATACTACAGGCCACCAAATCAGGGGGAGAAACTCAATCTGGAGTTCTCCCAAGAACTCACAGATGCCATGCATGCACAGGATATTGTCATCATGGGCAACTTCAAATAAATGGACATGTCCTGTGAGGAATGCTTGACCAAGTTGGACTGGTTGCATTCCTTCCTGACCTGCATTGAAGAGCTCTTCCTGGCTCAGGAAGTGCATGGACCAACCAGAGGTAATGCTCTCCTAAACTTGGTCCTGGCCAAAGGAGATGACCTGGTGACTGACTTAAATATAGAGGGTAGCCTGGATGACAGTGACCACAAAACTATCACGTTCACTCTCCATCACAAGACAGACAAATCTGATAGAAGGCTTGATGTCTTGGACTTCAAAAATACAAATTTCAGCAAGCTTAGGTCACTAGTAGGGCAAGTACTGTGGGACCAGGGACTGAAGGCAAAAGGTGTGCATGAAATGTGGTCACTCCTTAAGGACATGAATCCTTGAAGCACAAAGGAAGTCCATTCCCATGTGGAGAAAGGGTAGCAAAAGGTCTGGGAAGCCCTCCTGGTTAAACAGGGAAATCATGGTCCTTCTTAGAAAAGAGAAAGAGGCGTACAAACAATGGAAGCTGGGGACAGGTCCCAAGGAGTACTGTACAGCAATGGCCCATGCTTGTAGTGAACAAATTAGAAAGGCTAAGGCAGTAACTGAACTTAGATTAGCAACAGGAATCATGGACAACAAAAATTCTTTTAGGGACATAGGGAATAAGTGAAAAGCAAATGGGAGTGTAGGGCCACTGCTCAACAACTCAACAATGATGTGACCGGAAACAGGACAGATCACCTCATTAAGGACTACAAGGCTCTGGGGACCAAGCTGAAGGAGACAGGTGCACAGGTGGTCTTCTCATCTGTTCTCCCAGTGAGCAGATGTGGACAATGCCATGAGACCTGCATCAGGGAGGTCAATTTGAGGCTTTGGAGATGGTGTTATGAGGCAGGCTTTGGCTTTTTGGATCACGACCCATACTTTCAAACAAGAGGCATGCTCGGGTGGGATAGGCTTCATCTCTCCCCCAAAGGTGAGCATATATTCTCTTTCAGGTTGCCTGGTCTCCTCCAGTGGGCTTTAAACCAGGTTCATCGGGGGACGGGGAGGACAAAGAGGGAGAGATCCATGGAACACTGAACTATGAGATACTTACCTGGGCTGATCTTGTGGGTATCAAAGAACCTATTAGACAGCAGTATAAGGGGGTTCCAGGGCCAGCCAGCAGGGAAATTAAGTGTATACATACAAATGTCAGGAACATGGGAAACAAGCATGAGGATCTAGAACTCTTGCTTGTGAGCAATAACTTTGACCTGGTGGGACTAACTGAAACATGGTGGGACCCTACTCATGACTGGGTGGTAGGAATAAAGGGCTATATATTGTACAGGAGAGACAGACAAGGGAAAAAGGAGCAGGTGTTGCTCTCTCTGTCATAGAACAGTACACATCTTCCCTAATAAAATTGGGATCGGAGGATAGACAAACAGAGTCTCTGTGGGTTAGGATCCAAGGGGGTCAGGGCAAAAGGGAACTGGTGGTGAAGGTCTGCTATAGGCCTCCGCACTAGGAGGACATGGTAGACAGGGAAATTTTCAGGCAGCTCTCAGAGGCTGAGACATGCATTCTAGAGACATGGTAGTCATGGCGGACCTTAACTATCCAGACATATCCTGGGAGGAATAGTCAGCTAGATCTAACCACTTACACAGGTTCTTAACTTGTATTCAGGACTTCCACCTAACACAGGAGGTAAGGAGTCCTACCAGGGGTAATGCCTTGCTTGACTTGGTGTTGTTCACAGGGGATGACCTGGTAGGTTACCTGCAGATTCAAGGCAACTTATAGGACAGTGATCACCAAATGATAAAATTCACTATCCATAGAAGAGGGGACATTATAGCTAGCAGGACACAGGTGCTAAAATTTAAAAAGGCTGACTTTAATAGGCTTAGGGGACCGGTTAACAGGGTACTAGGAACCAAGAGCCGAGATGCTATGGGGGTCCAGGATGAGTGGTCATTCCTCAAGGATACAATTCTTTGGGCTCAGAGGAAAGAGGGCAAAGGGGCCAGGAAGCCCCTTTGGCTAACCAGGGTCATCCAGGATACCTTAAGGGCAAAAAAAGAAGCATACAGGAAGTGGAAGAAGGAGGTAGCTAGCAAGAAGGAGTACAATTCCTTGGCCCACACCTACAGGGAGTCAGTCAGGGAAGCCAAGACAGCTCTACAACTCAGGCTAGCAGCAGACATTAAAGACAATAAAAAGTCCTCCTTTAGATATGTTGGGAGAAAAATGAGGGTACAGGGTAGCATAGGACCTCTACAGGACAGGCAGGGGGCTTAGTGATGGAAAGCAGAGACAAGGCAGAGCTCTTCAATGAGTGTTTTGCCTCTGTCTTCTTAAATAGAAATCTAGACAAACCTTCAATATGTTTCATGGTGGGAAGGGGAACATCAGCTGACCAACATCAGAGGAACCAGCTGACCAATACCAAGGGGAACATCAGCTTCCCCATCAACAAGGGGAATGTCAGCTGACCAATAATCAGTGCCAACATAGTAAAAGGACACTTGGAGGGACTGGAAGTGCTCAAATCATTGGGACCAGAGGGACTCTACCCATGGGTAACAAAGGAATTAGCGAGTGTCACAGCTAAAAAACCAGTAAGGATATTTGAGCACTCATGGTACTCAGGTCAGGTCCCAGAGGATTGAAAGAGGCCAATGTCATCCCAACCTTTAAGAAGGGAAGGAAGGAGGATCCAGGGAACTATAGACCAGTCAACCTTGCCTCTATCCCCGGGAAAATCCTTGAAAAAGTTATCAAGGAACACTTCTGTGGGAGCCTGCTGGTTAACGTGATGCAGAGGGGTAACCAATATGGGTTTATAGCAAGCAGGTCCTGCCTGACTAACCTAGTATATTTTTACGACAAGGCCACAAAATATTTGGATGCAGGACTTGAGGTGGATGTTATCTATCTGGACTTAAAGAAGGCCTTTGACACGGTATCCCATACTATCCTTATAAATAAACTGAGGAGATTTGCTTTGGATAATTATATGATAGACTGGGTAGCAAGCTAACTCAAGGGTCGCACTCAAAGGATGGTGGTGGATTTGTTGGTGTCAACCTGGAAAGATGTGGGCAATGGAGTCCTTCAGGGCTCGGTTCTGGGGCTGGTGCTGTTCAACATCTTCATCAGTGATCTGGATGAAGGGGTGGGAAGTACCCTGTCCAAATTTGTGGATGACACAAAAATATGGGGTGAAGCTAACACCCTGGAGAGGAGGATCCAGATCCAGGCTGACCTAGACAGGTTGGGGAAGTGGGCAGAGAGCAACAGGATGCAATTCAGTAAAGAGAAGTGCAAAGTGCTGCATCTAGAAAGAAAGAACTGCCATCATACCTATAGGCTGGGGGGGGCAACCTCCTCAGCACCACTGAGTACCAAGGGTACTAAAGGAATTGGCTGGTGACATAGCAGGAGGTGCACAGTCCCACCAGAGGAAATGCCCTGTTGGACCTGGTCCTGACCTCAGGTGATGATCTGGTAAGGGGGCTCCAGGTCTTTGACCACCTGGGTGATAGCAATCATCGCTTACTGGAATTCATCATCCAGCACAGGGTGTCAAGGGCCTGCAGCAAGGCAATATCCCTAGACTTCAAGAGGGCCAACTTCAGCGAGTTGAGATTGGTGGGAGAGGCACTGGGGTTCTTGGGGGCAGGGGAATTCAGTGCCCAAGATATGTGGTCATTCCTTAAGGAGACTCAGGGCCCAAGGGGTGACAATCCCAACAAGAAGCAAGGGGGGCAAGAGTGTCCAAAAGCCCTCCTGGCTCACCAAGGACATCCGGGGATGCCTGGTTACCAAAAAGGTGGCATAGCACCCCCCTTCCACTGGGTGTATCTCCAAAGAGGAGTATGGCAATCTGGTGGTTGCAACAAAGAAAGCAGACCTCTTTAACACATTCTTCACCTCTGTTTTCTTGTGCAGGGACTGGGACTCCCCCACTGTTATTCAAATTGAACTCGAGAGGAACGCCTCCAGACCTAAGGTTGAGGAGGACTGAGTTAGAGAGCTTCTGGAGGGGCTGGATGTGTTCAAATCAGCAGGTCCAGATGCTTTTCACCCCAGGGTGTTGAGGGAGCTAGCAGGGGTTATTGCAGGGCCCTTGGCACGGCTTTACGAAGATAGCCAATGTAGTCCCCACCTTTAAAAAGGAAGGAGGGAGGACCCGGGCAACTATAGGCTCGTCAGTCTTACCTCAATCCTGGGGAAACTCTTTGAGAAGATCATCAAGGAGTACATCTTGATGGGCCGACATTGGGGATGATGCTCAAGAGCAACCAGCATGGTTTCATTAGGGGCAGGTCATGTCAAACCAACCTGATTGCCCCTTACGATCAAGTCGCAAAAGCATTGGATGCAGGTGTATAGTATCTAGGGTCAGAAGGGGCCTAGAGCAGGCCATCTAGTTTGACCCCCCGCCAATGGCAGGAATGAGTGCCAGGGTCACAGGACCCCAGCCAAGTCATACTCAGAGGGTGGTGGTGGACGGGTCATATTCAATCTGGGAGGAAGTGGGCAGTGGAGTCCCCCAGGGCTCAGTGCTTGGGCCCGCACTGTTCAATTTCTTTATCAGTAATATGGACAATGAGGTGAAAAGCAACCTGTTCAAATTTGCTGATGATACCAAAACTCGGGGTAAGGTGGGCATGCTAGTAGGGAGGGAAAGACTGCAGAAAGACCTGGATAGGTTGCAAGGGTGGGATAACAAAAACAGGATGCATTTCAAGACGGACAAGTGCAGGGTGCTGCGTTTGGACAGCAGTAACTGGCAGCACATTTATAAGATGGGAATCTCCATTCTTGAGAGCACGGAGGCAGAAAGGGGTCTTGGAGTCATCATTAACTCAAAGATGAACATGGGCTGGCAATGCAAGGTCATGGTTGGCAGGGCTAACTGGAACTTATTGTGCATCCACAGGTGCATCTCAAGTAGGGCCAAGGAGGTGATCCTCCCCCTCTACCTGACACTGGTCAGGCCACAGCTAGAGTACTGTGTCCAGTTCTGGGCACCTCACTTCAAGAGGGATGTGGACAACATTAAGAGGGTCCAGAGGAGGCCACCTGCATGATCCAGGAACAGCAGGGCAGACCCTACAATGAGAGGCTACGGGACCTGAACCTGTTCAGCATGCACAAGAGAAGGCTGAGGGGGGACCTGGTGACCATCTATAAACTCAGTAGGGGGGACCAGAATGGTTTGGGGAGTCCTTGTTTCCTCTAGCACCCCCCAGGATAACAAGGAATAACGGCCACAAGTTGTTGGAGAGTAGGTTTAGATTAGACATCCATAGGAACTACTTCACAGTCAGGGTGGCTAGGATCTGAAACCAACTTCCAAGGGAAGTGGTGCTGGCTTCTATCCTGGGGGTCTTTAAGAAGCAGCTCGATGCTTACCTGGCTGGAGTCATTTGAACCCAGTTTTCCTCCTGCCCAGGCACGGGGGGGTCAGACTTGAAGATCTATAAGATCCCTTCCGACCCTACTTCTATGATTCTATGATAGCAGAGCCACTGGTGCAAAATTTTGAGCACTTCTGGCACTTAGGACAGGTCCTAGAGGACTGGAAAAGGGCCAACCTGGTCGGTATTTTCAAGATGAGAAGGAAGGAGGACCCAGGTAATTATAGGGTAGTTAGCCTCACCCCTATTCTTGGCAAGACCTTAGGAAAGACCATTATGGATCACATTTGCAGGGGGCCAGCAGGTAACACAATGTTAAGGGGCAACCAGCATGGATTTATAGCAAGTAGCTCCTACCTGACTAACCTGGTCTCTTTTTATGACCAGCTCACAAAGTGCATAAATGCAGGGGAGGAAGTAGATATTATTTACCTGGATTTTAAAAAGGCTTTTGACACAGTGGCACACCCAATTCTTATGTGCAAACTGAGTAGATGTGATGTGGATTTTTTCACAGTAAGGTGAGTGAAACCTGGCTTATGGGACACATCCAGAGGTTGGTGGTTGATGTTTTTCCAAGTTTTTCCTTGGAGGGAAGCAGGCAGTGGTGTCCCCCAAGGCTCTGTCCTTAGACCAGTACTGTTTAATATCTTCATCAGTGATTTGGATGAAGGTGTTGAAATCATCTTGTCCAAACTCACAGATGACACTAAACTATGGGGTATAGTAAACATACTGGAGGGCAGGGAGTGAACTCAGGCAGATTTGGACAGACTGAGGAAGTGGGCAGAGCAGAATAGGATACAATTTAACAAGGATAAATGCAAAGTGTTGCACCTGGGGAGCAAGAATCTCCAACATGCCTATGGACTGTGGGGTACCATCCCGAGTACCACAAGAGTAGAAAGTGGTCTTGGAGTCCTGGCTGATGCAAAAATGAACATGAGTCACCAGTGTGACCAGGTAATAAGCAAAGCTAACTACACTCTTTCTTGCAGGTACATCACGAGCAGGTCTAGGGAAGTGGCAATTCCCCTCTATGCAGCATTGGTGAGGCTGCAGATGGAGTACTGCATCCAGTTTTGGGCACCACACTTCAAGAGGGATGTGAATAACCTTGTGAGGGTTTAGAGGAGGGCTACTCATATGGTTGAGGGCCAGCAGGTAAGACCCTATCAGGACAGATTGAGGGACCTGAATCTCTTCAGCCTCTGCAAGAGAAGGCTCAGAGGCAACCTTGTGGCTGCCTACAAACTCATCAAGGGAAAGAGGAGGGAATAGGGGATATTATTTACCAGGCGCCCCTTGGGGTTACCAGGAACAATGGCCACAAACTGAAGGAGACTAGATTTAGATTGGACATAAGGAAGAAATTCTTTATGGTGAGGGTTGCCAAAATATGGAATGGGCTTCCAAGGGAGGTGGTGCTTTTCCCTATCTTGGAGGTGCTCAAGAAGAGATAGACAGGCATCTGGTTAGGTTTACTTAACCCCAGCACTCTTTCCTGCCTGGAGCAGGGAGTCAGACCTGATGATCTACCAGGCCCCTTCCAACTCTAGAAATCTATAAAGATTTCCATTCCTATTGTTTTTCCCCATTTTAGCAGCTTCTCTAAACTCCCTCAGCATACCATATTTGTCTTCACCTGCCTGATCATCTGGGTAGTAGTACAATTCTAGTGTTATATTCTTTTTGTTCAAGTATGGAATTTCTGTCCACAGGGGTTTTACGGTAGTTCCTCTCTTCCAGGTAAGATTTTTATACTGTTACTATCTATAATAGTTTGTTCCTGCCATTGGCGAGGGGTCAGACTAAATGGGCTGCTCTAGGCCCCTTCTGACCCTAGATACTATGATAATATCCTTCACATACAGTACCACTCCTCCACTGATAAATTTAGGCATATTACTTCTTCTCTTATCACCTGTGAACATAGAAAAGTTTATAACCTTTGCAATAAAGCCTTTTACATGATCTTTTGAATACTGTTGTCTTCTCTTCTCTAAACCAGTTCTTTCAATCTGTTCTTAGAGGTCATATATTATAGGTTTCTGTTCATTTTTGTTGCTTTCCTCTGGATTCTTCCAATTAGTCCACATACTTCAAGTACAACACCTAAAGCTGGACACACTACTCCAGCTGAGGATTCACCAGTGCTGAGTAGAATGGAACTAACTCTGTGCATTTTGTACGCAATCTTCCTGCTATACAGGCAACCCCCACTTCACGATCTTAATTGGTCCCTGAAAACCCAAGTGTTAAGTAAAACAAGCATTAAGCGAAACCGAAAGCATTTGGCAACCCAAGATGGCGACCACAATGGTTTGTAATGACCCAAAGTGGCAACTGCGAGTGTTATAGTGAAACTCACTGAGCACTAAATGAAACCAGGTATCAATTTAAAAATGAGCATTATAGCGAAACAGCATTAGCAACAGTGGTTGCCCATGCCCCTCAAATGTTGCTAGTTTTTCACCACATTGTTGCCTCAGGCTTAGTTTGTTATTGGCCATGATCCCCCAGATCCTGCCCTGCAGACCTCCTACCTAACCAGTAATTTCCCATTTTTCTTTTATGAAGTCGATTAAATAAACAACAAAGTGCTTTCGCACCCCCAAAAGGGGGAAGGGAGAGAAAGAGGTGAGAAAATAAGTCAAGGTCTGCTCCCAAGTGCCCCGAGGTAATTTTCTCCACAAGTACCTTAAGCTACAATGGTGTTTAAGTGCTCAATGCCAGCAAGATGCTCTTCAATCACTGAGTCCAGCAGAGAAGAAAACCTTCTGCTCCCAGCTGAAATGTCTGCTGGTGAGGACAGCGAGAGAGTCCTGATTGAACTCGCAAAGGTTGCTGCAGAGATCCTCACAATTAAAGGTACAGTCGCTCTCTGAACAAGAGTAACTTCTATTGAATCCTCTTCACATCTGGCATCAGGTAAAATGGCAGAGGCAAGGGGAATTTAGGAACATTGGCTGTGAAGGAACCCCCTGGAACATCAATTCCAATCCCTGCATTAGGAAGCAATCATTAGCCAAAGGAATCCCCAGCTCCACAGTTTAAACCCTGGGACAAAATTACCAAGAAAAATACTGAGAATACCAACACCACCCTAAAAGCACCATAATAGAAGAAGGGGAAACAAGAGTCTGACCAGTGTTCAGCTACGGCAGCAGGGAAACAGCTGGTTAATTACATGCTCAGAAGATCATAGGAAAACGTCTTTATCACATGCCATGCTACAGAGGACACAAAACCCTTCACAGTGCTTTCCAATCTGACCTATGGGGAAAATCCCTCCCTGGCCCCAAACGTAGCAATAATTTTGACCCTGAGCAGAAGAGCAAGATCCAGGCTACCTCTGAGTCCTGGAATGCTCTTGGATGCCCCTAATTGACCAACTGGATGCTTGGTCCTGTTCATCCCTCTCCAAACCCACAGTCCAATACCCTACCAGCACCTATACTGCCCTCAAAGCAACCCTTGTGATCCTACTGGCCCTGTCCATGCATTAGGGGAGTAAATTAGTGGCTTAGGGGCATTTATGATGGCCTCCAGCTGCTTCTATAGCCATACCCATGCCTCACAAATTTCACTCAGTCCTTCTTTGCTGGACCCTCTGGTCCTGCATTCATTTCCAATCTCTTGAGCCCCTGACCCCTCTCCGTTGACTTCAGCCTCTCTGGACCCTTTTAGTTGGGTTCAGTCTTCTCAGATTCTCTGGCCCTGCCTCTTTACACTCCCCCCCACCCACTGCCCCCCATCTTCGCTGGGTCCCCTAGCCTTTTTCGCAGGGTGGCTTACTTGCTACACTTTCGCAGCTTGGCTTTGGTCTACACAGCCTAGCAGGGTTTTACCCTAACTTCAACCCCTGATAATGAAGAGTGCCTTCCAGGCAACCCACCCATTGCCTCAACCTCTGCTGTAGTCACAATTCAGTTCTCCAGTCTTTAATAGTCCACAGTAGTCAACACCCCAGCCATTCTCAATTGCTGCTTAGTGTGTTATTCCCAGCTGTCCCCAGGCTTCTATACTGCGTGGCTGGCCTTTCCCCAGCTCTGACCCCACTAGGCCTACTCATGCTCAGTGGCAGGAACTCTTCTCCCCAGCACAGCCTGGGCTAGATAGCATGTTCTAGCTCTGAGGGTGAGCTGACGTCTCTTTGGGCTCCACCCCTTCTGGTCATGTGCTCCTGATCAGTCCCAGCTGTCACCTATCTTCTCAGTGAGCAGCCTGCTCTTCTCAACTGCATTTGACTCAGCTGAGCTGCAGCCCTTCCTCCCTACTTGGAGCTCTTTCTGTTCATTTATTGACTGGTTAGCTCCTAAGCTGTCATAGGCAGCTCTATAACCCTGCTTTGGGCTTTTTTCTGGCTGCTTATATAAATGGAGCTGACCCTTCTTCAGCTGTCTCCAGCAGAACAACTATCTCCAGCAGCCTTCCTTATTACATGGTAATTTTGAGCAGCCCCTGGAGCTCTAAACTCCTGGATTATCTGCATATTAACACCTGAAGCTGGTTTTAAGCACTAATGGCTCAATGTCTGGTTGACAGCTGGTATCAAGTGCAGTGCCCCAGGGCTCAGTCAGTGTCCCAGTGTGCCCCAGTTTTTGTTCAATGTCTTCATCAACAACCTGGAATATTGCACAGAGTGCACCCTCAACAGTTTTGCAGATGACACCAAGCTGGGGGGAGTGGTAGGTACACTGGAGAGTAGGGCTAGAGCTCAGAGGGACCTAGACAGATTGGAGGGTTGGGCCAAAAGGAATCTCATGAGGTTCAACAAGGACAAGTGCAAAGTCCTACACTTAAGGTAGAGCAATACCATGCCCCAGTACAGGCTGGGGGATGACTGGCTGGGCAGCAGCTCTGCAGAAAAGGACCTGGGGGTTACAGTGGACACTAAGCTGAATATGAGCCAGCAGTGTGCCCTTGTTACCAAAAGGCTAACACAATGCAGCCCAGCATGTTAAGGCATGTTGCCAGTAGGTCAAGGGAAGTGACTATTTCTTTCTATTCAGCACTGATGAGACCACATCTGGAGTACTGTGTTCAGTTTTGGGCCCCCCACTACAGAAAGGATGTGGACAAATTGGAGAGAGTCCAGTGGAGGGCAACAGAAATGGTGAGGGGGATGGGAGACATGACTTATGAGGAAAGAATGAAGGAATGAGGCTTATTTAGTCTACAGAAGAGGAGACTGAGAAGGAATTTAATAGCAGCCTTTAACTACCTGAAGGGAGGTTCAGAAGAGGATGGAGCTAGATTGTTCTCAGTGGTGGCAGATGACAGAACAAGGAGCAATGGTCTCAAGTAGTAGCAGGGGAAGTTTAGGTTAGATATTAGAAAGAATTTTTCTCAGTAGAAGGGTAGTAAAACACTGGAACAGGTTACCCAGAGAGGTGGTGGAAGCTCCATCCTTGGAGGTTATGTCACACCAGGGCAGAATTATCTCTGATTCATGCTACCCAGCTTGTGTTGCACTACATACTAAGCTACACCTTAGGGTAGGCACCTGATCTACTCCCCTCCTTTAGTGGCCTGGATCAGATCCACTGCCCAACAGCCTTCCTCAGCATCCTAGATCCCCACTTACTGCCCTCATCCCACCCCTCGCTTACTCGTGGCTGCCTGGGCTTTCTGTCCCTGGGGCAGGCTGGGAAGGATTAAACTACTTTCCCAGCTGCTTCTGATTCTGCTGATCTCTGGGGGTGAGAAGGAGGCAGGGACGGAGGGGCAGGGGAGCAGCTCCCAGGGTTGGAGAGAACCAACGGAGCCCGGGGGCCAGGTGAGAAGCCTGGACTGGGAGGGGGGATTCTTAACTTTCAGTCCTCCAAGCCCCTACCGCCATGCAGTGTAACTGCGCCAAGCTAAAGCTAGCATTAACACCCATCAACACTTGTGCACCTCACAGCATAAAGTGTAACAAGGTTCTTAAAGTACCTGGGCCCTGGCCCCCCATTAAACCTAGTATAAAGACATGTTTGTAAAGCCATATTCTATGGCTTTGCTAATTTAAACAGGAGAGCACTGAGCAAGAAGAAGGCGCAAGGTAACATAGGACCGCTATAGGATGGACTAGGGCAATTCATAACAGATAGGATGGACAAAGCTGAGCTCTTAAATAATTTCTTTGCATCTGTGTTCCTGGACACAGCTACAAACACACCTCCAAATGAGAGTCTGGTGTGAGGAAGATACCAACCTACCTACAGTTAGCTCTGACCTAGTAAAGGGGCACTTTGGAGGGGTTGTATGTATTTAAGTCAGCAGACCCTCATGATCTTCACCCAAGGGTACTAAAGAAATTGGTTAGTGTCATAGCAAATCTACTGGCACAACAGTTTGAGCACTTGTGTCACTCAGGACAGGTCTCAGGGAACTGGAAAAGAGCCAATGTGGTCCCTATTTTTAAGAAGAGGAGGAAGGAGGGCCCAGGTAATTATAGGCTGGTTAGCTTCACCTCTATTCTTGGCAAGACCTTAGAAAAAATCATTAAGGATCACATTTGTGGGGGGCTAAGGAGAACCAGCATGGATTTATAGCAAGCAGATCCTGCCTGACTAATCTGCTTTCTTTTTTTATGAGCAGGTCACAAAGTGCATAGATGCAGGAGAAGAGGTAGATGTTATTTACCTGGATTTTATGCGGATGGGTCATACTCAGCCTGGTGGGATGAGAACAGTGGAGTCCCCCAGGGCTTGATCCTGGGGCCAACACTGTTCAACATCTTCATCAGCAACTTGGACAAGGGGGTGGAAAACATGTTGTCCGAGTTTGCCGATGAAACCAAGATGTGGGGAGAAGTAGGCATGCTCGAAGGGGACAGAGGCTGCAGTTAGATTTAGACAGACGACAGAAGTGGATGGATGGTAATAGGATGGGGTTCAATGTGGATAAATGCAGGGTACTGCACCTGGGGAGAAGGAATGCACAGCATACATACAGGCTGGGGAGTTCCCTCTTGTGAGCACAGAGGCAGAAAGGGATCTTGGAGTCATTATTGACTCCAAGATGAACATGAGCCACCAATGCCAGATCACAGCCAGCAAAGCCAACTGCACCTTGTCGTGCATCCAAAGGTGCATCTCAAACCGGTCCAGGGAGGTGATGCTCCTCCTCTACACGACATTGATCCGGCCTCAGTTGAAGTGCTGCATCCAGTTCTGGGCACCGCACTTTATGAAGGATGTGGCCTGCCTTAAGAGAGTTCAGAGGAGGCCACCCGCTTGGCTGGAGGGCAACAAGGCAGGCCCTATGAGGAGAGGCTGAGGGACCTGAACCTGTTCAACCTCAGCAAGGGGAGGCTGAGGGGGATTTGGTGGCTGCCTACAAACTCCTTAGGGGAGATCAGCAGCAAATAGAAAGGGCCCTATTCCCCCTAGCAGCGCCTGGGGTGATGAGGAACAATGGCCAGAAGTTGCTGGAGAATAGGCTCAGGTTAGAGATTAGGAGGCACTATTTCGCTGTCAGGATGGCTAGGATCTGTACCCAACTTCCTAGGGAAGTGGTCCTCGCTCCTACCTTGGGTAAATTCAAAAAGAGGTTGGATGACCACCTGTCTGGGGTCATGTGATCTCAGCATGTGCTCCAACCAGTGGCAGGGGGTAAGACTAGATGACCTATTTAGGTCCCTTCTGGCCCCTAACTACTATGAAACTATGAAATAAAAAGGCTTTTGACACAGTGTCACACCCAATTCTTACAAATAACTAAGTAGCTGTGATGTGGAGTTTTTCAGTCAAGTGGGTAGAAAACTGGCTTATGGGACACACCCAGAGGGTGGGGGGGATGGATCAGCTTCTACCTGGAGAGATGCAGGCAGCGGTGTTCCCCAAGGCTCTGTCCTTGGACCAGTACTGTTCAATATCTTCACCAGTGATTTGGATGAGGGTGTAGAAAACACACTGTCCAAATTTGCAGATGACACCAAAGTAAGGGTTATAGTAAACACACTAGAGGGTAGGAAGCAAGTTCAGGTGGATTTAGACAGACTGGGGAAGTGGGAGGATCAGAATAGGATGCAATTTAACAAAGATAAGTGCAAAGTGCTGCACCTGTGGGAAAAGAATCACCAATACACCTATAGACTAGGAAGTACCATCCTAAGTAGCACAGCAGTGTAAAGGGATCTCAATCATAGCTGACACAAAAATGAATATGAGTTGTCAATGTGACGAGGTAACAAGTAAGGCTAACTGCACTCTCGCTTGCATTTGTAGATGAATCATGACCAAATCTAGGGAGGTGATACTTTCCCTCAATGCAGCATTGGGGAGGCTGCAGCTGGAGTATTGCATCCAGTTTTGGATGCCACACTTCAAGAGGGGTATGCCTGCACCTGGAACACAACCAGCAAGCCCCTGCAGGAGATGACCACTGGATGACACTACCAGAGCTCAGTCTGCAGGGGCAAACCCGTAGCAGGGCCTGGGAATATGCGTGCCCACAGCAGAAGAGCCGGGGATCCTTCCTGAGGCAGGAGCCCCTGCCTAACCAGAAGAAGCTGCAGATGGCCAGGAACCTGTGAGAGAGAGGGCAGGTACCGACCTGCACAGCAGCTGTGACAGGCGAGGTCTGAACAAACAATGGCTCATTCACCACGACATCGACAGGTACTCTGAAAATAGTCAGGATGGTAAGCGAGCCATCCAAGAAGGACTTGTTGGACCCAGGGAGAGAGGAAATTTGTCCGGTACACCTGGCATTCAGTGCATTATGTGTGAGTGAGACCAGAGTCAGAAATTCCTGCAAGGGCAGTGCCATCCTCATGGGGCTCAAGCAAGCGTGAGGGCAGTGAAGCAGTGCAGCATGTACCCGGG
Organism: Caiman crocodilus; assembly: GCA_030014935.1. Taxonomy (NCBI): domain Eukaryota; kingdom Metazoa; phylum Chordata; order Crocodylia; family Alligatoridae; genus Caiman; species Caiman crocodilus. Next base: position 120,104,216 of record JAGPOW010003648.1, on the reverse strand, counting down.
CACCTACAGGTCCAAGGTGCTGGCCTACCTGGAGCATACCTGAACCTGGGGAAGTGTGTGGGATCTGGGTAAAACATGCTCCACTGAGCCCAGACTGTGGAATTACAGGGATTACAGGCTGGTAGCGTCATTGCCCTGCTCACCCTCACTAGCAGAGCATCTCGTGTGCAGTTATAGATAAGTGGTACCTTCATTAAGGCAGGAGAGCCTGGCCATACTCCTGCAAAGAACCGTGTGGACAGAGATTCCTAGAGAATGACTGGAACCAGCATCCTGTTCCAGAGATGGTCAGCCTGAAGCATGCCACCCGAGTGGGAAGGCGGGAGGTGCAGGGACGGGGGAGCCTCCCAGAAGAAATACTGGCAGAGGCCTCAGGGACAGAAAAGGAAACACTGAACAACATCTCCAGGTAACCTGAAACAACACCAAGTCATGGCAGGTGAGTAGGTCCCGGGGTAGTGTCCAGGTGGACAGGACGTGCCAAAGGCAGCACTGTGGGAATAGGCCTGCCACACTCAGATTTATGTAAGCACCTGAAGGGCACACGTCACATCATGGAATATGAACAGCAAACCTTCCACCCCTCTTAGCAGGGGATGCAGTCCATATTTAGGGGAGGGAGTTGTGAAAAATGTTAAAAATAACATTTTTAGGATCTGTGGTCCACTACCTCAGACCTCTGCTTCTGGGCCCCCCCTTGTCTCCACCTGGCTTATGGTCCTCTTGCTTATGGTCCACCTTCCCAATGGAGTGGAAAAGACAGGCTGGTGGTGCACTCGCTATGAATCGAAGGCCTCAGGCTCCCACCTCTGCTGGCACATGAAGTTCAATGATAGGTGAACTTCTTTGCACCACAAGCTTTAATTTGCCATGGAGGGCCATAGCAGAAGCATTCATATTGCAACCTTTATCAGGTAATACCTGGTAATACCTATAACCTATTATTATTTGGCCCCTACAAATTGATCAGCTATAACCAATCATAATGCCTGAAGTAGACAGGAGCCCTCCTCAGGGCCAGCATTGATGGTACTCTGTGAGAAAATCCAATGCAATGTCTCGTGCCTACAAGAAATGCACCAAGGGCCTCATAATAACTGTCCTTCAATACCTGGAATGACTACAGTGACTGAAGGCCCACACAAGCAATTTGGAAGTGCTATATTTTAAAAAAACAGAGTGGTAAAAAATTCTACAGCAAAGACTGAAGGAAGCATCATAGAAATCCTGACTGTCAAACTCAATGGAATCACAATCACTTCTATGTACAAACCACCTAACACAAATTTTGCCTTTACAGATATGCCAGGGATCATTCAGAATAAACCAGAGGTGATAACTAGTGACTTCAACAGCCACAGCACACAATGGGGCTACAATGAGACCAATTAAGATGGTGAAGCAGTAGTAGCTTGGTCGTCTCCATACCAGCTGAGTATGATCCATGATCTAAAGCTAACTAAATCATTCAATAGCAGCCACTGGAAATGAGGATTCAACCTAGAATGTGTATTCACCAGCAACACTATTACTGGGAGTGCAGGGATGCTAAAATGGGCTGCTGGACACCATCGCTGGGGCCAACTTTGCCATCCAGGGTCTCTAGCCTCACTGCCTCTGGGCCCACTGGGCCAGCCAGGACTAGTGGCTTCGCATCATCCAGCAGACTTGGGACAACGAGTAGTGGCTGGAGGCATTCCAGATGACCTGGGCCACCTTCTGGGATCTCCTGGAGCTTCGGCCACACCTGGAGTTGCAGGACACCATCATACAGCTGCCCCTCTCCACAGACACCCACCTCAAGTTGGCTAGTCCTGCCAGATTCCTTTATGTAGGCTATCTCTTTGGAGTGGGCAAAGCCATGCTGGAGAGGCCATCCTGGAGGTATATGATGCCCTCCAGATCATGCTGAGGCAGAGGGTGCTCCATGTGCACAACTCCCTGGCGGTGGTAGTGGGGTACTGTGACTTGAGATTCTCCCAAGGCATCAGGGCCCTGGATGGGACCCACATCCCCATCACCTGCCCACCCCAGGGTGATTGTTCCTACTATAGCAGGGTGGGGGGGTTTCACGCCATTGTGCTCCGGGCCATCATTGATGACTGCGGCACCATCTCAAACATGAGTGCAGGCTATGTGGGAAGTGCCCATAACAACCGTGTGTTCCAGGACTCTGCCCTGCCAGCCCTGGTGCAGAGTGACCTCTTCATGCCAGGGGTGCCAGGCCTCAGCTGGGTGCCATGGTGGTCCCACCCCTCCTTGTTGGGGACCCCTCTTACCCACTCACTCCTGCCCTGGTTCATACAGTCCTACATCGGCCAGTTGGACCCCTACCAGGCCCATTTTAACCAGTGCCTGGGCCAGACCTGCACCCCAGTGCACCTTCACCTTCACCTTCAGCTGCCTCAAAGGATGCTAGCGTACCCTCACCACCCATCCCAAGTTTGCCAAAGCCAAACCCCCCTGGGTCATCATTGCAACCTGCATGCTGCATAACATCTGTGAGGCCCGGGGCAGCTCTTCTGTGAGGCACAGCGGGAGGCGGATGCTTGCCAGCAGGCAGCACCACCTGTGGTGGTAGTGACAGTGGCAGGGGCCCCCCACCGAGGCCCCAGGCAAGCCACACACCCACCCCTGGGGGCCAAAGCACTGCATGCAAGAGGCACTGGCTGCCCATCTCCACCTGCACTCCCTGCTGTAGCCCTCCTGGAAAGCCACCCATGGACACCCCTGCCAACCTTCCCAGCCACCCCCAGAGCCACACTCACTGCAAATATGTCTCAGAAGAATGAGTTTTTATTCCCCTCACATCAAACAGGCCTCCCTCCTTCCCCACCAAGCATAGACCCTCCCAACCCACCCAACATTGCCCCTCTACCACCCACCCTACCCATGAACAATAAAAACCTTCTTCCCTTTGAAAATTATTTACAATGTGGTTTTGTGCCATCCTGGGGTGGGGGGCTATGGGGTGGTGGTAGCTAGGGAATAGAGCCTAAGGACAGGCAGACAACAACCCAGCCTCTACCTGTTTCTCACATGTGGCAGCTAGGAAGTTTGCTCAGGAGCATTGGCAGCTGGTGGTCCTACAGCATGGGCAGGTCTTCCTCTGCCAGCTAGTGCCCAGGGCCAGTATGTGGTCCTGGCCCCACTGCAGGTCATTCCAGCTCTGGTTCTATGCCTGTAGGGAGCCAGGATAAGTGGCTGGCCTGGGGGGAGGGGTGCACTAGGTGGCAGGCAACCTGGGGCAGGGGCTCCTGGCTGGTGGAGGCAGTACTGGACCTCCACTCAGACCCAGGGGGAGGCATGCTGCTGGGAGGCTGCCAGGGGGCAGGTGGTGCTAGGGTCAGGGGCTAGGCAGCAGGTGGCATGAGGGTGACCACTGGAGCCAGGATTGTGACCAGCACCTGGCAGACATTGTCCATGGTCTGCACTGCCCTGCCCATGACTGTGGTCTGCTCCCTCCGAGACTCCACCCACTTGTGCTCCAGGGCAGAAGCTGCACCTGGAACTCTGTCAACTCAGTCCTGTGCCTCTTGCACTAGTCCCATGCCCTCTCAGGGGCCACATCCTCTGCCCACCAGGCCTATGCATATAACAGATGGTCCTCTGACACCATCACCAGCTGGTCCAGGAGGACAGTGCAGTCCTGAATCCTCCTCTATCCAAGGTGGCACATCCATAAGGCCCTAGATGCAGGTGGCAGTGACCTTGAGGCATCATCTTGGCTGCCAACTGTGGCCTCTCCATGCATGCAGCTGCAGAGCCTACAGAACCATGATAAAGAAGCTGTTTATGGGAGTTGACAACATTTTTCAGATAAGATACTCTATACTAGAGGCTGTGTGCTGCCCAGCCAGAGATCAGGGGTTGGGCATGCATGGGTGCCCAGGGACCATAGTAAGTTGGCTGGGCAGGCCTGGGCCCAGGTGTCCACTGGTCTAGCCCCCCATCCTCACTTGCTCCCCAGGGGTATGTGGGTGCCAGCCACAGGCCGCATGCCCCCCTCCCACCCTGTTCCCAGAGAAGAACAGGCCAGGCTCAGACCCTGCTTGCCCACCTTCTCCTCCCATAGGCCAACCTGACTCTTGTGCTGCTGCCATGCACAGGGTACCCAGGGTCAGGGGGCATGGAGCTCCTGGATGATTGGGACAAGGAGCTGCCTGCACCCCTGAAAGGGGCCTCTCCAGTGAGGCACTTCAGGGCCAGCCTCCCCCATGCTGGTGCTGCACCCTGAGTGTGCTCCTGCTGTGTGTCCCAAGTGCTGTGTGAAGAGCTGTTTGCATGGACTGAAGGGTGCATGATTCACTATGCCCTGTTGCTGCTGATTGCCATGGTACCCTGGGCATACTCGCACACCTGGCATGGGACTCTGCACTACAACAGAGCAGAGGTAAGCCTGGGCTGCCCTGCAGCCTCTCCCACTGGCTGGAGGGCTACTTGTGGCTGTGGTACACATCCCTTCTCCCTGCAGTGAAGGAGGACATAGCTGCTGTCATCAACACGCTCCTTGGTGTGTGAAAGGGCCATGCCCATCTAGCTATGGGGGCACAGCCTGATCAATAAAGTATTTCACTGTCTCTCCCATCCCTGTGTGCTGTTGGGGGAACCTGGGCACCAGGGGAGTGCAGCTGGGCCAGGCAGGAATGGGGAAAGGGACAAGGGCTGGGGACAAGGCCACGGGGGGCAGGGCCACAGACAAGGGCGCAGGCAAGGGAGGAACATCAGCCACAGGCTGGTGGCTGGCAGTGACATGGCTGGACATGTCTCATGGCTGGGGCGGAGGCTGTGGAGCTGTTGGGGCAGGCTTTGGCCCAGGCTCCCCAAGCAGCAGGTGGGGAGCTCAGCTGGCCAGGCTTCTGGCACACCAAAAGGCCCTCTCCTGGTGACATGTCACTGTGAATGCCAAGCCGGGGCCAAGTTCACCGATGACACCAAACTCTGGGGTAAAGCACCCACACTTGAGGACAGAAGGGTGATCCAGGCAGATCTGGACAGGCTCATGAAACGGGTGGATGAAGAACCCAATGGTATTTAACACTGAAAAATGCAAGGTTCTCCACCTTGGGAGGAAACACCTGCAGCATGCTTATAGGCTCGACAGTGCTACACTGGTTAGCACTACAGATGAAAGAGATTTGGGGGTCATGATTGACCACAAAATAAATATGAGCCTTCAATGTGATGCTGTGACTAGTAAAGCGAGCAAAACTTCCTGATGCAAGTGTTGAAGAGACTAACTAGAGGCCATGCTCTTCTTGACTTAGTGCTCACAAAGAGGAAGAAATTGGTGGGGGATGTAGAATTAGATGGCAAGTTGGCCAGCAGTGACCACAAGATGACTGAATTCAGGATCCTGACAAAAGGAAGGAAGGAAGGAGAGCAGCAGAGTATACACCTTGTAAACGCGCAGCCTCTCCTCTGGGTTCTCAGACCCTCTAGTCCAGCTTAGCCTGCTCTGGGATTGTGGACCCTCTGACCCTGGTCAGCCTGGGCTGTGGCATATGGACCCTCTGGTGCTGGGCATATGGACTCTCTGGTCTGGGTCTCATCTTTTTCCTAAGCTCCTGG
>JAGPOW010003648.1:120085471-120098545 GCA_030014935.1 Caiman crocodilus | reverse complement strand
GCCTCACTTGATCTATGGGCTCTTGGGTTACCAGTTGTCTAAGTAGGCCTTGAGCCTGTCACACCAGGGCTCAAGTCTGAACTACCAATGCAACTTAAATAAACAAGAAGCATCTCAGTCCTCTGGCAGATACCTCAAACCCTCTCGGGATTTAACATAAAACAAAGGCCGCTTGTCGGAAAACCCAGTCTTTCTCTTCCTAGGGAACTTATCTCTGTTCTCAAGCCTGCAGAGTTGTTTAGCTAAATCTAAAATCCCTTCAGGAGCCCTGCTGCTAGGATCTCCTTACTTTGTTTTCCAGGGAGAGACTGCTTGACTGGTTCCAGGTCTGGGCTTGTATAGCTCCAGCCTGAGCCCTCTTGTGTTCAGGTGAGTCTCTCATTAGCCCCCTTCAGCACCTTCAGGCAGCAGGCACACTCCAGTGCCCTGCTACACTCAGACTGTACAACCGCTCAGACTATACAACAACTGCTGCCATGCCCACTGCTTGAAGGCACATGTGCAATTGAAGATCTCACAAAGTACAATCGACAAGTACAGGCACGTGTATCAAAATGGTCAAATGTGGTGTAGAAGCACGAGAAGAATAAGATTGCTTGTCTCCAAGTTTCAGGTTTCCCATTTGTAAATCACAGTGATGTATTTTCTGTAGATGTGTTGTTAAATAAAAAAGACACAGAAGTTATTTGCCTCCTTCAGAGTTGGGAGGAATTGTGACATACAACAATGATTAATGAAGTACAACGGGTCTGTGGATTCAAGGTGCTAGAGCAAAGAGATTCAGGCATGCCAGTCCACCAGTTGTCTACTTAATCTACTAGATCATGTCCTGTCTGTAGTTCTCTCTCACTCCTACCCAGCAAGATTTAACATATTTCTGGTCCTAGAGCAGCAAATATCTGATCTTTAAGCAATGGGCTTCCTCAGGCCCATAAAAGTCAACAAGTTCCTATCCTGTTTATAAATAGTTTATGAACTGTTTTTAAAACATAGGTAATAAACAATTTCCAAATAAATGAATCCAAGGCACTAGTGTTTAAATAAAGTCACTAGAAGAAAGCATATGTGAAATAAAGCTGGGCAAAAAATTCTGGGATGAATAATTTCTTGGCTGAAAAAAAAGAAACAAAAAGCCAATTTCAATAACTAGGACTAATTTTTAACATTGATTTTATACCCTCTTCCCCTCCCCGCAACCTGGCTCTGGCTGACATCTGCTACCCACAGGTAAACTACCTGCTTTTGTTCCCTGCAACCCTCCTAAATTTGCATTCATGCAGAACAGCTTTCTAAAGAATGGCTTTTTTCAAACTTGAGGATTTCTGACCATCTTTCATATGTCTCACCATTTTTAATTTCTTTTTTTTTTGCCTGAGGAAGGATGTGTGTATCTGACAGTGTAAATAACAACTTTTTTGCAACTATTTAGTTGGGATCTAATAAAAGAGAACACCTCTACCCAAAGACTTCACGTGCTTTGGCTAAAAAAAGGCCATTTGGGGTTGACCACAATTATTCATAAATTCATGCTGAATTCAGTGAAAAAAGCCAGATTTTTAAAAAGAAAACATATTTTGAAAAAGTTAAAAAGTTTCCTGATGGCATTTTCTAAATGAAATGTTTTTATTTTTTGTCTAAAATAAATTAGTCTAAACCTACCAATTAAAAAATAAAAGTTAACAAACCCAAAGCTAAACAAGAAATTTTGTTTCTGGGCAAATGAAGATTTCAGTCAACCAGAAGTGAACCAATTTAAAACATTTTTCACTTTCCTGGTATAATAGCCCTTACCTCCAAGGCAGCTCTGGTGCCCTGGGACAACACTCTTGCTTTCCAAGGCACTACCTGGTACTTGGCTATATAGTAGCAGAAGTTAGAGACCCCTATTACATACCACAGCCTCCTCATACACTCCTCATAGGGAAGCCAGTCCACATGCAGTATCCCTCTTAAATCTTGCACCAATGCCTCCAATGCAGGCTGTCAGATTTCATGTATAGCAGCTATAGTTTTGGGTTTTTTCCCATGAGATTCCTCCACTTCTCTCTGGTGTGACACAACAGCCACATATTTTAGGAATTTCACAGGTATGACCTCTTTCTCTCTTTCTGCTGCCCCCCGTTCTCAGGTTTCTATTCAGTTGGGTTGTTCAGATAGGCTGTCCCCCTAGTCCAAGACCCATTGCAATCCCTTCTAAGCCACAGGGGAATTGTATCACTTTGCAGTCCACTGCCTGGAGGTCTTTACATGGAACTGGCTCAACATCCATTTTTCTCTACATGGAGTGGCAGCACAGTAGGGGCTCTACTACACAGAGACACCCGCCTCACTGTGCCAGGCCAAGAACCTCACTTTGAGGGTCTCTGTGGCAGTGAAGATCACACTGCCTGCCCCAAAGATGTTCCGGGTCCCTGGGAAAAGGACCCCAAAGACCATAAGGAGTGCCAGGGAAGCTGGCCCAAGCATGTACACTCACCTCAGTGCAGACAAGAAGGGAAAGAACAAGACACGGCGAGATCATAGACACTGAAATTTATCAGCGCCTGTTAGTTCCAGATGGCACACAATGGAGTGCAATATAAAAATGCACCTAGCAATGACTGCAGGGGAGAAAGGAAGACAGGGAAAGAACCGGAAGGATTAAAAAGACAAAAATGCATGGACAGGGTCAAAAGAGAAGAATAGGAAACTTTCTCCTTTTGAGGCTTGAAGGAATCTCTGTTCTAACCTGAATCCAGAAGAAAGAAGACACCATGTTAGCAATAGGAAGGCTATTGTTTACTTGATCTGGGAAAATCTGCAGAGCCCGAAGACAGCTCACTGTGAGAGGTAGTGTTGCAGGACTGGGGATCCATGAGAATCTCAAAACCAATTGTTCTGCAGATTGTACCACTTGAGGATGGTATTAAGGATAAATAAGGGTTATGCCTGCAACAGGGATCCCCACTCCTGGGAGACTTAAGTCGTCCCCTCTCAGGAAGCAGAGACTGAGTACAGGGGTGACAAGGCATCCATTGTATAATAATACATATAGAACCAAACCCAAGTTGTCCAGCTTATTGCCTTGGTCTGTCAGTGACCCCCCACAAAAAAACAGGACAGTGTGTGCAGAAAAATCATAGCCAGCCAAATGTCAACAGCATTCGAGGCCAGCAAGCCTCCCTTCTTCTTCTGGTACATCAAGTTGTGGCAGGCGAGACAGGGCAGACAGGCTGAGAAAAACCTTAGCTGAAAAACCTGCGGGGACCTTAAGGCTAACATGCACCAAATCCCACCAGTAATGTAAGTAAGTAGTTTCATTAAATTAACTCACTCACTTACAGTCTCCCTTAGGGAGCCCACAGTCAGCTGTCCCACTTCCTGGAGAACCCCCACAAGCCTAGAGTAATGCTGCCACCACCAGGGCACTGGTCTCTGGCAGGACTCTGTGCACCCTGGGCACACAGACTCCACAAACCTAGTGGGTGCTTTGCCCACAGTAATATTTCAGGGTGCTTCTTTCAATTCAAAGCATCCCAAGATAGCATCAGGAAGAACTGACGGAAAATGAAAAAGAAAAAAACTTTGTTGGCCAGACATGGGGTGGAAGGCCTCTCCCTTGCTCGGTGCCCAACAATGAAGGATGTAACCCAATACCTTTATTGACTAGGCAGGGGAGGGGGAAGGAAAGGGAGGGGGGTTGGATGAGGAAATCATAATATACTTTGAGCAATCCAAAAGCAGCTAGAGTCTTTACAACGAATGGCTACAGTGACCCTTTTAAGATGCAACTTGCTTATATATAATTCCTAACTCCTGTCAGGTTTCCAGGTTCTACTTAGAGCAATCACCAGGCTGCTGCCTGGGCTATGTACTTGTAGTTTCCAGGTGCGCACTGGAAGGAAGAGAGTGCTCCCCCTCTTCCCCCTAGGAATTTCATCTGACTAGGTCACCTGGTAGACCATTCTGATCCAAGAGGAGCAAGGAGGGAGAGGGTCACTTAGGCTGACCCACGTGAAGGTCAGAGTGAAGGGGAGGGGATTTCTTCACACTGGTCTTCCAAACAGAAGCTGTCTGTTAAATATACTACTTTTACTGCTTGTATGGTTTGATCAAACAATCTATTCGGCATTGGTGAAGCCACGGCTACAGTAATGTCTAGTTCTGGGTGCCGCACTTCAGAAAGGAAGTGGATAAGTTTGAAAGGGTACAGAGAACAGCTACCCATATGATTAGGGGCCTGGAGGATAGGCTCTACGAGCAGAGACTCACTGAACTGGGTTTGTTCAGTCTGTGCAAGAGAAGACTGAGAGGTGACTTGCTAGCTGCCTACAAGTATGCCAAGGGTAAACACCAAGATCTAGGGCAGCAACTCTTCAGAAAGACACTCACTGGGAGGACAAGGACCAATGGGCACAAGCTAATTGAGGAAAAAATTTAGGTTGGACATAAGGAAAAACTTCCTTTCTATAAGGGTATTTAGAAGCTGGACCACACTCCCAGCAGAGGTGGTACAGTCACCATTCTTGCAGGTGCTCAAGAGGAGGCTGGACAAGCACCTTGTTGATCTCATTTGAGCCCAGTAAGCTCCTGACCATGGTAGAGGACTGGACATGATGATCTTATAGGTCCCTTCTGGTCCTTTGATCCTATGGTGCTATGATTCTACGACTGCTCCTGTTAATCTATGTTTCCAGTCTTGCCTATTTTGATGTCTGCCTATTTTACAATTCCTGCCATACTGAATACCTTCATTGGTTTTCTCCAGCCCACTTTATCAACTGAAATTGTAGCGTGAAGTTGTCCAGCCTACAAACTACTGATAACTTCCTGAGGAATGTTCTGATTCTTGAAAACAGAAACCTTCAACCCAGGGACCATATCAAATCCCTCTTTTCCCAGGTCTGGTTCCCTCACCTGCTGCAGCACCCTATAAACTTGTTGATCATCAGGGTCCCCCTTATTGTTCAAAGACCTACCCCTTAGGTTATATATTTTTTGCAGCCACTAATGCTTTCTTCACAATTTCTCCACCTTTGAATTCAGTCATGCCGTAATTACTGGGTTGGCCCCCTGCATCCTTAAACAATTCCACATATGTAACTCCACTTTCTCTCTCATCAATTTCTTAACTCATTATCAGTTCATATATGTAGCAGGACACTGTGGTGTGCCTGCTACTTTTAGGGGAGAAGCTGCCTAGGATGCAGCTTCCAGATGGTATGAGGGATGACTGCAGGCTCACCTGACCAGAAGGCGGCCCAGGCTGAGGCTAGGTAAACCCAGTGCCTGCGTCAGTCAGAGAGTCCTGTGGAAGAATACTATCCCCATCTCTCTCCAAAATTCTGCTACTTCACAATTTGCTTACCATGGTCACTCCTCTGCCACATCTCTTTATGTGACCCTGAGTTGTAACCTGAGCTGAATTTATTCCTGAGGGAGGGGGTAAGCTGCTCCCTCTGCCTAGGTGACTGGCATCACATACCTGGGTGAGGGGTTGGGCTCCCTATTGTTCTGAGCCAAGCCAGCCTACCCAGCAATCTGTGAGGCATTTTAAATTGGGTGGCTGGCAGCCAACAGTTGCTGGCCTCCATTGGACCAGGTAAATGAGGTCATGAGGGCTATAGAAGTTAAGGACTGCCCAGGAGGAGAGGCAGTAGCCGTGATGAAAACTCAGAGAAAGAAGCTGGACCATCTGAAACTGGCTCGCTCTTGAAACTCATCATCAATGAACTTCCTGCCTCCAGAGGCTCTAGGCCTATACTGAATACCCCAGCCCAGAGACAGGGCTGAGTGGGGATAAAGGACAAGGGAAGAGAGACTACCAGCTCGCAGAAGGGAGCTGAGCAGAGCACAGAGGGCTCCTCAGCCAAAAGGAGGGTTTGAATAAGGGAATAGAGCCCACCAATCCAGAGAAAGGGCTGAGCAGGGTAAAAAGGGTTCCCCAGCCCAAAGAAGGACTGTGTAAGGGGCCAGGCATCTCAGACCCCAGAGATAGAGGGCGGAGAGATCCCTAGCATCTGAGAGTCCTGAGAGAGACTAGGAGAAGCAAACAGCTGAAGTGATAATACCTGTGAGGCTTGGGTTGTGGTGTAGGGGAGGAATGGAGCCCCACAATTTGTCCTTCAGGTTATAGGTGCCCTGCAGGGGCACTGTCAGGCTGTGAAAGCGTACTTAGCACAAAGGGTGATTGAGACTAGAGGGGTCTGGGAGGGACACACTGAGTAGTTGATTGGACTCAGGCTCTCTCTAAGTCCCATGGGCAGCCTCCCTTACTTAACCTCAATCACAACGAGGTGTGGTGGGAAATTAAGGAAGGGTAACCTCAGAGATGGAACCAGGCAGGAGCCATGCAGCCACCAGGGGGCAGCATAATGGGAGATTATTAATGAGCTTGCATTTCACAGTCTTCTCCCTCCCAGCCCTCTAATCCTAACCATATGAATCAGGACAGGATTCATTCCTATTTCCTTAAGATGGGCCCATCTTTAGTTACTAAATATACTTTCCCCTTACCAGTGCCTCCTCCTCCTTCACTGCCTCATCATCTATTTTTCTGTTCTCGGTGCTGTACCCATCACCTTTGGCTATCACTGCTGACATTGCTGCTGCTTCTTTGTCCTGCTGCTGCTCCTCCTGTGGCAAAGACTGAGGCTGGCTCTCAGTAGCAGCTGTTTCTCCCTCTCACCTTCAGTGGCATGGCCTCTACCAACTGCTCCCCTATGGTTGTGGCTGGCACTCCTTCTGTCCCTTTCTTTGGATTGAGTCTTCCTGAGATTATGGTAACTAGGAGGGCCTCTGGTACCCTCTGTGATTTTTACTATGGCAATCTAGTCGCAGCCACATTTTCCTTTTTCTTCCCCTATATTGCCTTTAGTATGAAGAACCATCCCATGGATTCCCTCCCTGGGCCCTTGCCCAGTCTCCTTGACCCTAGAGAAGTGTCTTTCCTGACTTGGAGGAATTCTCTTTTCCTCCTTGTAAAAGGTGACAAGACAGCTCGGGGAGGATTTCTCCATTCCCCATGACAGGTGGAGAAATGCCAGGATGGCAGGCTCAGGCATGGAAATTTTGCAGCAGCCTCAGCCTGCAGATTGTGAGAAGAGAGGGGCATGCCCCTCTCTTCCTGGGGAAGTGCGGGGAAGGGAGCCGCAGAGCGCCACTGAGCCTGGTGGAGAAGCAGCACATAGCCACGTGGCTGTGGGAAACTGGCTGGGGAAAACTGAGAAGCCCCACCACAAGGAGGGGTGGAAGTTTGGGGCCAAACCCGCCACAGAGCAACCAGTAGCACAGAGCCCTGGGTCATGGCCAAAGGGGTAGAGACCCAGTGGAGGGTTTGTATTCAAGCTGTGGGGGTGCAGTGGGAGGCTGCCAAACCCACAAAACACAGCTTGTTGTAGGGAAACACAGCCCCAAGCACATCTCAGTGAACGCAGATCATTTTATGTGTTACATTTGTTTTTCCTGAGTTTTCCTTCATAAGAGCATTAGTAGCTCAAGGCCACAATGAGTTCAGTTGCAGGAGCAAAGGGCAGCCTAAGAAAAGTCAGCAGCCAGAAGTTCTCTCCTCCTCCAACAACAGGACATTCAGGTAAGGAGTGTTCACCTGCAACTAGAGCCTCAAAACAACAATGTCCGTTCCAGCACTGGGTGCAGTAAAGGTGGGATAAAGGGGAGGTTGGAGGCCCATGAAGAAACCAAAAGGTGTGGGATCTCATAAACCATCTGCTAGAACTGTCTCCCCCGCAAAAAAACAATCAAGTCATGGCATGAGAGCAGGGACAGTGACTAGCACATGCAGGTGGTGCTACTTAGGATCCCACCCTGAAGTCACAAGAGGGCTGGGTGCCAGTCAAGTAGGGTGCAAGCCCTACAATACATACCAGTGACACTCGCACAGCCAACATTGTGTACATTAACCCCTATAAATAGATCATCCCCAGATTCTCTGAGTGATCGGCCCTTTGTCTCTTAAGTGTATCACTGTGCTCTCTGAAGGCATTGCTGCCTTTCAGGCTGTGTTCCTGCTTGACCCATCTGACTACCTCCCTTGCTCCCTTTGGGAGTCATTCTCCACTGCTGCTAAATCTTCCATTAGCTTTGCCTCCATTTCTGCCATAGGAGGGTGGTGCTGCATCATTCACTCTTTAATGCTGTGGTCTAAATCCCAGATAAATTGCTCTAGGATCACTTGTTTCAGCATTTCACTGGCAGGCCTACCCACTTGGTACAGGAATAGATACTTCCATGCAGCATTCAGCCAACACTTGCCCAAAACCCAGGGTTGTATAACCTTTCATGGTGCTCAGGTCTTCTGGGTCCACAATTTGACAACTGCTGTTTGTTTGAATGACTCAAGAAACGCTTTGGGATCATTGTCTGTAGTTATTTGTTTGTGTATCATCTCTAACTGCCTCCAAGAAGGCCTTCCACATTCTGACTCTGCGTGGATGGGTTTGTCAGCTATTCCACCACTTGGTGCTGCCGCATCAGAAGGGCCTGCTAAGCCTTAGCCTGATGCAGCTATATTCTGGCTAGTGCCTCTCTTTTAGCCTGCTGGCCATAAATCACCTGTATCAATAGGTTCTGGTGTTAATGAGCTTCCTCTTGCACAAATCACTTCTCCTTAGCTGCCACAGCTTGTTACTAAGTCAGAAGCTGCAGTATATGCTCCAGTCCCTCACCCAGAGGTTCTCATACTCTAGCAGTACCAAAAATAGACTATTCTTCTATAGCATGTGGCCTTTCATGGCCAATAAACCAAATGTAATAGGCTTCCACCTCCCAGGTGGCTCTGGAGCACTCAGGAAGCCATCCCAGGCTTGTTTGGCGCCCTGGCTCTCCAGGGCACTACCATGTACTCACCTACTCAGTAACAGGGGCTTAGCATCCCCTGTTACAGCAGGAAAAGCCAATTGTTCACACAGCTCTAATGTGAAGTTCGTGTATACCAGCCTTCAGAACAATAAAGATGAATGTGAATTATACGCTCCTTCCTTAATTTACATAATTTTGCAAAGGTTTGTTATCTATTTGTTCCACTCTCAATGCATTCATTTCATGCACTGCAGTTCCAACTCTCCAACTCTGAGAGAACTATCCAGTTTCTCTCAAGCTTTCCAAAAGAGTTTTACTTCTGCATCAGGTCTGCAACAGAGGGCCCGGGGCTCCCTGGTCCTTAAGGAAGAAGTAGACTGGAGGCAGGCAAGGCACAGAAGCTGCAGGTCCCTGTGGCAATAGGACAATGAGGCAGATTAGCAGGCACCTGCAGGCAGCCCAGGCAGCCTGCTGACCGGAAGAAGGCAGGGCCCTGGGAAGATACAAATCCAAGATCTGAGCTGGCCAGCTAGTCTCTCCCTGGGAGCCACTTGGTGAAGAGCTCCTGGCAGCAGCGCTCCTGAACTGAGAGCTGTCTTGCCTGTGGAGCCACATCGAGGCTTGGGGAGCTTACAGGGATGCCAGAGGTTGGGAGGCTATCCTAGGTGAAAGGTGGAGGGAAAGTTTTCCTTCTTAAAGTTTTCCCTCCTTTGTGTTTATGTTATAGCCCAGGGGCCTAGTGTTTGTGTTGGTATTATACTGGTGGTTTGGGTTTGGACTGTAGGGGCAGTATACTGTGGTACCTTTAGTGCCTGTGGGGCACACAATTGCCTTGAGCCTTGCCAGGGGCAGGCTCAAGATTTGAGTGACTGTTGAGCCCAGAGAGGGAAGAGAGTGAGACCACAGAGCCAGAGAGCAGCCCTGCACCTGAGAAAGACACAGCCAGTCAGGGACCAGGAGCCAGGGGCCCAAAAAGGCCAAACCAAAGCTTGTGCCTCAAAGCCAGGTCCAATACTGTGGGCCCAGGCTAGAAACCCTAGCTAGGAGGAAAGAGGCAATGGCCAAGGAGACTAAAGTCCAAAGGAGATGGATGTTACAATAACACACACAAGGCTTGAGGCATGGTTTAGAGGAGGATTGGACCCACACAATTAGCCCTTAAAGCTTTAGGTGCCCTGCAGCAGCACACTCATAGTGAGGCCCAGCAAGGGGTCTGGGACTAGAGAGGTCAGTGGGGTGCCAGGGCACCTTAGTGGGGGTCCAAGTGGACTGAGGCCATGCAAAGGCCCATGGGCAGCCTCCCTATTATTATTATAATTATTCCATCAAGGTGTGGTGGGCAAGAAGGGAAGGCACCCTAGGAGTGGAGCAAAGCCACCAGGCTAAAACCACCAGGGAGCATCACAGTTGCCTCTTGGATCCCCATGTGCTAGAAGGTCACATGCATAAAACATAATACAGGCCAGTTTTCAGGTTTGGCAAAATTGGGAGCGGATTTTTAAATTGAGTTTTATTAAAAGAATGTTAGTGCAGGTTTGAGTATATTCAAACCTTTCTATACAAGCACCATTTTGTTACCACCATAAGAAAAACCCCATGAAACTGAAGAAACAGTAATTGTCATGATGCACTCTGCCATCCAATCAGAAGAGGAACACACTGGATGGTGAGACCGGTAGGTCAGCCAGGGAGTCTGGCTTTAGGGAAAAAACAGGGCATTAGTCTTCCAAGCGGTATCTACCTCCCATGAAGCAATGCTCCCAAACAGTTTATTATTTAACTGTTGTATGTATGTAGTAAGCCTACCTGGTAAGCTTTCCATGATTATTACCCCCTTTCCCTTTACCCAAGCTGTCCAGCTTTTGGTAGCTGCATTACCCCCAGCCACACACTGTGCAGGCCACACCATGCCACACTACACCATGTGATACAAACCCTACCCCACTGCAGTATACAAGCTCTTAACACACTGTGCAAACCCCCCACAACTACCACACAACATGAGCCTCTGACACATTGGTTAAGTCGTCCCTTGGTGTAGCACACAGGCCCCCCTGCACAGATTTTCCATGCAATGGAGGCAACCTGCACTCGTGCAGTACCCTCTTCTCCCTCCCCTGAACAAACAACAACTTCTGCTGCACCACGCTAGTTCAGACACTGTGTGAGGTCCCCAGCCCTCTTGAGCCCTCCAACCACGGGCTCCCTCAGCTTTGCAGGCTGCCTCAGTCTGCCTCAACCCGAGGGGCGGGAACAGGCAACGGAAGCTGGAGGAAGGAGAGAGAGCCTGAGAACTCCAGTAGCAGCAACAGAAATCAAAGAGGGAATAGAGCCCAGCCCAAGAGTCACAGTTGAACCTCTTGGCAGCCCTGCCCTTCAGCATCCTCACCCCCACCCTCAGGAAACTCCTGAATTTTATTTAAAATCAGTATGCGAAGATAAGAATGGCCTTACCTGTCTATAACAAGTTGGAAGTACCATCACATGTAACATTTACTACTCACCATAATACAAGAAGCAGAAAACATTTTGGTTAGTATGGGCAAAGACAGGCATGTAGGTTGTGAGGATCATGGGTGTGTCATGAAAATTGATGAGGCAAGAAAGTACAAAGCAAGTGGAAGGGAATTGGTACGTATATCCTGTTATTTTACAGCGGTGCCCAACCTTTCAGCCTCACAAGCCGGATGAATGCTATGGAGTCAGTCCACAGGCTGGAGTTGTTCTGCACAGGCTCAGCATATGGAGTCACTCCACCATTGAGATACTGCATGCAAGATCTGGCCATGCACTGGCCTGCCTTCATGCAGGTGTGCAAGGTCTGATCCTGTGCCCCCAGATCCAGCTGCAGAGCTGGATGGAGCCTAAGATTTGTATGGCAATCACTTGGCTCCAGTAAATCTAAAACCCACCAAGAATTAACTAAATATAACCCAGGGAAGTGGAAGGTTTTTATTATTTGTTTGGTTTTTTGAGTGGGGGGGTACAAGCAGGTAATAAAACAGGCGCAGGAACATATAGAGGTTTCTGGTTTTATCTGATCAGTTTCTGGAAAACATACACCTTAAAACAGTGGTCACCAACACAGGGATCCCAGGTAGATCCCAGAGCCTCGTTTGGTAGATCTTAGGCTGGGGGGACAGCTGGGCATGCCATGCATGCACAGACCCACCACCCCCAGACCCAGCAGGTCAATCTGTGGGGGAGGGAAGAGGTAGGAACCAGATTAAGACCCCTGCAGTGAGTGACTGACCATGCAGCAGAGCCAGGAGTAGAGGAAGGTAAGTGGGGCCCAGCCCAGCCAGGTGGTAGGAGGCTTGTGACCTGGGGGGAAGGCGTTCTTTCAGAGGTACAGGGGGCTCCCTCTCCATCTCTGCGGGGGTGAAGGTGGCAGAGATTTCTCAGCAGCGGGCTCAGCTCAGCAATGGGGACCTTGGCCTAGCTGGGTCTGAGAAGATCTGGTCATCCAGTGGCACATGGCGGGGGGTAGTTCCCACTGCTGGAGTGACTGACCATGCAGCAGAGGCACTGAGGGTCTGTGCCACCCCCCGCCACCTGTGCTCAAGGTGCCGTGGACAGCAGCAGGTCAGGGGGGCATGGACCCCCCCGGGCCTTCACCAGACAGTGCCCAGCAGTGGGAGCACCCCCACAACGCCCCTGGACCATGGAGACTTCCAGACCCTGGTGGGCCAAGGCCATGTTCTTCTGCCTGCCAAGTGGGTGCGGCTCAGCACAGCCATGGCACAAAAGTGGGATCAGGTCCCAGCCCGGCTGGGTCTGTGGTCTGCAGTCCAGGGGCGTGTGAGGCAGGGGCAGGGTTGAGGTGAGGGCAGGGCAGGGCAGGGGTAGGGTGGAAGCAGGGTGCAGTACATCTTGGGGTGACCCTTAGTTCCAAAAAGTGATTTTCACCATAAAAAGGTTGGAGACGACTGCCTTAAAAGAAGATTATGTAATAAAAAATCTAAGTGAATAAAACAGAGCAAGGATTGTTTGCTAGTGGGAGCTGGATGTTTCATAGTTTCATAGCAGGTAGGGGCAGGAGGGACCAGAACAGATCATCTAGCCCGACCCCCTGCCACAGGCAGGAATGAATGCTGGATTCACAAGAGCCCAGACAGGTGATCATCCAACCTCCTCTTGAATTTGCCCAAGGTAGGGGCAAGGACCACTTTCCTAGGAGTTGGTTCCAGATTTTGGCCATCCTACCTGTAAAATATTGTCTTCTGATCTCTAACCTAAACCTATTCTCCATCAGCTTATGTCCATTGTTCCTTGTCA
>JAGPOW010003648.1:120059610-120079866 GCA_030014935.1 Caiman crocodilus | reverse complement strand
CTGGCTCTGTCAGAGCTCCTGCCCCTCTGGCTGCTGGCAGGGAACTGCCAGCCTGACCTTGGCTCTGGCCTTATAAGAGCCAGGCCCTGCCCCCTAGGGTCAGCTGACTTCACTGGTTGCCCCGGTAACCTGCAGCTGTGCTGCCTAATCTCTGCTAGGGCTCCCCCTTTGGCAGTTCTCCTCCTCTGCAGGCACAGGGCCGCCGGAGTGCCCTGTGACATCTAGCTTGGAGGTCTTCAAGAGGAGGCTAGTTAGTTACCTGGCTGGGGCCATCTGACCTCGGTCCTCTTTCCTGCCAGAGGCAGGGGGTCGGACATGATGATCCATTTTGGTCCCTTCCGACTCTACAATCTATGAATTTATGCCCTGGTGACCAATGGTCTTCCTCTGCACTTGCTTGTTCCATTCTGAATTTCCACTTCTTCAAGGGACGTGACCAGAATTGTGCACAGGGTTCCAAATAAAATCTTACCGGTGCAGTAACTTTAATATGTATCTATTTGCACTAGAGATACCACACCCAATATACGTCTTTTTATGTTCACGTTACCATTTGCAGTTTATAGTCATCCTGTGACCAACTAGTAAATCCAGATTCTTCTCAGTCATTTCTAACTGATAAGCTCACCAAAATCTTGTTACTAGTATGTAAATACATAAGTTTGCACTTTGTACTATTCCATTTTATCCCATTTCTGTTATTCCAGCCATCCAATTCTCCCTTTGTAATACAGTATCTGGATCCTCCGCTGTATTGACAAGGCCATCAGCAAATTTACTCAGCAATCCGACCTTTTTTGTAAGGGTCATTCATGAAAAAAATCCAAACAAGATCATCCCCAGTTTATCTTATGAAATACGCTTCCTCTGTATATAAAGCCATCCCTTTCCACCCCACCACCCCGCCTCAGGAAAAGTAGGAAAGGCATTGAGCTAAACTGTCTATTCCTAACATCTGCCTGTGCTCTTATACATTCCCCACTATTGCTTATATGGTTACATTATTTTGGGTTAGAGTGATCCATGATCTCATCCCAAATTTAAAATACTAAAAACAACGATGAATGAATCAATCCAGAAATCCAGAAGAAGTCTTTTCAATCAATATTTTTTTCTCATTAAAAAGCTTTATTTGAATCAAACCTCTCAGAACGAATTCTTCAGTATCATTGTTCACGAGAACATGCCAGGCATGGACTTCTCCAAATTAAAAATAACAGCTTCAAAGTCAGAGGGAGGGGTTACTTTATTTTAATTTGCCTGCTTGGCTCATGTTTTGGGACGTTTAAAATTATGCAATGCTGAGAAAAGAAATGCAATTAAACTTGTGAGGAAAGGAAGTTCTGCATTCTGTACAGCATGCTGTCTCATCATTAAACAATGCAACGTGATGGAAGTCAATTAAATATTTCTGTGGAAGTAGTGAGTTTCTTTGTTAATAGATTGACATGGGAGGCGTTGATCTAAGAGAGGCCTTTTCCCTCAGAAATCTATTTTTCTGTTCAGTTAAGAGAGTCATGATATTTTTATATTTGTTTTTAGGAAAAAGATATTATTGTTCCCTTATATTCTCAGATTAGTTTAGGTAACATAAGGCATTTCTACTCTATACCAAGTTTTTAAAATAACTTCAAAAGTAAAAGTGCATAATTTATGTGAATGCGATATGCAGATCAATTGCTCCTAAAAAGGAGTCTAAAGGGACCACAAACAATTTTGCCACAAGAGGAAAGCCTCCTTTTCCTGATATCAAACAAATAGCCTCACTCAAGCCCATTCATCCAAACCTGGTTCTAGCCAGCTGTTTGTTTTGTTTTCTATTGTACCTTAGGTGCCCATCTGTCCCATTCTGGCTCTTATTGTTTGGTTTTGGGCAGAATATGCTAGAAAGTTCATCATCACGTGACGGTATCATGCACCTCTCCCCAAAAAACTCCTATCCAACTTATCTAGTTGCTTCAAACTTTTTATCTATCATCCATTCACAGAATCTGATCCTGATCCAGCTTTCCAAATTTCCCCTCGATGGAGCTACAAGCATCCCCACAGACATCATGTCTGTCTTTAAAATTCCAGAATAAGGCACTACAGCACAAAATAAGAATGACTGACATTCATCGTGTTGACACTATCATCATGCCATGCAAGCTTATACTTCATAAAACATTTTCAAAAGCTCAAGTAGCGCTTACGGGCCCCTAATCTCACTAATTCTTCTCCAGATATCTAGAGTGCAAGTAGCAGGACTAGACAAAAAAACTTCAACTCTCTTGTTTCTGATAGAAATTTAGAATTTTTTTAACCTAATCATTTTGGCTATTTATTAAAAACCAAAAAAGACTAGTTTTGGCCTAAATGCCAATGTTTCTACTCAGAAAGGCCACCGTAGGGAGCTGGAGCTTGGGTACTTTGCATACTTTCTTCTCTTTGAACTGGGGTCCGCAGCCAGACTGCATCTCCAAGGCTGTATAGCTGCCACCCAGCAACATGGCAGACGATAGGAAAGATCACAGGAAACATATTGTGGGATGTCATGTCCTCATTCTTCTGTATTGGCCAGTTGAAAACTATGATGACATCTTGAACTTGAAGTTAGCTATGAGGGTTCAGCTGGGACATAAATGGTGTGGTAGCTCAGGAGCTTGGCCCAGTCAGGCATTCTTGATCAGAGGCCCTGACAATAGTTAAAATTTAGTTAAAATTTTGCAAGGAAAGGGGGATAATAATTGCGATGAAGATAGACGGCAGAAGAAAAGAGGCAGGAGCAGTCAAAACTAACTAGAACTAACTGGAAAGTACACCCAAAGGGCACATCCAGACAAGCATGCACATGCCCGGGGCAAGAGGCACATGCGGGAATGAAAACATGTTCCCTGTGCTGCAAACTTGCAGCACGGGGAGAAAATAAGACCCCTGGAAATCCAGGGATCTAAAAAAAACCAAAGCGTAAAAAAGGAGGCCAGGGGACTGTGCCCTGAGACAACTGGAGGTTGGGTCCTCCATGGAGATGCTCTGGCTACCAGAGCTTCTCTATGGTTGGCCCCTTGCCATGATGCTGAAACATGGGGCTGGCCAGGCCACGTGTTTCAGTACCAGGACTCCAGTGCGGGTGAGTAAGGGGTCAGGGGGACTGGAGGGGGGGCAGACCCCCAAAGGCCCCGCCCACTCCCCCTGACGCCTGCCTTGGCTAGTCCTGCCCCCGCCAGCCACCCCCAAACCCTGACCAGCTGGCCCCTCCCCCCACCAGCCCCCCTAACCCCCCTGACTTCTGCCCTGGACAGCCCCTCCCCCTGCCAGCCCCCCAAAGGCCCCGCCTACTCCCCCTGGCCCCTTCACCCCTGCCCTGGACAGCCCCTCCCCCTGCCAGCCCTCCAAAGGCCCTGCCTTCTCCCCCTGGCCCCTTCACCCCTGCCCTGGACAGCCCCTCCCCCTGCCAGCCTCCCCAAACCTCCCAACTCCTGCTGTAGATGGCGCCTCCCCCCCACCACCACCCCCCGAGGCCCCTGAACCCTGCCCTGCCTGGCTTCTCCTCCTGCCAGCCTCCTGAGGTCCCCAACCCCTGCTGTGTCTGGCCCCTCCCCCACCGCCCCCCCGAACCTCCGACCTCTGTCCTGGCTGGCCCCATCCCCCCAAGACCCCCACATCCCTGTCCCACCACCCCATAATTTAAAGAAAAAACCCCAGCACTTACCAACTGCCATCTGCTGACTGGGGCCCCACCCACACAGTGTGGGGCAGGGTGACAGCCCCAGTGGCCCCAGCCTGGGCCCTCCTGCCCCTCTGCTGTCCTGTGCTGCCTGGGGAGACTCTGCTAGGAGGTCCTGGAGCCCCCCTCTAAGGTAAAAAGAGGCTTTTTTCCTCCTTTTTTTTCCTGTTTTTTTTTTTTAATTGATGGTGCCTGGGATTGTGGGGGTAGCCTTGGGGGTCTGGGGTGCAAGTTGCAGGGTGAGGCTGGATGGGGCAGCCATTTGGAGGTCTGGGGGAGGAAGGGTAGGGCTGGGTGGGGCAGCCATTGGGGGTGGTGCAGCAACTGATAGGGGATGGGGCCAGGTGGGGTAGCAATTGGGGGGCTGGGGTGGGGCATGTGGGCCTTGCAAGGGGGGTGGTAGCCCCTGCAGGGGTCATTTGGCCCCCATTGAGGGGCTGTATCCCTTGTGTGGGGGCTGAAGCCCCTGTTGGGGGGCCAAAACCCCTGTGTGGGGGCCATCGCCCTCTGGGAGGGCAGCAAAATATTTATTCATGAAACGTATTTACAGTTCATTTTACTATTATGATAAGAGACTTGCTTTAACACTGTAAGATATATCAATAAAACATTGTCCAACTGATCGCTGTCTCTCTCTCTCTCTCTCTTTATAGAGGTCTTTTGTTTTACTTGAGGAGGAACATGGATTTGGGGGTATTTTAGAGAGTGACTTCAGGATTTTTTTTATCAGGGATTTTTCAGTTTTCCAGTAGGGAACACCAGAGTGCCTGCTAGGGAGGCTAGTGGCAGGACCCTGCCTGCTCCGAGCTGGCACCTTGGACCCATCTGACTATGGCTGACCTGGCCAAATGGGGCCAGGAGGACATGCTTTGACAGTTCAAAGCAGGCCACCACACTCAGAACATCTTCGAGGTGATAGCTGCCCAGATGGCTGGGCAGGGGGCACAAATGGCAGCAGTGCCACACAAAGGCCAACCCTGCAACCGCAGTTTACTGGCAGCTGGCCCAGAGGGGCAGATGCCTTTACTGGCTCTGTAATCCCCATCTGGGTCTGGCAGGTGCACAGCAGGTCACAGCCAGACAGCAGCCCCCACTGCCGGACTGCTGCAGTGGGTAGAGGGTGCAGGGAACTCTCAGGGCTGCTTCAGCAGTCCAGCTGGCACAAGGGGCAGTTTCCCCAGGTACCAATTGGCTGGACCCCAGAAGCCCCAAGGGGTGCATCCACGCATTCAGGCTTGTGCATTCACATCAGCTCAAACAGGAGTGGCACAAATTTGTGCCAGAGATTTTTGCCTCGAAACACGTGCCCAGACATGCACTTTGGTGTGAGGCAAGTTGTGCCATTTGGGGTCTGCAGCCAGGATCTGCAGCCAGGAGGAGCTAGAGTCTGGGGCAAGCACCTGTCCTGCCCCAGAATTATATAAAGCTTCCCTGGTGAGCAGTAGGTCTGTGCGAAATGGAAGCGTTTCGTTTCAACCAGTGTTTCAATGTTTTGACAGAACAGTGTTTTGTTTTGACTTCTGTTTTGAGTTGGAACGGCTGTTTCCATTTCATTCTGTCGAGACCTTTTGCAGTTTTGACCCTTTTTCGACGTTTCACTCATAGGATATAATGGGGAAGGTCAAAACAGGCTATAACTTTGTCATTTCTGGCCAGATTTGGATGAAACTTACCGGAATGGTAGCCCCTTCTGATAGCATGATGTGTGCCAAGGTTAAAAAAGATAGGTGAAGGGAGTTCTTAGAAACTGTACCCCAAATTTTAAGAGAAAAACTCATGTCATGTGTATGTGTTAAGCCACAGCAGGGTCAAGACTACAGAGTCACAAACTCCTGGAAGATTGTTTCAGACTCGTTTCAGGCTCAACTTTAGGAAAAAACTACTTCACACCTAGTGTGTCCAGACTGTAACCATTACTCCTAGTTTTCCCCAAAGGTGCCCTGGTGAACAGTTGTTCACCGAGCCCTAGATGTACACTTCTGATGTAGTGGTAAGCTGCTACCAAGACCCCTCTCAGCCTTCTCTTTTTCAGGCTGAAGAATCCCAGGTTCCTCAGCCTTTCCTTGCATGGCTTGCTGTGCAAGTCTCTGATCATATGGTTAGCCCTTCTCTGGACTCTCATCCTTTACCACATCCTTGTTACGGTGCAGAGCCCAGAACTGGATACAGTACTCCAGCTGTGGTCTCACCAATGCTGAGAAGAGCCGAGTAGAGCAGGAGAATCTCTTCTTTGCAATGTTTTTGCTGGAGATGCATCAATTGATACGTGCCAGGGTATTGTTGGCCCTGCTGGCTACAGTATCGCACTGCCAGTTCATGTTTATATCATTGTCAATTATTATCTCCAGGTCTGTTGTGGCAAGTGATGGGGGATCTTCAGTCTTGCTGCCTGATGAGAGACTGCAGTTGCACAAGCACCTATGTCATGAGTTTTGCCTGTGAGCAGCTAGGGGTGCAGGGCCCCAGAACCCCCCTGCACCCATCTCCTTGACAGCTGGTAGGCTTAGTGGCTGCAGCAGAGCCTAGCAGCCATGCCCCAAGACAGACACGGTTGCACAAGCACCCATAACATGAGTTTTACCTGTCAGCAGCCAGAGGTGCAGGGCCCCAGAACCCCTGCACCGATCGATCTCCTTGACAGCTGGCAGGCTTTGTGGCCGCAGCAGGGGCTAGCAGTCCTGCAGCTTTCAGCCTGCCGCGCCTTAACACACACAGTGTCACCCATGTAATGAGTTTTGCTTGGCTTCAGCTTGAGGTACAGTTTCCCCCAAGCCCCTGTACCTATCTCCTTGAAACTTAGTAGGCTTTGTGGCCTCCACAGGGGCTTTTTTGCCTGTAGTTTTGACTCTGCTGTGTCTTAAGACATACATGTGACATGAGTTTTGCTTTCAGGATTTTGGGGTGCAGTTTTTCCGAACCCCCTGCACCTATCTTCTTGAAGCTTAGAACGCATTATGCTGTCAGAAGGGACTACCATTTCTGCAAGTTTTATCCAAATATGGAAAGAAATGAAAAAGTTATAGGCTGTTTCATCCTTCCCCGTTATAGCCCATGGGCAAAACGTTGAAACAGCGTCAAAATGGTGAAACATTTTAACTTGCCTCATTTTGTTTCGAGGCTGTTTTGAACATATCTGTTTCATTTCAATTTTGCTGTTTTGACTTTGAAACAGGTCAAAACAGTGTCAAAACAAAACTGGTGGCAAAATTTTGCACAGTTGTGTCCAAAGCCGTGTGTTAGCAGGCTGGGCCCGGCTGCGTTGCATCTGTGGAGGCTGAGAAATGCTGGTGAAATGGGGCCGCTGATGGAGCGGAGTTGAGGTTCTGGAGATGCAGCTGGTGCAACAAAAAAAACTTTACTTACAGTCTGTATACACTGTAGGCACGTCTCGTGAAGTTACAAACAAAACAGGAAACAGGCACACTGATGCTCACACTCACGCAGGGTATGGGGCATCGGATGATTCCCACGGGGAGTTGTCGCGGTTGATCAGGCCTCCTTCATGGCTTGGAAACGCATGCGGAGATCTTTCCTCATGCACATCTGAGCTCTCCTCCAATTTGGGTGGGTACCACCCAAGCTTTTTATGCGGTCAGCGAGCCAATTGCCAACCAACACATGTGCATAATTTACGGTGAGCCAATCATGAGCATGCACTCGATGGTGCAGCTGCAAGGTTTTGGCAGGCTCTGATCCTGCACTGAGACTTTTTCCCGCGTTACAAGGGAAATCCCTGCACCCGTGCTTGCAATGTGCTCGACACAGCTGTGCCAAGGCATCTCTTTAATTATTCTGCTCTGACAGGATCCATTCAGCATGTACAGAGCCTGCATCAAGCAGCACCACATCACCATGGGCTGAGCCTGCGGCTGGGCCATGGCCATATTGGCTGCTGCCGCTGGTGCCATGGGGGCAGGTAAGGGTGCAGGCATGTGGCAGACCCTCCACAAACCCACCCACAGACTACACATCCCTCTAGCCCCCTGCCACTTCCTACATGCCCCCACATCTGCCCACCACTCCTCACACCAACCCACACCCATAAATCCCCCCATCCTCATGTCCCTAACTTGCTTGGGTCCTGCTCATGCTGCAGCCTTTCCCTGCTCTTCTGCTTGCCCCAGCATGGCCTGGGACTGTGCCCTGCCCTGCTTTTTTTCCCTGTGGGTTTTTTTTTTTTGTGGGGGAGGGTGATACCTGAATTTCCAGGTATCAAATTTTGAGCCTGCACTGCAAATATCCATTGCGGGGAACATTTTTTCATTTGCAGCAGCTCAAACTGGCTTGAGACACTGCAAGAGTCATGTGTGCCCTCATCTGGATGCACCCAAAGGGCACATCCACACGTTCAGGCATATGCACCTGCAACAGCTTAAATAACAGTGGCACAAATTTGTACCTGAGATTTGTGCCTCAGCACACGTGCCTGAACATGCACTTTCATGTGGGGCAAATTGTGTCACTTAGGGCAAGCTGACCCTGGCCATCTCCTCCCAGATATGCAGTCAGGGGGAGCTAGAGGCTGGGGCCAGCACGTGTGAGCAGGCTGGGCCCATACCCTGTAGCATGTGCAGCCAGCGGGGTCTCTGCCAGGAGCCAGCATGAGTGCCCCAATGACCACTGCTGCTTCTGAGAGCAGGGGCTGTGTGCTGTGAAGGAGGGCTAAGGCGGGGGACCCCCCCAAACAGTGCCCCCTCCCTGCACCCCCACATCAGTCCCTCTGCCCAAAGCCTCCCCCCCTACACACACACACACATCCCCCACCCCCACAGTACCCGCACCCCCTTGTCCTTACTAATCTGGAACAGAGCCTGGGTTGATCCCCGGGTGCAGCCTTGCCCTACTGTGATTTGCTTCAGCACACTGAGGCAGCATTCTTGGACAGCAGGGGCACAGGGCAGCCATAAAGACACTCTGGCTTGGTGCCAGAGCACCTTGTTGGAGGACCCAACCTCCAGTTGCCTCAAGGCAGGCTCCAGGAGGATGCCACATTTTTCCCCACATTTTTTTTTTTTAATACCAGGATTTCCCAGTATCAAATTTACAGTCTGTGCTGCAAACATGCAATGCAGGGAACATTTTTTCATTCTTAGTGTGCCTCTTGAGGCATCTCAAACTGCTTTGAGGTGCCACAGCAGGCACATGCTTGCTCATGTGGACAAGGCCAAAGTGTCAAACTGATGACTTCACCTCTATTCAGCGGACTGGAGGAGTGGGTCAGGAGACCACAGTGGGACACGGCACTACACAGCTGCTGTTCCAACAGCTACTGGATGGAGAGTTTAAGTTACCAGGGCTAGACCTGCCCTCAGGAAAGGCTGCTTTTACATTCCCTAATCCTACATGGCTATGTAGGGTTTGTGGGGATAACCCTGATCTGGTCCAAGTCAGAGAGAGGTACTTGGCCATGATAACCCGAACTCAATCAAAAGGCTATATATCCTCATAGACTAACTAAATAGGATATATAGAGAGAGTACCACATTTCGTGGGGTGAAGCTCACTTCATCAGATGGTTCAGATCTACACTTCTGTTTTGCAAAGCAAAAAAAGTTTCCATCGTGGAAATTCCTTTTTCCTGCGCCTGTTCTGATGCATTCTGTATAATATCCTTTGCAGATCACATCCTTGTGATATTTCATATAGCAGACCACGAAGAAACCTGGATGGAATGAGAATAAACTGAAAAGAGACAAGGGAGAAAGTATATATGCAGATTCATTACAATTTACCAGGCATTAGCACTCAGGCACAGTGGGACAAAAGGCTCTCCAGAGTGATGGCAGCCGCTCCTTCCTTTGAGATGCTCAGGTCTGCTTTTCTCAGCTGTAGCCGTATGCCTCCAAACTCCTGGTTTTTGAAAGTTTCGAATAACTGCCAGCTGCTCTATCACTGGTCTCCCCCCACAGCGACAAGAGTCTTCACAAAGTTGACTGTCCAAGGTTTTATTAGGACCAAAAATGAGAAAGTCAAGGAGACCTGAAAGGAGGAAATAACTGACGCATTTAACTGAAATGCTTAAATAAGTTAAGCATTTCAGTGCAGGGTGCATCTCTCTCAGCCTGTTTTTCAGAAACACGCACACAAGTGGTTAAAATAGGGAGTCAAAAATATTAATTATGAAGGAAACATTGCCATTGATTATTCATACTTGGGCCTTGAGTCTGAATGGGACCCTGCCGGCCATTTGTTTGCTCTGCCAAACCCAGGAAAAGGATACTCAGTGTCTGGATCAGGTGCTTTCCCTCAGGACTTAGGTTAATATTCATAATACCAAATTCACAAAATAAAGTTATTCCTATGGCCAGCACAGATTGCACTCCCCTTTCCCCCTGTTCTCTTCTCCCCAATCAAGTTTCTTGTTTGCTATTAGAGTCCCATCTGGGGGGTAGCTAATCAATGACAGGTGGGGATAACTCACCTCCCCTTGAAGAGTCAGCAGGGACTTTAACCAGGCCTCCTTTTATATACCTCCAGTTTGGCAGCTGGGGTCACTTAGACTTAGAACTGCCTGATTATGCCCTCAAACCAGGCACTTTTAGACACAGAGAGGAAGGCCAGTCTTAAAAAATCTGGCCATTGCAATTAGCTGGTTGGGAAACAAGGAGTGGAAAGCGTAGAAGATGTTTATTTTTCATCCAAAAATAAAAAACCCTGAAAAAATAGCCAAATTTAAAAAAAACAACCCAGAAATAACTTGTTAAAACAACAACAAAAAATGCCTGAAAAATATGGTTTTCAAATTCTTGATTTTCAGATGCAAAATTGAAGTTTTTAGAAGCAGCTGACACTTTCAGTCATAATTTTCTTCGCCAAAAAACAGAAAAGGTTTGGTTAAAAATGTAAACATCTAGTCTCTATGAATTTATAGCATGTATGTTTAATTATCTGTTTTGTAATTCTTTGGTTTTGCTTTCTTATTGTATTTTACTTATAAGTTTATATGTTATTGTTTTTGCTGGCTTTATTTTATTGCTATAATATGAAAAATTAATAAATAGAATTACAAAAATGTAATCAATTATATTTGCAAACAGAGATATGTCATGAGTTTGATACCATTCGGATTATTTTCTCTGGATTATAATAAAATATAAACTCCCTTTTTACTTCATAGCTTGAAATGCAACCAACTTCAAATACTAGAATTTTTTTCTTCCTCTATTTTTCAGAATTTAAAATGGTTTTGCTATGACTT
This sequence comes from Caiman crocodilus, assembly GCA_030014935.1. Lineage (NCBI taxonomy): Eukaryota > Metazoa > Chordata > Crocodylia > Alligatoridae > Caiman > Caiman crocodilus. The sequence continues at coordinate 120,068,962 of JAGPOW010003648.1, read as the reverse complement.
CTGAAAAATAAGCTATGCAAGAGCATGCTTGCTTAGGTAATAGACATAATGCGTGTTAATAACCTAACTACCTGTTCTACTAAATTGGTCCTTACAAATGCTACCCCTTCACCTAAACCTTATGCTTCCCCTGAAGTCAGTAGCAAAGGGCCCATTGAGTTCCATGATGCAGGCTGAGGCCCTAGATCTAGGCTCCAACCTACCACACTTCACCTTTTTATTCGATTCCTAAAATTGCTGTTAGCCTCATCCCCACAGCGAGAGAATCACAATCCTCCATGTCATGACATTTGACCATGACATTTTCAGCCAATTTCTCACCCAGGTTCTTTGGAAACTTCAAGGAAGAGTCAGAAAGCAGTTTGCTCATACCACATTTTCTGTGTTGCTTTTCACGAAGGATCTTTGGCACAGTGATTCAGCAAGGTACCTAAGGATATGTTGGACTTTAACTTTGTCAGTAGACCAATTGACTTTAACGGGCTATTTGATCAAGTGCTTGAAAGTCAGACACGTGCTGAAGTAACTTCTGATTCAGAAATGAATATGTTATATTTCTGATCTCATACTTCATCTGTCCTCTGCAAATGTCTGAAGACCACCTTTCTACAGCTTTGTGGTATTTGTTTAAAATATAAGGAACATAAACTCAGATGGTATAGGAATATTTCACAGGCTGCAGCTAGAGATTGATTCAACCTGCAGTGCTACGGCCTTCCAAGTCAAGGGTAGCAGTACTATTTTATGTAAAGAAATGAATGAAAAGCGAAAGATGTAACATGGTGTCACGTAGAACCAGTCTGTGATACCCCGAGAAGACCAACCTTGGCTTTTTTCTAGTTTTGCATGGACACTGCCAGCAGGAGTACAGTGGCAATACATAGGGCCCTTCCATTTCTTCCTCTCCCCCAGGTTTCTCAACATTAATGGTATGATTTTATTTTAGGGGTGTAGGTTGTAGCCATGTTGGTCTAAGGACATAGGCAGACAAGGTTCTTTGGGTGAATCTGATATCTTTTATTAGACCAACTTAAATAGTCGGAAAAGAATTTTAAGCAAGCTTTTGGGTTTAAAAACCCTTCATCAGGCTGAGGAAGTTTTTGCCGTTGGTGTGTACTCTTTTTTTACTTTTCGTTCCATCCAGAAGAGCACACACCAATGGCAGAAACTTCCTCAGCCTGAAGAAGGGTTTCTAAACCCAAAGCTTGCTTAAAATTCTTTTCCGACTATTTAAGTTGGTCTAATAAAAGATTCACCCAAAGAACTTTACCTGCCTATGATTTTATTTTAGTTCTTCCAAAACTCTTAAGTTAATTTAGTTCTGGATGTTAGAAATACAACCCGATAGACCAGAGCACTGTGCCAGAACAGGAATCCCAGACACTTTCCACCAGTGGTACAGTGGAGGAGATGAACTGCGCGGTTAGCTTGGAGAACACCTTGCCAAAGGAACTCACTGAGGCCAAGAGCTCGACCCCATTGAAAAAGGAGCATATATTTATTTACATGTTTATTGAAAGTATCCGGAGTTACCAGAATTGGTAACAACACGCATTTTGTGGAAGGTATTATACACCTCATGCTTCTAGGCTTCGTTTGATTTCAAATCGTTACAGATGGCAATGAGGGGATGGAGACAGGTTAGCTATTATCCCAAATTTGCTGCTGGTGGGCTTCTCACATCTTTCTGTGAAAAACCTAGTTCTAACTACTCTCAGGTCAAGGATGACTGACAACAGTCTGATCCAGGGGAGCAATTCCTGCATTCCTGTATCTTTCAGCTTTTCATGGGGGCATCAGATCTGGGGCCAAGGAGGAAGGCAGGCTACCAAGAATATTTTTTTCCAGCTTTGCCTCCTCCGCTGAGAATACTGAGACGCAATAATACTTACCGTTTACATTTGTGGACTTCAGTATGTCCCGTCGGTATGTAAGGGTGTTCCCCCCAGCTTGCAAACCGGGGTGCTGAGGTATGTAGTGTTTGAGCTGTTGATCAGGTCAGCCACTGAACAAGGAAGAGAGCCCCTTCCTGACACGAACAGGTTCCTTCGCCTCTCCGCTGTAACTGGCCAGCCATTCTGAAGAAGCAAGGACGTTTCTCGTGGATTGCATAACAGCATCCCTGCTTCCTGAACGCTGGCACGCAGCCTGATGCTTTTCTCTAATCAGGCTATGGCTTTTTGCATGGGGATTACAGTGGGTTCCACTTTGAAATGGTTGACACCTGTGGTACATTGGCTCTCAGGAAAAATTGTTAACCCTCAAGAAAAGCCTGGGAGAGGGGGCACTTTCAAGTTTTACAAGATGGTGCAGTTCTCTTTGGTTCCTTTAAAAAAGCATTAGCAAAGGTCAGATTAACAAGTCAACACTGAAACCAGAGACTACCAAAATTGATGCAGAAAAGCAAAGAGGTGGGTGGGGACTGGGTGTGGGGGAGAAGGGCCCAGAACACAACATTGGCTCTGATCCTTCCCTATTGTCGGGCCCGGGGCATTCTTGATAAGGTGAAGGGAAATTGTAAAATTAGACCTGGCAACCTACCCAAAGAGGCCCAGTGCAAGGCCCTTGGCCTGAGGCAAGCTGAGAAAGTTGAGGAATTGTGGGGGAAAGGGGACTTGGCAGCCTAACTTCCTGTGGCTGTATCCAAGGCTAATTAGTTTTCAGTGTTCTGTGTGTGTTTGAATGGAAACGAGCCAGCACTGAGAGGCACGGGGTGAGGAAATCAAAACCACATGGGCTGAAAAAGAGGAAAAAAACCTGTCCTTTTTAGCTACATTTTCTTTTTCAGGAGGGAATCTCATCATTTTGTTTCATGAGCACTAAATCACCACGGCTCCCCTGTCTATCACATCTCACATCTGCTTCAGAACTCATTAAACTTCAAAAGGCTGCCCTATCAGTTCTGCTTAGTTAGAAGTCTGAGTTACTAGAATTCTAACCAGGGAAGATTTTGTATGTTTTTAATAATAGCTTAAGGAACTTCTTAGCACCCCATAAATTACTTAATGCAACAAACTCTTCCTGTGGACCAGCAAATGTTTTACAGAAAAGTTGAATGCTGCCTTAACTTGATTGTGGTCAGTCCAGATTTACATGCAGCCCAACTTAAGTAAAACTTTAATCCACATTTCAATTTCTGGTCTGTTTGCTTCTCCATCCTCTGAGAATCCCTAAGGTTTTTTGTCCTTCCGATAACTGGCTGACTCTCATTTTTACCGCCTCTCCAATTTAAAATAGCTATATAACAATTCAGTATCTTGCATTTCCAGAGAAGGATTCCGGGATGATTTAAAAACAGCAGTCGCTTCGCTCACCATTGAAATGCAGCCATTTTTGTCATACTATTTCTCTCTTACTTTAAAAATGTAAATACACATGTATAATATCTTATAGTGCTGCATAACCTAGACAAACAGTCCAAGAAAGTAATTGATATACAGGAAGCAAAGGCTCCTATGAAAATGAAATGATGTTATTAAAAGTACCACTGTAGCTGTTAAAAATGTACTGAGCCTAGACCAAGTGTGATTTTTGTGCGTTCATTATTCAGGCAAAACAAATCCAATTTTCATCATTACACGCTAATACAATTCTTTTCACTAAGGGCTATTGCTTGATCTAGTTTCAGCTTTCTCCCTGTAGCTGTTTCATCACTAGAGCTTTTCCAGAAAAGGTTGAAAAATTATTTTAACAGGCTTGAAAAGCATTCTTTTTACTTTACTCATACTTGGGCTTTTCCTCATACTATCTGAAAAAATTACCTTGGGACAAATTGGAGTCCAATAAATGAAAATGTCAGGAGTAATTCAAACAGGAGGTTAGAACCTTAACTTTAGCAATCACTCGCATTGGTTTGCTAGAAACAATGACCACCAAGGCCATCTCTATGGCTGTACCTCCCCATTGTCCCAAATGAAGTGGAAGAAATGCACGCTGTTCGACTGGCGAATTTAGCCTTTCTTCCCTCTCAACCACAGTGCAGAGAGACACAACTTGGTCAGAAATGGGAGACAGCTTAGGGGAAAATGGGTTGTTATTATTATTACTGATCAAAATAGTAAATGTAGTAAATACTGATCAAAGTAGTAAATGTACAAACATTACTTTTCCCTCTCTCTGATCTTTCGAATGTAAAATCCATCATAATAATATATAATAATAAATTTTAAAAAGTATATAATAATAAATAAAAAATAAATAACATTTAAAATGAATAGCATTAGCCACATATAGCTGGTCCTGAAGTCACTTGGAAGCAGAAAGTTCAAGGACATTTGATTTATTAAAGTGCTCATCTCCGTTGGTTAAGTACTACTTACTGAACTATAGCTGACGCAACATGGGAGACTAAACTAGGAGTCAGGAGAAATTGATCCGTTAACCAGGTGAGCATCTAGGGCACTTGTACATGTGATGGGGGGTTAGCCCTCAGAGTTTTATGCTATATCTCCTGAATCGAAATGGTGGGTTTTTAACTGAAACCCATCATTTCCATTTGGAGGTTTCTGTCGCTGTTATGGCAAGGGGCCCAATACTTCTCTTTCATGGCGAAGCCCGCCTGCAGCTGGTCCTTTCCTCTGCGGTGGCAGCGGCCCCTGGGGCTGCCCCGGCGGGCTGCTAGTGGGCCTGGTGATGCCCCAGCTCGGAGGCAGCACCTGGCCAGATCCAACTCTTCCCCAAGCCTGCCAGGGCTCCCGGCACCCTCTGTACTGTCCCCAGCACCTTCCCACCCCCTGGGACTGCCCAGGAGTGGGCTGGCTTGCCCCGGCGCAGTGCAGGGAGGCAGCAGGAGGATGGCTGGGTGTGCTGGCAGCCGGAAAAGGTGGTGGGGATGATGCGCAGGTCACTGAAAGCCTGCTAAGCCTCAGCTTCCCTGAGCCCTCCCGGGCCTGAGCTTCCTGCTGCCTTCTCTGGCCATGGGTACACCCAGCCACACTCCTGCCACCGCCCTGCTCTGCCTTAGGGGTGAGCCAGCCCGCTCTTGGGCAGTCCCAGGTGGCAGAAAAGGGCCAGGGACAGTGCACAGAGGGCTGCAAGCCCCAGCAGGCTCAGGAAAGAGTTGGATCTGGCTGGGTGCTGCCTCTGAGCTATGGCAGCACCTGGCCTACTAATAGCCTGCCTTGGAGGCCCTGGGATGTGCCACCACTGTGGAGGGAAAAACCTGGGGCCCTCACAGCTCAGGAGCCACTTGGCTTGCTGGCGGCTTGCCCCACAGCCACTGGAGAGGGGGGCAAGCTCCATAAAAAAAAAGGATTGGGTCCCTCACTGCTTCCTTCTGCTTTCAGTGGGTGCCTGTGGCACTTCCTGAAGGGAGAAGTGGTGAGGGGACGGATCCTTTTTTTCAGTGGAGACTACCCACCTCTCCCACAGCCAAGGTGCAAGATGTCAGAGTAAAGTCTGCAATGTTACAAGTAGCAACACTGCAAACTAAACGACATGGGGATGCACCAGTGCAAACTTACGTGAAACCCCCAAACCCCATGCACATGTGATGTGTGATGCTATAAGCCACACAAAGGAAATTTTTGTCACCTGTACATGGTGACGATCATCATGTGTAAAAGTGTTCCTAGGTATTAGCACAATATAGCTGTCAAATAATAGTACTCTCGTATAGCTCAAGCTAAAGACCTGTGTTTTTGGAGCAATATGCCCCGGTTAGAACTGCGTCAGCTTATATTGTTTTCCAGCTGCAGTCTGTTCACCCTGAAGGAGACTTGAGCTGCTGTTAGATTTTTTGGGGCAGAGTCTTAGCAGGTAACACCGACAGGCAGTTGCCGGGGAAGTAAATAGGAGCTGGACTGATCAGGTTGGCTCCAGCTGGATATTCCAGAGTCCTACCTGGACAATTCTCCCTTAGATTTAAAATCCAGATTTAAGAACAGCCTTTCATTTGATTGTTCCAAAATGCTAGTTAGGAACCTGAAAAATATGTTTCTGATACAAAGCATAACAAAGAGACTTTTGAAATCGTATCTGTAATCACTTTAAGTCTATGACTGATTTTAAAACCTTGGAAGAAGGCATTAGCAGGAAAGGGCGTATCAAGGAGGTGGGTCTTGCCTTTCAGACCTGAAGGGTCAGGTTCAGAGTCCACCGTCTTTCCTCCTGGAAGTTATTCGCTCTCCAGAGATGTTTTTTCTTATGCATTCAAGATTTTTATACTGAACCAGTCTATACTGTGCATCCCAGTAGAGAAAATGACAGGGTCTGTGAGAAGGAACTTGTACAGAACGCATCTGCACGTAATCCTCACCTTTTAGTTTTTGACTTCTCCCCCTTTACGGGAAGATCCCATCTGCCTGACACACATAAGTTTATTTCCTTAGGAGAAGCACTGTTTAACAGGGAACCAAAGTACATCTTTGCTCTCTATTTTTCATTAAAATGCAGAAACTTTTCTAATTTTTAAAGGTAAAAATTTCTATCAGCTCTACAAGTGTTTCTAAATAAGTCCTACTAAAATGCTTCATGTGACCATAGGCTTTTTGCATTTCATGCAGCCTGGCTCAAGAAATGGGTAACACATCTCTGAGAAGCAAGCCTACAGAACAAATTTATTAAAATAATCAATATATGTACAGCAGATACTATTTATGTGGGTAGTCTGCATGCCATCTGACGGAGACAGTAATTGCCAGCATCAATCTTCTTCCCTTTTTTTTGAAAATTGGTTTTACATTTGCTTTTGCTTCGCCTTCTGGACTCCTCCCCAGTTTTCCATGATATCAGTATAATTGCCCGTGACAATATGAAGTGGATCTGTCTCTGGTCTTTGTTTGCCTCTCTAGTTTTTATGCACCCAAAGGTGCAATAGGTCAGGAGGGAGTAGACCAAAGTAGGAGGTAGTTAAACGGAAGTGGATTGAGGAGAGATGATAGGTTATAAGCAGGGATCCTGGTTTTCTCATTAAAAAAAGCCCCAATTGTCAGATTAAAAAAAGGAACCCCAAAATCCACATTTTTCCATAATTAAAATTATATGTATAAAATTATATATTTAATCATGGAATAATGTGGATTTGGGGTTCCTTTTTTTTAATCTGACAAATGGGGATTTTTTTATTTATAAGAGAAAACTAGGATCCCTGGTCATAAGGTAAAGCTGTTTTCTGCACAAGAGAAGGCAAACGCTGCACACGGGACATGAAAAATTTCCCTATGCAAGGGATAAATGAGGGGGTTTTGGGGTTCTCTGGTCTAGAATGAATTTCTCCTAAAATCCGTGGTTCGTGCCCAAGCCACATTTCTATAAATATTTTAGTCAGTACCCAACTACCTAGTTCCCTGCAGCTAATGTGGACTGCTCAGCTGTTCACCAAAGACTTGATTCACCCTTGTGGAAAAAACATTAGCTTCATTAAAGAATTACAAGAGGTGAATTTCACCCGAAACTTCAAAGACTATTCAAACTTGCTACTGCCATATTGCCATCCATCTAGAGTCTTGTGATGTTAGGTGGTTTTTTTACTAATCAGATTATTAACTGGCAATCTCAGGTTTATTTTTTAATGTCAATTTCTAATCCTCATGGTTGCAAAGAAAAACTTAAAGATATGCATACTAAGTGCTCTGACATTGATAGATTGAATTTCCTTCAAGTAATTAATTCTTTAAAATCTCGGTATTTTAGCCTCTCCTTGTGATTTTTTTTAACTTTGGAGATTGGCAGTACTGCTGCTGTAAAAAAGTAAACGAGTTTTCATCTATGTCTTCTTCATATTTAAAAAAATGCAAAATGAAACTAAGATCTGCAAATAAACCTGAAATGAAAAAAAATTAAACTTCATATCACCTACCTTTGCCAGTGTGGTTGATTTAACATTTGATTAGAACAGTTTTGGTTTCTTGCCTTTTATATGTTATATGCTTCTAAAAGGTCTCATAAACAGCTTTCATGTGTTCAAATAAACCTTTAGAGCCTCTTCAAGGCAAAATCAAGCATTTGATTGTCTTTATTTTTCTATCTTTTTCTCTAAAGACATATTGTGTTCTTCTTCTTCGTCGAAATTGATACAAATCCTTCCCTCCTCCATGGATTATTGTGTACAGCAAATCCAGATGTATTTTTTAAAAAAAACACTAAATCTATTAACAGAGATTAAGTCAAATGGTCTTAGCTTTTAAGCTTGGTGACAGGCTTGCATTCAGTGAAATACGTGGCAAAAACTTAGGAGGAACAAAGCTACAGTACTGCCTACCATGAGGGATCACAAATCATAAGTCAAACTCAAATCAAATATTAGAGTGGCTGAAAGATCACAAGATTTTATAAAATAATAAATGTTGAGTTATTTTTATTTGCTTTCTCGTTCTTGAGCTCTGTATGGTTAACATTTTCAAGATTTCTTCCATAACCTTGAGGGCCAAAAACTTGATTTTTTTGTAAATTAAAGCTAAGATTCAGCATTACAGGAGCACAGATTTTCAATTAAAAAAAGAGAAAACACCAGCAATCAAAAGACTCATGATGAAATTGCATGAGCTGCAGCACCGAGCCAAGTGGACAGGCTTGGTTCTAGGACATCTTGTTTCAAGAGAAATACTAACCACCAAAGCTCAGAAGCAGAGCATAAGGCAAGGGCAGGCAATTATTTTGGGTGGAGGGCTGGAAGCCCTGCCCCTAACCCTGACCTTTGCCATGGGAAGTCCCTCCCCTCACCCTGGAAGTACTCCTTTTGGGAGGAAGAGTGCTGCAATCTTGAAATCAGAAAAAAGCCCCAAATCATATACAAAAAAAATAAAACATCTACAATAATTTATCTTAATTTAATTTAGAAATATTTTTCTACTGAGTTATGTCTTCACGGAGTGTATCTAGAGGTGACTGCATAAGAGATCAAGGTACAGTTCTACAGTACATTGTGTGGGGTTAGTAAAGGGGTGTATGTGGAGGGGCATGTGTGTGTGTGTGTGTGTGTGTGTCTTCATGCGCGCGTGGGGGCGTGTGGGTCTGGTGGGTGGGATGGGAAAGACAGAGAGAGGGGGACGGACGGCCAGCTCCACTGCACGTGTTTCTTGTGCACTGCATGGAGCCTCACACGATGCAGCCAGGCAAACACCCTTGCCCAGGCTCTGCACCCCTGCCACCCCGCCCTGCGTCCCTGCCAGTCCCAGGGCACCGTACCCACCCACCAGTGCCATTTCCCTGCTGTCCCACCCACGCGCTTGCCTGCCAATTCCCCTTCCGCTGCCATTCCCCGAAGCCCAAGCCACTTTCTCTGCTGCTCCCCACTCCCCCCACCGCTGCCACAGCCACTGCCATGCTCCACGGCACCTGCCACTCCCCCGCCACTCCCCCCACCGCTGCCACAGCCTCCGCCATTCTCCACGGCACCTGCCACTCCCCCCCC
>JAGPOW010003648.1:120035314-120052324 GCA_030014935.1 Caiman crocodilus | reverse complement strand
GTGCTGTCAGCAGTAGGAGCACGGTGGCAGCGAGCGGGGAGCTCCCGCAGGCAGCCGCTGCGTTATTGGCAGTTGGGGAGGGGAGTGATGAGCACTGACCAGCAGTTGGCGACCATCCACAGATGCTGCCAGCAGTGTCAGCGGTGGCCAGCGGCGATTGTGGCATGCCTGCAGATGCTGCTGGCAGTGTCGGTGGCACCTTTTCACTGGGGGTGCACCGCCATGCTCAGGGGGGCACCCACATGCACCCCCTACATATCACCAATGCACCTAAGAATGCTTTTTTGACCTTAAGTTGGTCCTTTTGTAAGTATATGATCCACTCTTGCTATGATTACATGATGAGCTACTATTTTTAACACAGAAACCCTGCTTGCACGTGAAATAAATGGTGTCTATCATGTGGCATGATGGTTCACTGTGAGGACTGGAACTTTCTGATCCACTATACTCCCATTTGTCCTGTTGGAGTAACCGCTAGCATTAGTAGCTGTCATCCTCTAATGTGAGCAAGAACAGCAAGGATATAGAACATTTTAACAGTGGGTTTCAAAGACATTTGCAATCACCAGGGGGGAAATAAAACCTAAGCATTATGGCCTCCATTCCTAGATCTGGAGGAGAACGAAGATTTCTGTCCTTTCTCCCCAAGCCTGACCCTTCTTGTTTTGTCTCCCCCGATGTGTACCCGTACCAGACCTCTCTCTTCCCCACCTGATAGTCACCATTGCAGTCCATTATCCTTGCCTAGCCATCAGTCTCCTCACTTCAGGCTTTTCAGTCCAGGCTCAGTTTCTTTGCTGTGCAAATCCTAGTCTCATCTTTACAGACTCCCCGGTGCCTATACATGGTAGTGGAGGCTGCTCCAACAAACTGTAATTATAGCATGTTGGAGCAAACTCAATTAACTACCATGCTCCAGCAGTCTCCTGCATCTCATGTATCAGCATCCCTGTGCTTCAAAATGGTGGTGGAGGTGCTTGAACTAAAGCTTGTTCAACGAGCTTCAGTTCAAGTCCCACCCCCCATTTTTAAACGCGGGGATGCTGATACATGAGACACCATGGTGTTTTTATTAGAGTGGCTCTTGGAGCCTCTCTAATTAAAGTGCTACCTCTCCCCCTCCCGGAGCACATGTAAACGTACCCCCAGTCCCTGGTCTCCTAACTGTCACCAATTCCTGGTCTCCTCCCACAATCCAAATTGTCGTCTCCTTGCCCAATCCCTCGGTTTACAACCAGTTGGGAACGGGTGAAAAATTTCAGGAGAAAAATACCCTAGCTAAGGAGAGGATGGCTTTTTAGGCTGGTGGTTGCACATTTTGTTTTGTGTGAAGGCAGGCATGTGCATTTTTAATTCGGAATACTCCTGAGCCTGGAGTTAATTCTCTTTATCCATTAAGCACAAAACTGCATGGATGGAGGTGATTGAGGAATGAGATGATAAAACCCAGATAAAAAACAATTAAATATCTGTATTTGGGGATGTGACTAGAAAGTCTGCTAAAGAAATCTTAACTCTTTTCCTCAAATGTATTTATAACTGAAGGATAGCAGGATTGTTACCACGTAGTAGGCTGGCTCTCATCATCTTCACCCAAAGCTCAATAGAATGAAAACTGAGCAATCAGATATTCCCGTGAAATGAAGATTTCATGGGTTTCTAGGATTTTAAGCCAAGAAGGACCTATTTGGTCACCTTTTCTGGCTTCCTGCATAATGCAGGTCACAAAGTTTCTGCCTCAATTTCCTTACAGCTGACAAACGTTACTGCCTATTTTTTTAGGAAGGCAGCAATGGTCCAGGCATTCAAAGGAGCACAATCTGTGAAATCTTACTTCTGCATTTTAGAAAGACAATTTAATCTTGAGTAAAAGGCAGAATCCCTCATGTCTTTTGGTAAATTGTTCCAGTGGTTCATCATTCACTGCAAATATTGGAACTGTATTTCCAGTTTGAATCCATAAAGCTTCAACTTCCAGCTATTGGATCTTGTTCTGCCTGTGTTTAGTCTGTCCTGCCAAAATCCTCTGCCATATAGGTGCTCAAAGATTATGATAAAAGTCATTTCTTAACCTTCTTTAGGATAAACAAAATAGAGCTTCTTTAAGCTCACACTCTAGCTGCTTTCTTTCCAGACTCCGATAGTACTGATAACTCTTTTCTGAGCCTTTTTTAAATTTGACATGATTTTTTGGCATCAGAATCAGGCACAGATCATTCAAGTTTTCACCAAGCCAATGTTGTATACATAGGCATGCTGTCTTCCTACTTAATTATGCATTCAAGGATCACATTTGTCCTCTCCCCACCCCAGCACTGCAGGGGGAGCTCATGTTCAGTCAGAGCCACAGCTTTGTAGGAAACAGTCCCTCGTCTCATTGCATTCTTACTTGTGTTGTTTTATATCAGGGGTGGGCAAGATCTGGCCCATGAGGCCATTCTATCTGGCCTGTGGGGCCCCTAAAAATGTACTAAATTAATATTTATCTGCCCTTGGTTCCTGTCAAAAATGCTCAGGACAGCCCTGTGGGCTGCAAGTGGCTGCAGCAGGGAGCACTGGCCACGGGGCGGGTGAGGGGCTGCTATTCCCCCCACCCATGGTCGGCTTTTGCCAGGCTTCTTCCTGGCATGGAGGAAAGCAGCCGCTATCCCGCCCTATAGCTGGTGCCCTGCTGCAGCTGCTTGCAGCCCACGTGGGGCTGTCCAGAGCAGGCACAGGCAGCCCCATGTGGGCTCTGAGCAGTTGCAGTGCAGGGCGCTGGCCACGGGGTGGACAAGGGGTCGCTTTTCCCACCCCACACTCAGCACAGCACAGAGCCCAGGCTGGCGGTGGGTGCGGGGTTACAAACTGGTGCTGAGTGGGGACAAAAGTGGCCCCTTGCTCGCCCCATGGCCAGTGCCCCATGCTGTAGCTGCTTGTAGCCTGTGAAGGGCTGCCTGTGCCTGCTCCAGACAGCCTCACGTGGGCTGCGAGCACCTGCAGCAGGGAGCACCAGCTATGGTGTGGGTGAGGGGCAACTTTTCCTTGTGCTCAGCACCAGCTTCTTCCCTGCCGGCAAGCAGGGGTTCAGGGCTGTGCGCTGCCCCCCACCTGTACCGTGGGGCTGAGGGGCACTGGGTGTGAGTGGGCGTGGGAGCCAGCAGGAGCACAGGGCCCACACCAGTGTCCCAGGGGGCCCAAAGCGGGCTGGCAGGAGTGTGGGGTCCCCGCTGGCAGGGGCTCTATGGAGCTGGGCCAGCTCCCCCCTCTCCCTGCTGGTGCAGCCCAGCCTGGCTCTGCAGACCCCTGCCAGCCTGTGCCCTGCTTTGGGCCCCACCAGGGCTGGCCCTGGGACATTGGTCCAAAGACATTGGGACATTGGTCCCAAGATGGTAACCAGGGGTCGGGGCACCTGTCAAGGGGAGGGGCTACCCATGCAGCCCTCGACAGCCTTGCAAACTGGATAAGCAGCCCTCCTCCTGAAATAATTGCTTGTCCATATTTTATACTATTCCAATGACAAAGAGCCAGATAAAAAAGAAGTCCCCTATTTGCCAGGAAACTGTGGCTAGACTGACACCAATCTAATGCAGAGCCATGTTCTTTGACATTCCCCCTCCAGTGCACAGTGCTAGAAGAACTGAATTTAGCCGTCTCCTGTTCAGATCACATATTTGAATCAAATTTCCTGCCATTTAGGGAGCATATTGGCTGTGTAACATTTCAAACAGAACCCTGCAGGCTGCACCATATTAGCTCCAGAGAGTGAGAAACTTGATCTGAAATTAGAAGAAACAAAGGTAGGGACAGAGGGGGAGGCGGGGAGGGGCCTCATCTAAGCTATTACTGCTTATAAGTGTGCATTCCACTGCAGCTGAGTGCACGTACGGCTGTGTAACCTGAGTGAACCCTTGATGCTGTTCAGATAGATAACCTGTTTAATGTACAGGCTCTGAGAGCTGAGGGCAGAGTTAAGGTTGCCATGAACCTTAATTTGAATTTCCTAATTTTTGGCCAACTAATGATCAGCTTTAGCATTCTGCAAGTGTTTCCTCTCCTCTTGCTCTCCAGAAGGAGACCATTTAGGGAGCGTGTGATTTCACTCTACTGTAATCACTAATAGATCTATCAGTGCCAAATTCAACTGTAAATGTGCTGAAGGGTCTCTTCAGAGCTTGCAAGCTCAGTGAGGGTGTTGGCACTCTTGGGACAAAGACCTGCAGCAGGCTGTGTGCACAGAATACATGCATGTGCTTGGACAGCTGTAACTCCAGGGTGGGAAGCCGGGGAAGAAACAGGAGAGACTAGCTGGGTAGGTGAAGCTGTTCGGAGACAGATTGCTTCTGAGGGGGCTGCTACCAGGACTATTGCTTCTGAGGGGACAACTGGCAGGAGAATCGTGATGGAGTGAGTTGCTATTGAGGAGCCACCAGATGACGAGTACCCAAAATCACCTTGCATCCTTTACTGAAGGTGCAGGGGTTGTACAGATGGGTTCCCCTCCCAACTCTTAAGATCCCCGGGTGCAGGGAGTCACTGGAGGGAATCAGGGACAGGGGTTGCTAGAGGAGGTTTTCTGGGAGAGCGGAAGAAAGCAGCAGGGAATTGTGGCTGTGCAGGAGCTCCAGCAGAGCTCAATGAAGTACAGCTGAGAAGAGGCACTCCAGGTGCCAAACACGGGATCCGCCTTGGGGAAGTGTCTGGGGAATGGTGTGTTTGGTTGCAGATGCCTAGGAAAGACTGGACAAGGGAAGAAACCCTGGTCCCCAGAACAGCCACACCTGAGGTCCTGATGGGAATAGCTTTAGTTCAAGCACCTCCACCACCATTTTGGAGCACAGGGATGCTGATACATGAGATGCAGGAGGCTGCTGCAGCGTGGTGATTAACCAAGTCTGCTCCAACGTGCTATAATTACAGTTTGTTGGAGCAGCCCCCACTATCATGCAAAGGCCCCATCTTCTGTCCAGATGACAGCATCGCCACCCCTCTTCTGAGGCACAGCGTGCACTGTTCCACTGCAGCCACTGCCCAGGGGGATATTTGCTGCAGGCAGAGCGATTTTGTGGAGACCTGGCATATATCTCTTATATGAGTGTTAATGTTGATGACATAATTGTTTTTGCTAGATGATAAGTATTTGCTTTATCTGCTGGTATAAATTATTATTCAGTTAATTGAAAATAATTTTGTTTGTTATTTATGGGGTGTCGAATTTGTCAACCTCTCAGTTATTATTGTAAATAATACATTATTGTAAATAGTTATTTAGTGTGTGGTCTGGTGCGGGGAGGACCGCCGGACAGCACTCCAAAGTGCGGTGCTCCCAGCCTGTAGATGGAGTGGGAGTAGACTAGACTGAGACCTATTGGCACCCCAGGATCCCCAAAATTTGTACGTGGCTGCAGGTAGTGCTGCCGTCAGGGTTACACAACTTCACTGCATATAGATATACAGTTCCTTTGAAGGCAATGTTGTCTTAGATTAGGGTCTAAAGTGACTTTGATTGTCCCTTCTCAGCATATCTGAGCATGACTGTAGACACTGACAGCAAATAAGTGAGGGTTTTATGATTAATGCTGTGTTACTTTTGCCAATACACTGTTGAAGAACAATTTAATCTTCATTTACTTGGGATGTTTTGAAGGTGAAATGTGCAGAGGAAAGCCAGCTGCCTGGAGATTAAGTCCAAGTGGAACGGGCATTGCATCTGCCCCTGCAGAGCTTGACAGGAGGGCTAAATGAAAGGCCTTAATGACTATGATTATATATGGATCTAATGGTACTTAGGTGCCATGGACCGGTTGTAGAAGCTTTTGAGGGGCTATGGGTTGGAGACACATTTTTCTGGTTACAATTTGAGAGGAGGATTTTACCCACATAAGGCCTAGTTCCAGTTTTCCCTAAATTAACAGATAAAGAAAAATCTATTGGACATATTTTCAAACACTTGCAACTGAAAATCAAAATGAACTTTTCCCAATCATTTTAGCCATGTTTTGTTATGGCCCAGTATTTAAAATATATTTTAGTGTATTTTCAAAGCAGGGAAAATAGTTTGGGATTTGGGGCTTGGGGATTTGTTTTCCATCTTTGCTGGGCTCAAAAATAGGTTGAGGGATTTTCCTCACAGCTCATGGAGAGACAGGCAAACAGTCTCAACTTCTCATTTTCTTCTGTTGAAGTTCTTCCACATCGAATAAATAATTATGTACTCATTGGGCCAGAGGGGAGTGAAGAGTCTGTGCTTTCGGCGGTCACCTAGGGTACGGGAAACCTCAGCTCAAGTCCTCGTTCCAATGACTATTCAAATACTCACTCAGAGTGGATCTGCTCCACCAGGAAAGACCAAGAGGGACACCAAGACCCTGGGAGCACCAAGCAGATGGTGACTGGGACTCGCACCTGGAATGGGGGAGGCTGAACTTCAAGTCCCCTAGCAACTAGGCTATTGGCTGTTCTGGGGCAGCAAAGATGTACCTTTCACTCGCTTGTAACTAAATACCACCTCTACCTTGGAGACTATCTTATATTGGCTTATTTTTGATTGCTTCCTTTAAAATATTGCTAATCAAAAATGATTTTCTCTATGAGGGGGGACAGGGAAGCCCCCTGTCATGCAACCCCAGAAGGAATCCTTGGGGTAGATACCAGCATCACCGAGGAGTCCGAAGGAGGGCTGAACCTCGTGAGGCAGCATCTCCCCAGGTGCTCTCCTCAGCAGTGACTTAGCTCCATGCTTCATCAAAATGGGCCAGATCTAGGTTGGCAAAATTCGTCCTTTTTGTTGTTTTCTACCGGAACGAGTCCAAGTGGAATTTAAGGATTTGTGGCGCACATAAGCAGCATTGCATACAAAGAAAAATCCTCAGCAGTCAAATGGCATGAGAAAACATCTCTGAATTTCTACTTCAGTTAACTAGCATAAAGCTAGCTTGGGCATGTCTACAATGTATTGCCTTCACTGCCATATAACACTTATAGCTGAGCCCTCTATACAGACCGGAGATAAACATAAACAGTCAGGGGACTACTTGGAAACAAGCAGCCTCCCAGCCAGCCGTGCCCGCAGGCACGTTCCCAACCTGGAAGCACACTTCTAGACTAATTGCCAGAAGCTGCTTTCAAGCATGCCAGAAACTGGGAGCTTAGGGGTAACCTCAGAGAAATATCTCCAGGTGACCTCAAAGATGAATTTCTGGGTTTGGAGTATGCCTGCAGGCACAGGTAGGTGATGTGATCTTAAGTCCCTGGGGTGGGGGCACCGAGGTGCCATCATGATATAGCAAAACCCGCAGTGGCTGCCTGTCCTAATGACAAAAGAGAAGTTGAAGCAGGATTTGAAGGAGTTGGCTTTGCAGATGTTTACAGTGAGCTCGTCTCAGGGATAAGGGCAGCATGGACGAGAGCAAGAAATGATTCAGGGCATGGGTTATCTGATTTCTGAGGCTTTTTATGTGATAAATTGTCTTCATGCAAATCAAAGAAACTGATACAATTTTCGAAAGCTGCTTTTGAGGAGAGAGAAAATAACAAACTGCCTTCAGGTCAGAGCAACCTGCTCTTCAGTAGAGTTAACTGAGGCTGGAAGAAATCAATTTCAATGAATTTAGAGAAAAAAAGAATAAGACAAGACCCTTGCGGTTGACAGGCATTAGAAACTAAGCCTTAGAATAACGATTCTCAACGTTTTTAGACTCAAGGCACTTGTGTTGGATGCAGGAAACCCCTCAGAAAATGCCAGCCCATAGTTTTCACTCTTTTTTGAGCATGGGAAAAACAACAGAACAATTCTTCTGTTTCAGAGGACTCACAAAGACCACAACAGGTCAGACTGTTTCTAACACTTCGGATTCCTAGCTGAAATCTCCGTGTTTATCCTGCCAATCATATTTGCAGACCTAACAAAGTTCACATTGTGTAGCACCCTTTAGCACCCTTGAAAAGATCTTAAGGCACCATCGGGTGCTGCAGCATGTTGGTTGAGAATCACTGAGAGAGAACCTTACAACATGGAAATCTGGTATCACGTAACCCATTCTGTTCAAAGTCTTACAGTTAAGGCTGCAAGTTACAGCACGAAACGCAGTAAGAGAGGTGATAGGCTGAATTACTATAAATCAGGATTTATGTGGCTTGGAGTACCACGTCAGGCAGTTGTTCCAGTACAGACACAACTGTACAGTAACATCAGCTGCTCAAACCCACAGGCCAACAAGGGCTATGTCTGAGAAATCCCCAGATGCAGGATTCACGGAGTGCAAATTTGGATTAAAAGCTTAGCCTTACCTCTCTCCTTTCTTGCTGCTGAAAAAAATGAACCTCAAAATGATCATACTTACTGAAAAGTTAACATATAATACAAAAATTAGGAATATACAAATATAAAAGGGTTTTTTGCATTCCTATAGTACCCTATTGCTGTAAATAACAAATAATTTGATCATTCCACTCACTGTCACCTCTTACAGTGCTAATATCTCAATGCATTTCACTCAGAACCTGTCTTGTATGTGCACAGTCATGTATGTAACATGCTGCCAACAGTCTGCATGCAGAAAGGCTAGCACAAAGGCAACGTAAAGTCATCTGAAGATGCAAAATTGATCAACTTTTCCTCCAAATGCAAGGACCTTTGGATATCCCTGAATTATCATACATCTTGGGCACTTTCGCAGTCTCAGGAAATCGAGGGTGCCAATTGGGGGCCTCAGTTGTCTGTACACCAATGCCAGGAGCATGGGGAACAAGTAGGAGGACCTAACCCTCCTGCTCTGTAGTGGACAATATGACCTGGTAGAGATCATGGAGACCTGGTGGGACTCCTTGCATGATTGGAGTGTAGCCATAGAGGGCTCTACCCTGCACAGAAGGGACAGAGTAGGGAGAAAAGGTGGAGGGGTAGCTCTCCATGTGAGAGAGCAGTACACCTCTCTGGAGGCTGACACTGGCTCCAAAGATAAGCAGTGCTGAGCGTGCCAGTGCACCCCCCTATAAAAAGGAGCCACTGTCATCTTGGTGGCACCTGTGGGCAGTTGCTGCTCGCCGCCCCACCACTGACACTGACAGTGGCTTCTGTGGGCACCCACCAACACTGCCGGCAGCGCCTGTGGGTGGTTGTTGACCCCCAGTTGGCGCTCGCCATCCCACCGCTGAGAATGCCAGTGCTGTCTGTGGGAACTCCTCACTTCCCAGTGCTGCGCTCCCAGTGCCACCGTCGTGTTCCCACTGCCACCGTGCCCTTCCAGCTGCCAGGAGCATGGGTCATTCATGGCTCGGTCAGATCATTCATAGTTTCCTGACTGTGATCAAGGAACTCTGTCTGACCCAGGAAGTGCAAGAGCCAACCAGAGGTAATGCTCTCCTAGACTTGGTCTTGGCCAAGGGAGATGATCTGGTGTGCGACTTGAACGTTGAGGGTAACCTGGGCGACAATGACCATGAAATTATCAGGTTCATCATCCACCATAAGGTCAACAAATCAACCATCAGGATTAAAGTCCTGGACTTCAAAAATGCTGGCTTTGATAGGCTCAGAGCATTAGTAGGGGGGGCAATGTGGGAACAACAAGGGAAGGCAAATGGTGTGCATGAAGAGTGGCCATTGCTCAAGGATATGATCCTCAAAGCACAAAAGAAAACCATTCCTGCAAAGAGGAAAGGTAGCAGAAGGTCTGGCAAGGCCTCCTGGCTTAATAGGGACATTGCAGCCCTCCTAAAAAAGAAAAAAGAGGTGTACACACAGTGGAAGCTAGGGACAGTATTCATTAGTGATCAACACTTGTAGGGATATTATCAGGAAAGCCAAGGCAGTGACTGAGTTTGTGTTAGCCATGGGATCCAAGGAAAATAAGCCCTTCTTTAGGTATGTAGGCAGTAGAACAAAAACAAATGGAAGTGTGGGACCCCTGCTTAACACCTTGGGACAGCTGGTAACTGACATTCAGGAAAAAAGTGAACTCCTGAATGCACACTTTGTTTCGGTATTTCACTGGACCAAGGCAAAAACCAAGCAAGATAAGGCTGATAGAGGGCATGCTGTGACTGACAGCCTCCTCACTGTGGATGCTGAGTGGGTGTAATACCAACTAGAAAAGCTAGACATTTATAAGTCAGTAGGACTGGATGGACTTCATCCAAGAGTGCTGAAGGAGCTGGCTGAACACCTAGTGAAGCTCTTTCAGAAATTGTGGCACAGGGGAGATCCCTTAACTTAAACACATCCAGTCCTTCCAAGTGCCTCTTCACCAAGTCGGCACTAACAGTTGGTTGGCTGTTGTCCCTTTTGTGCCTGTCTATGATCCAACTGGGAGAGTTACTATGAGGTCAGATGACCCCAGCCAGGTGACTAACTAGCCTCCTCTTGAAGACCTCCAAGCTAGATGACAGCACCGCCTCTCCTGGAAGCCCATTCCACATCCTGGCCACCCTTACTGTGAAAAATGTCTTCATAATATCTAATCTAAATCCACTCTCAATTAGTTTACACCCATTATTCCTAGTCACTCCCTGGGGTGCCTTAGTAAACAGTGTTTCCCCTACTCCCCATTGAACTCCCCTAATAAATTTATAGGCAGCCACAAGATCTCCCCTCAGCCGTCTCTTGTGAAGGCTGAAGAGATTCAGCTCTCTCAACCTCTCCCTGTAGGGTCTATCACAAAGGCCACTAATCATGCAAGTGGCCCTCCTCTGGACCCTCTTGAGATTCCCCATGTCCCTCTAAAAGTGCGGCGCCCAAAACTGGATACAGTACTCCAACTGTGGCCTGACTAGTGCTGTATTGAGAGAGAGTATCACCTCCTTTGTTCTATCAGTCATGCATTAGCATGACAAGGTGTGATTGGCCTTGTTGATGGCCTTGTTACACTGCTGGCTTATGTTCATCTTGGAGTCAATTATGACTCCAAGATCCCTCTCTGCCTTTGAGCTGCTGAGAAGGACACTCCCCAACCAGCCACCACTGCTGGTATTACTCTAAGCTGCTAGGAGTCTTGACCTTCCTGGAGCCCCGGCTTCATGTCGAGCTGCCTGGTGTCTGATTGGAGGAGCTGGAAGCCAAGCTGGGAACCTCTCAGGTCGCTGCTCAGATCCTTGCTGGAGTGGGAAGCCTCTCCTGTTGGCCACAGCCTCTTGTAGGGGATCCTGGAGCCCAGCAGGAAGCCTCTCCCGCCGGCCACACGCCGTGCTACCGAGGGTCCAACTGCTGCCTGCAGGTCCTGCTCCTTCAGGCTCTTCTGGGGCAACTGCTTCCTCCCCGCTGGCTCAGCTCCTGCCAGCTCTTTGAAGCTCCTTCCTTGTGGTCCCTCGCTGGTCTCTTCTCTAAGTCAGCCGTGCTGCCCCTTTTATCCCCCTTCAGGTGACCCAAGGGGCCAATCAGGGGATGTGAGGGGTGAGTCTCTGGGTCCTGATTGGTGAGGAAAGGGAATCCCAAGTCCTCCAATCATCTTTTATCCTTTCAAAACCCCTGGGCCAAATCATTACCAGATTTGTGAGGAAAGGGAATCCCAAGTCCTCCAATCATCTTTTGCACTTTCAAAACCCCTGGGTTAGGTCACTGCCAGCTAGCCTGTCACACCTGCAATAGTGCACCAGGGAGATGTATTCCTCCTTGGTGGCTGCTCCTTGCTTCCATTGCCTATACATCTCTTTCTTTCCCCCCAGACTCTCCTGGAGTTCCCTGTTCAGCCAAAGGGGCTTTTTTGCCCCCTTACCACTCTTCCTATGTGATGGGGTAGACTCCTTTTGAGCCCTGAGGATCACTCCCTTGAGATACCTCCAACCCTTCTGGACCCCCATTTGCTCTATGTTCTTGACTTGCATCTCCTCACTAACTAGCCTTCTAAGCTTGCTAAAGTTGGCCCTTCTGAAGTCCAACACCTTAGCCTCACTAGTTACTTTACCCACCCTTCGCTGGATAGTGAACTCAACCAAGTTTTGTAACACTCTGTTTTGTGTTCATGCCTTTCAATGCTCCCAGAAACTATTATAATTATTATAACACATAATGGAATTCTTATCTACCCCTAAATGCAGTAAGTTACAGTATAAGTGGGACCAAGTTTACATCAGTATAAAGCTGGAGTTAGTCCATTAATATCGATAGAGTTACTAAGGATTTACACTACTGCAAATAACATCAGTATCTGGCCCACAATCCTTGCAATCAGTTTGACTGTTAAGATTCAGTCAGTCCTAAGACTATATCACATTTGACAAGGGGGAAATGTGAACTAATTCAATATTTTGTACCTTTTTTAAGTGATAGATGCTTAAAGTGAATACATTGCACTTTTTTTCTCTTGGCAAAACCAGCCAATCAAACTTTACCTTTGGATAATCGCAAGAATTATGTATAACAGACTTTAATAGACATTTTGCTAATGAAGACATTGGAAATAGACACTAAGAAATAAATAAAAAATTGTGGTAGATAAAGGTGACCAAACACCAGCAAACTGTGCTCTCTGCATGGGGTAACAGCAGGTGCAGCCCAATGAGTCGCAAGAAGCATGCATGCACGTGAACCCCGTGGCCTTAGTGAAGACAGTCACTGATGGCATGGGATCCCGCACTCTCACTACCCTTCGTACACGTACTAGGGGGGAGCTCCAGGAACTGGCAAAGGATACCCAATTGACACCGGGTGAAACACTGGTGATGTGCCTGGGGTGACTAATATTAGAACACGGGTCGGAATTAGTGGACCTTGAAGAGTGTACCATGCTGATGTGTCCACACGGGGTGGAGGAGCGTGCAATAACACGGCTCAAATATTACGTAACAGAATCTGGTCAAGTCCCCTGTGTGCTGCTGTGGTTCCAGCGCTGCTGACCTGAGCCCATGCTTGGCATGTGGATCCGCCCAGTGATGCATCACATACACAGCTTTTATATGCAATAGCAGGAGCCAGTTATCTAACCTGGGATACAGGGCGTTACCACTAAATCTAACTTTACAACAGGCAAACAGCGTTTGGCCGCACCGATGGTGCAACAACCCCGGCAAAGTCCCTGTATCCGCAGCAGCGGTAGAGGCTTGTGTTGAGATTTATGGAGGTATTAACACGCCTATGTTCCGTCTCTTGTTGTATCCACTGACAGAGGGATCAATAGGAAATGTCTTGAGTAGCCTGGGGAAGCTCACTACAACACGGAGAATGGAGTCTAAGCTCACCCCACCAGCAGCAGTGCAAGCAGTCGGAACATGGAAAGCAATGCCTGATAAGCCTCAGCCTGAGCACTGACCGCGTGGACGACCACCAGACCGTATGGTTGAAGAGTGCGCCATGTTCATGTTTCTACTGAGCAGGAGCAGCCTGACAAGGAGCCAGCTTCTCAGGTTAGGAGATGAGGGAGAAAGAAGATTGACGCGGATTCTAGTCTTCAGACCTGGACAGGAGCTAGAAAGTAGAAAAAACGAGTAGTGGCCGTTGACGCGGGCGACAACGGCCAGCATGTTGATGACAAACACTCGTATGGAATTTATGATGTAAGTGCTACCGCAGATTCCACTTCTACACCTATACGCTTTTTGTTAGACATGGGAGCCCAAGTAAATGTATTAAGACCTGAGACACCCCATACGAAAACATCCAGAGTCATTTTTGCACAGGGGCTAAATGCTACAACATCCAGACCCATAGTCAAGTTTTGGCTTAATAAAAAGGCCCTGCATGGAGTCTTAGTGGGCGTAAACATTTTAGGTATCCCCACAATTAGAGCATTGGCCTTGAGAGATGTTATATATTTAGCACTCCCATTGACTGTTACACCAAGTGAAAGACATCAGCCGATGCTAGTAAACCCTGTGCTCTGACGATGCCAGCCAGTCCCAACGCGCACTGACCTACAACCTCAGATTTGAATCCTTTTGGCTGATTTATGCAGACAAGAGCGTATCCAGCCTGTAGAATCCTCCACTTACCTGTCGGCTGGATGGGGCATTCCAAAACCAGGAAAGCCAACGGAGGTGTGTTTAGTGGTAGACTATCAAAAGGCAAAACAACATTGTAAACCGCTCCAAATGCCCGCTGCACAGACTGTTTCGGACATTCTCGAGGGTATAACCGAAATGCAGAGGGACGGAGAATGGTTTGCTACCACTCTAGACCTAAAGGACATGTTCTATTCAATACCTATACATGACCCTCATGGGATTCTCAATATGTGTGTGGGCAGACAAATGTTTTCTTGGAAAGTTTGCCCACAGGGTTACCGCAATGCACCAGCATTGGCAACCACGGCGATGAATGAGACAATTGAGAGTTTCACTCGCCTCCACCCGGAGACGGCAAATGTTCGCATCTGAGCCTATGTCAATGACATCATTATTATAGGACATGATGACTCTCTAGTTCACACCATTACTGTAAACCTAAAAGCCCATTTAAGTGACCAAGGATGGACGGTGAGTCCAACTAAATCCATGAGCAAACCATCTTCGGACATCACATTTTTGGAGATGAGATTCACGGGACGGTGGCAGTTGGGGACAGCGCATAATGCCACCCCCGAGTTACTCTTGCCTTGGCCAACTACACAGGCAGACTTTCAAGGCCTGCTGGCCCAACTAAACTGGTTTCATCACTTTATAACGCCAGCACACCTAAGAGTCCTCCAAAGATTACAGCATCAGATTCTCAAGACGGCGCGATGTAGAACTCCATGGGACGAACATGATCAAGCCACACTGGAAAAGTTTATGACAGAAGTCAAGGAGATACGCTTAATCGCACCCCCTGCAGGCAAACCCCTAATAATTCATGTAGGTTATACTACGGAGCATATTTGGTTCACAGCCAGTGATGCTGAAACAGGGAATCTTGCATACACCAGTCACCACACACTTCAAAACTACCAGCACCGATATGGTTGCTTAGGGAAGACCATGCTCATGGCTCAACTGGGAGAGCACTCGCAGTGAATCCAGGTGTACTTATCACACTTGGCAGAACCATACTGGAATTACTTGATCCTGGTAAGATACATCCAGAATATCAAGGCACGACGAAAACTTGGAGTGCCCTAGTCCTCTGTCATCAGTATCACTGGTCGGCGTGGCAAGTCACCGACGGAAATGACTTCAACCATCGAGGACAATCTTGCTGTACCACGGCTGTACGGAACTACATCTCCAGCGTGGATAGCCTCAGATGGCACATCCCATGATGGTGGAGGGTACAGATATTATTGTGACCCTTGCCATGACTATAAGCTCCAAGCAGCTTATCCAGAAGAATTGGTTCAAGCTTTCTACTTGGCTACTACGAGGCTTTCAGGTAGCTCTCGAGCACACTTATCAGCACCACGATGGAACACTCCCAGTGCCCATCATAGCTGTAGACTCAGAATACATGTACAAGATTGTCACCGGAATGGCACAAATAAAAGAACATATGGACCATTGGGACGATGTTAAGACAATCTCGCTGAAATCCTACATCCGTCCCTTGATCAAGCTCACTCGATCCCATCGACCCGACACGGACCCCGTGCATGCCGTCGTGGATCGGTTGCTAGCCCAACAAGAACCCAGGGACCAAGAGGACATGCCTCAGTTGCACGTCACAGACATTGTTGACACCAACCTGTTTCTGGCATGGCTCCATGAACACTAGGGACACCCTGGATCAAAGAGGGCCCAAGCCCGCTAGAGAGAGTAAGGAAAAAGGGGACCAAGCATAGAGCAATGGACAAAGGTAATTCAAGCTTGCTCTGCCTGTGCACAAGAAAAACCGGCGCATCACAGTCACAAGAAAAAGGTACCTATAACCCAGCATATTATGCTCTGGAAAAGGTCTGGCAAGTAGACCTACTTGGGCCAATCCCAGGAGCCAAGCCACCAAACAAAGGATTAGCAATTGTGGATCTAGGAACCCGACAGATCCTCGTCCTTCCAACGAGAAAGACCACTACTTCTGTGATCCAAGGATACCTACAGCTTGCTTTCGCTAAGTCCCTCACATCATACACTCTGATGGAGAACCACCTTTTAACTCTAAAGGTTTAGAGCAATTTGCAGCGGAATATGACATTCAGTGGCATCATATGAGGTTCGGTGCCTTATCCACAGTCTAACGGCGTTGTGGAGCAACAGCTAGGACTGTATAAAGAACAATTGAGACTAAAAGAGAATGGACCAAAAACAATAAGAACTGGACCAAAAACAATAATACGTACTAATCGCCATGAACGCTACCAAGGCCTTCTGGGACGAGCGTGCCCCGGTGCCATGCCCACCTTGGAAGCCATATTACTTGGCTCAAGAAGCAGTATGGCTAGCTGTTCCCACAGCCGCCAGCAAGCGTCCAAGTCCAGTCCCCGGTGTCGTACTCAAACCCGGCGAGTATCCAAATACTTATTTAGTCTCTCTCGAAGCAGTCTCACCCGCACGCACTGTCTTGGCCCACCATAATTGGCTAAGCCAACGTAGCACAGTTGTTTATGAATCTTGAGTTTGTTTTCTAGCCTGAGATGGTCTGGAGCTGCCGATGCTTGACATGGTATGGGACATTGACACCCGCCGCCGTGGGTAAACCTGCCTGTGACGGACCTCAGCTGGAGCAAATAGACCTGATACCATCAGAGTCACTGGACTTTTATACATTTGACTATGTTAATAATGTTGAGTTGTATGAAACTTAAGTGTAAACAGGGAAGTTCTCAAGCTCGAGCATATCTGAGCTTGGCATTTGGTCAAGGGGGCATGTGGTAGATAAAGGTGACCAAACTCCAGCAAACTTGCATCATGTGGATAAATTGCATCAGGTGGATAAATTGCATCAGGTGGATGCTTGAAGAGCTCTTGGGTTCCCTACAGTTTGAGGTTTTTGGTTGTGGAGATTGTTGTAAGGGGAACTGCTGGTGCGGATGTGCATATGAGGCATTTAAGTGCTTCGCGGTGGATTTTACGGCGTATGTCTATGTTGTTTCAGTTTGTAAGTAAAGCATTTATTTCTTACATTGCCCTTGGACCTCTTTTTTTTTTTGGACGGGAAAAGAGAAACAGGGCGAGAGCGTTCCAGAACCC
>JAGPOW010003648.1:120008421-120035214 GCA_030014935.1 Caiman crocodilus | reverse complement strand
TAGTCTGGGCGTGCAATTTAAAACTTTTGTGTTGGATTGTGATCTGTTAATTCCTATTAAACACAACACAATAGTTTGAAAATGTATCCACTGAAAGGATCGCCCTGCCTGCATCAGCAGTTTTCTGCTATTTTTAAGGAATGAATAAAGTTCAAGAGCAATTTTCTGCTCCACTGTATTTTTGGGAGTTACCCAGTTGAACAGGGGGAAGAGAGGAGGTTGGGAATATGTTAACATACCTATAGACAGCAGACAGATCTTCTACTTGGCTTGGGTGGAGACATATTTCGGGAGAGAGAACTCTATTATCAGCTCTCCCACTGCTGGACTCTGCTCCCTACCTTGGTCTGCAACCTCCAGCCACTGAGGTGAATTTTCCACGGGTTTGGGACTGGAGCCTAAGGGGAGTTTAAAATGGATTATTATCCCTTGTTCAAGGTTGGGCATCCTAGCTGGGACACATGAGTAGCTGTGGTTCAGAATTCTGCTCTCCTAATATTTGAAGGTGGGTGTTTTTAAAACTGCTTGTTTATATTGATGATTTTGCATTGTATTCTGGAACTCCTTTTCCTGGCACACAGCTGTAGCAATGTTGCTCAGTCATCAGCTACTAAATAACGGTTAACATTGTTGAATCATGCTGTGGTAGACTATGGGGATGGTGCACCGGGAAGGCCTACTGGCTGTACCAGTTTGTATTGTCCAACCCCTGTTACCATGGGTAGAACAAAACTAGCTTGCAGAAAACATCTTGTAGAAACAAATCAGGGTGC
This sequence comes from Caiman crocodilus, assembly GCA_030014935.1. Classification (NCBI taxonomy): domain Eukaryota; kingdom Metazoa; phylum Chordata; order Crocodylia; family Alligatoridae; genus Caiman; species Caiman crocodilus. The sequence goes on along the minus strand of JAGPOW010003648.1, from coordinate 120,034,441 downwards.
TAGTATTTAATATGACTTCTAATAATCTGATCAGTATGCACAGCCCTGGATCCCAAGGCATTAGCAGGCAGAGCCTGCTCTGTCACTTACACAGTTACTATGAGGTCAGCAATTACTGAATCCATCCCCATGTCGGATTTGGTTATAGATAAGAGCAAATAACGTTAAGAACTGTGTGGATGAATTAGTGGTAGTTGGGCTTTCAGTGCTGTGTGAGCTCAGATAAGGTCTAGGAGTTGGTGTGTAGCAGGGGACCCCTACCTCAGCTACTGGAGAAAACAGAAAGCAGTGCTACAGAAGGCAGGCTGGTGGAAGGCATCTTGCAGAAAGTGAAGCTACAGGACTTTGAGCAGCTGACAAGGTGATTGATAGCCCTTGTGGCAGATTTCAGATAATAGGCAGCACATAGGACCTGTTTCCAGACAACCAGGTAAGGTGATGGGAGGGGAAGATATCAAGGGCCATATGAGCCTGGGGCTGGAAGCCTAGTCTGGTCCAGATTCCCACAAGTGCAGGGGCTCTGCAGGGAGCTGTGTGCAGGGAAAGAGAAGTTATATGTTTTGCTGCTGTTTTGTGCTAATCCACAGGTTTGGTTGTGGTTATGGGAGGTGGTATGGAGGCCACAGGGGTGCCTGAGAGGCGTGCATTCTTTGAGCCATACATACAAACAGTGAAGGGGCTGAGGCTGAAAAGCGCAACACCTGAGCTGGGTGGAGAGGGGAGACTGAGAGAGAGGAGAAATACTCAAGTATGTGAACAGAATTAGAGTAAGACCTGTGAAGCATGGGCATGGCTTTGCAGAAGGCTGGAGACCATGACTACTGCCTCTAAAGCAATTAGGTCCAGGAGGCCATGAGAAGGGCCATAGAACTGTGACTGGTGGCTGCAGGGCACATAGTATTTGATTTGAAGGCCCTGAAGTCCAAGACACTGAAGTAGGGCCAGTGAGCCTGGAGCTGAGTGTAAGAGAAGTGCCAGATAGGGATTGGGGCTAGAACATAGTCACTCAGTGAAGTTAAGCACTCAAGGATTTCACTAGTTTCTGACAGCAGTCTCCTGTATTTACATTCATTAAACATCCAGGGTGGCAGGTAAGAATAGGGCAGTGGTCCAAGAGACTAGTGGGGACAGGGAAGCGTTGGAGTGGCCACTAAAGAGCACCATGGCTGTCCTCCAGGCTAGGGACAGACATTACACATAAACCAGCTTAAGTGATCAGAAACTGGTTTCAACCTGTAACAGAATGTAAATTTAGCGCACATAAACCAGTTTCAAGATGTCTGAAACTGATTGAAGACAAACGTGCTTGAATGTAGTATCAGACTTAACTGATTTGGGTCAAACCAGTTTCTGCAATGTCTGTCCCAGACCCCTTCCTGTTTTAAGTTAAACTAGAGTCCCCTTGCATCCCAGATGCTTTGCAGCCCTGGGCTGGGCTGTCTTCTCCAGAGATCACAGCTGGCACTGCCCCTCTGCTCCCTAGCCAGAGCTCTGGGGGAGACTGTAGGCACAGCAGAGGCTGTCTGACTTCCCCTGCCCCCCCAACTGCTCACCTCTCTCCTTCCTATCTCCTACTTCATGGACCCCAGCCCCGTGGACCCTAGGCATGTGGTATGCTAGCTAATGCTGAGAGGTGTCTGTGCATGTGTATCTTCAATTTCACTGGGACAGGACAGAGGCTGACAGGACAGTGTCTCATCAGGGCTTTTTGGAGCTAATCAACAGGTCAGTTGGTAACGTACCTCTGTTCCTTCCTTGCAAAAGTCTGTTTAAGAAGACGTTCAACTAATGAGAGAGGCTTTTGTTTTGTTGATGGGCTGATAAACACTGGTGAGGGAGGCAACTGGGGGCTGATAACACAGTGTTTATCAGTTCCCTGCTGCCTCTCTCACCTATCAGGTTTGCAGACAGTATGAAAAAGCAGGGAAAAGGGGATTGAAAAGCTCAGTATGAAGAGATGCATGCACTGCACCCCTCCCCACTTTGCCTCAGAGTGTTAGCTGCAGCTGGGGGCTGGCAATGCTTCCAGCCCTTGAGCAGGAAGCAGGGAAAAATCTGGGATGATGCAGGCAGGGTGGGGGTTTACACCCCTCCCTACCTAGGCATGGCCACGCCCCACCTCAGCTTAGCACTAATGGGAGGGAAAGGAAGGCTTCTCTAGTGCCCCCGCTTCTAGCCTGAGCCACTGCAGGCATGCAGCTGCATTGCCTCAGTCCAGAGGGGATGTCTGTGCAGTTGCAAACTGGTTCAACCTATGCAGGTTAGACTAACCTGCAAAGATTAAATCAATTCAGGCTCAGGCTTTTTGAATGTCTGTCCCTAGCTCCAGTGGCAGATGCTGTCACATGGTACAACTAATGCAGGTGATAAATTTACCAGACGAAGCTACACTGATACCGACCAAGCTTAAATTATATTAAGTGTCACCATGTTAAACTATGTAAGTATTCCATTAGTTAAAACAGTTAAGCCTGAGTGTAGCCAAGAACCTTGAACTGAGTCAAATAGCACTGGAGCTGCCGAGATCTGTGCATGCCTAGTTACATCAGCTAAATATCAGTCTTACCCGTTGTCAAACACCCATGCCTCTCAAGTTTTCACCCTTCTGTTTGAGCAGATAAATCTTGAATAAATCCCTCTCCTCTGTTCAGACAAAGACCCCACATCACCTCCTCTGCCCCCACAGCCTGAGCCCAGGCATAGTATTACAAATGTTTTCTTGAATGAGAGGCAAATGGAAAGGTTGGGCTTGACTAAGCCATTGCTTTTGTAGTTGTATGAGAGGAGTGAGGTTTCACAGTGAGACTTTTCTATGCAGTTTATTACATGCCAATCGTGAATACTTTCTTCTCCCCAGTAAGAAGTAGTACTTCACTGACTAGTCACTCTGGCCTTTCCCACCTATTACATCTCCCTGTCTCAGTGTGAAATGAGGAAGAGAAGTTCTTTGCATTGGATTAATTCAGTGTCGTTCCTTAGTGAGGCTAAGTGTTCAAAATAATGTAGAGTTTATGGACAGAGCAGCTTTTGAAATATGAAAGTTGGACCTGTAAGCACAGCTCGCCCTGTGGGAGATACTGCTTATAGAGAAAGGTGATCTCTTGGTAGCTTGGGCCAGTCCCAAAAAGGGCTTTGAATATCAAGATCAAAAACCTTCAGTTACATTGAACTCAGGGGAGCGAGTGCAGCAAGTGAAATATGGATAATGCTCCATAGTCTGTGCTACTAAGCAAGCAAGCTACTGTGTCCTGAGCCAAACAGACATTTCTCAGAGTTGTCAGCATCATTTCTTGGTATAATGCATTGCAGTAAATCAGCATGGAGGTCTCAGGTTGCCCTCACCAAATCAAAAGAGAGGTAGTCTTCAGGAGATGCAGTCTTTCAGATATTCCATGTAAAGGTGTATTCTAAATGACTGAGTCTGCAGGCTGGGTGGAGGGACATGTTATGAAGTTTTTAAAAAGACTTCTCCCTCTCTAGAAAAAAAGCCCTTCTATTTTTGCCAAGGTTCAACACTGGTCTGGTACTTTTCACCCAGGCCCTGATGTGCCCCAGGACCTGTGAGCTGGTGCTGTTTACATACTGCATGTGAACTGAAGAAGATATGGAGTTGTGTGTTATGCATGGGCTGAGTATGTCTTCGCTCACAACCTGGGCCTGTTGATTTAATATGGAACAGGCAAAGAAAGAGCAGAGAGACTCACAGAGCTCCGCTCGTGAGAGGGCTAAAGACGGAGGAGCAGTCCCCCATCACGACGCTTTGGAACCGGAATCGTTTCAATGCGTGGCTTTTCATCCCTATTTGTGTGCATACAGCATGTGCTTTGTAGGTTCTTTCTGCGCACATGGTTGCCATAGCCCCAGCGCCTTGTGTCATATGCACTAACATAAAGCACGAGTGATGTATTAGCCTCCTAACTGACCTGGTTCCAAAGCTCTGTGCCTAATCTATGTGTGCTTTGTTTGAGCTGGAATTTTTCTGGGGCCAGAACTGTTGTATTTGGTGTCTTGTACAACACAGAGCACATTGATGGTGCTTAACACATAATAAAATAAATAATAACAATCCTGAATGGCAAGGAAGCACTGAACTGTGGCGAGAATAAAAACAATCTCACATTCAAGAGTATCCTGACAATGTGTTTTACAGCTTTCAAGCAGCAGTTGGATGCCTCACTTTCCCAGGCCTTTCCTCTTAGCCCAGAATTTCTCTCAGCCCTTTGGAGCTCATCCTGAACTGCAGAAAGTGTTTGTTTGCTGCTGGATTTTGTGGTTCTGACAGCAGCATCCACTTTCTGAAGACAAGAGCTCTTTGTGCAGCACCCCGTTTTGCTGCAGGAAGCAAGTGGATATGATTGCACCTCACCTCTTAGCCCAATTTCACACATTGGCTTCACAGCATTAATAAATTGGATTCATTTGCCACACATTTGGCAAGCGAATTTTCTAATAGCATTTTTTATCTCCTTTGAGAATGTGAATCACTCACATGCTGAGTATAAAATTACTTCCTTCTCTCTGCCTATTAAAGGTACCGCACATTAACAGAGGTCAGGCACTCGGGCTCACCAGTGGCAAAGTCAGAAACAAGGGCCATGGCTTGGAGGCACAATTGTAAAGCTCAAAGCTTTCCTTTCTGAGGGAGGGGAGATAACCTATTTAGCACTTGGAATATATGGTTTTCTACAGCTGTCAATCTTACCTGGTTGGAGTGCAGATTGAGAAAATGTGTTAGATTGACTGTACAACTCATGCAGCCAAGCCAAAAACAAATAAATCAAATATGAGCAGCAGATGTCTGCTTGCTCTGTGCTGAATTGAACGCAAGGAAGGTCCCTGCCTGCAGCTTGGAAATCTCAGGAATGGACGATCTTCATGAGGACAGTGCATAACGAATCCATAGCTTAACACATACAAACGTCATGCAAAAAGCCCTCCCGCTGCACTTGTGCCACATGGAAAACAGAACTCGGGATTCAACCTCCGAAGCCCCTACTCCTCTGCAATGCGTTTTCTCTTGGGCCTCTAGCCACAAGGGGGCAGGAACGGACAGACAGACAAACTCGCCGGTGTATGTTCACGGGCAGTAAAAGCTGTATCACAAAGAAGTCATTAGACCAGAAACAGTTTGGGGGAGGGGTGGGGCTGGGGCTGGAAATATTTTCCCCACAGAAAAAGGGTTTTTTAAACATGCTTAGTAGGAAAAAAAGGGTGAGGGTGAAGAAGAACTTTCATTTTACTTACTTTATTTGGTGTTAACTTTACGAAAGAAATTTCTAATTGTTCTGAACAGCATCTTGCTTCCCCTTGGGACAAAACCAGTTTTGAATGTACATGTGAATAAAATTCAGCATTTTTGAATCTTTTGTATGTAAAAGCCTCCTCCCCTCCATAAAACAAACCACCTTCAACCATAAGCATAAAGGAATCGTTTCCATGAGATAATTTGCACACAGAACATGACAAAATTGCAGGACTGCTGGCAGGGCCGCAGAGCATGACTTGTCTTACAGATCTCACCGAATCCTGAGAAATAAGTCAAGACTGAAAAAAAACCCAACTTGTCCAAGGATGAAAATGTTGTGCCCGCACAGAACTCCTTAGTCCGTATTTGGCACTTAAGTAAATGGTGAATTCCAAACCGTCTGAGTACTCATCAACTCCTACTGAGTACCAGAGAAATGCATAGGTTAAAATCAGGCCTTTAAAATCTGACCTCTTATTTCTAGGTAGATGAACAGCTGAAATTAGGCATTGCAACCCTCAGGATTGCAGTGCCTAACTTTCGGGATTCAAGGTGCAAGTCCTCAACAGATGTTAATAGTTATGTAAATATATTTATTTCAGTGGGAATTAGATACCTAAATAACTGTGAGGATGTAGGCTCTGTCACCTAGTGGAAAGTCATGGGCCAGGTGCCTCAGCTCCCTGTACAATAGATAGGAAGAGCTGGGCACTGTGGGTGTGTCTCCAGGGCACACACATGCAGTTTGCAGTGCCCGAAACCTGTGTGGGGCACCACATACAGTGCATGTGCACCAGTTCACCATGCTGCTAATCAGCCAGGCTCCAAGCAACCAGCTCCATGCCACTGCTACCCTAGGAGCCCCACACAGTCGCAGCTGACCCCGTCCCCACAGGCACGCTCTAAGGTAGCAGTGGCACAGGTGCTGGCCCCAGCCTCCCTTACTCCACCACATCTATTTGCTGCACTACTATTTGTCCCATACTAAACGCAGGCCCTTGCATGTATGTGCTTGCGGGGATGCCCTCTGTTAGGCTGGTAAAGAATAGCAGCCAAAAAAGCCATTGTGTGAGTGGGGAGCTGCCTGTGCTAGCCAGTAGCAAATCCCTCCCTGGAACGTATATGATTTACTCAGTCTGCAGAGTGGCATCTCTCTGTTAAGCACTCACAGCACTGAACCCTCACGCAATGCTAAGTCCTGACACCAGTCCTTCCTCCTAAAACAGAGCTGCTGAAGGAGGCGGAAGTAGTGGTGATGCCTCTCGGTAGTTCATCAGTAAGAGTGTTCAGGTAGGGTGTGAGAGAACCTGCTCACGTGAATGCTTAACAGAAAACCATAAAAGACTGTTTGCACTCAGGACTGAAATCCAGATTTCCCCTCTCTAAAATAAGTGCCCTCACCAATAGTGAGGCCTAATGACCCTCTCTGGCCTAATGACTTAATTATTCTGTGCCATGTGAAACAGCTTCAACAGAAGAGGATACATTCCTCTTCTGTGTATATACTTACGATGAGGGAGATGCCCATTCAAAATCCCTCTGGCAAGGAAAGGAGATTAACTCAGGTCATCCATATGGGTCTAGACCATGGGTGGGCAATTATTTTGGGCAGAGGGCCGCTTACCCAGTTTTGGCAAGCTGTCGAGGGCTGCATGGGTAGCCCCACTTTAGGCACCTCTGGTGCCCGATGCCTGACCCACAAGTGGGTGCCTGATGCCCCATGCAGCAGCCACTTGCAGCCCGCCTGGGGCTGCCTGTGCTTGCTCTGGACAGCCCTACGCGGGCTGCAAGTGGCTGCAGCAGGGAGCACCGGCCACGGGGGTGGGGTGGGGAGGGACTGCTTTTCTCCACGCTGACGTGGAGCAGGGAAGGAACCTGGGGAAAAGCTGAGGGTGGGCAATGGGGAAAGTGGCCCCTTGCCTGTCCTGTAGCCAGCGCTCCCTGCTGCAGCTTCTTGCAGCCTGCATGGGGCTGTCCTGAGCAGGCACAGGCAGCCCCATGTGGGCTGTGCGTGGCTACAGCTCAAGGTGCTGGGCACAGGGCAGGTGAGGGGCTGCTTTTCCCCATGCTCAGCTTTTCCCTGGGCCACCTTTCTCTATGCTCCTTCCCTACCCTTCCGCCTCTCTTACTTGAGGCTCCTGTGCTGGGGCAGCCACGTGGTCCCAGGCCAGAAGCTCCTGCTTGGGCTTCTGACTTGGCGGGCAGGGCCAGGTAGGCCCTGCTGTTGTGGGAGCCAGCCAGGCTTCCCCTGGGTCCTACTGCTCCTGTATCCAGTCATTTTTGACAGGAACCAAGGGCAGATAAATATTAATTTTCTAAGTTAAGTTTTTTAGGGTCCCCGCAGGCCAGATAGAATGGTCTTGTGGGCCGCATCTGGCCCGAGGGCCATATTTTCCCTATCCTTGGTCTAGACACTGAGGTACCAAAGAAAGGGCACCTCTGCTTCTTCTCAGCATTGTATGGGGTCTGATCAAATAGGTACACCTTGTAGGTGACACTGATAGAGGAAAACGCTGCTTTGTGAATGCTAGTAGAACATGGGTGCTTGTTGCTCAGCCATGTCATGACTGAGACAGGCCACTGAATGCCCAGAAGAAGACTTACAGAAATGCAAAAATCTAGAACTCTTGGTTCCAAAATGATACCTTTTACTAGATCAACTGAGAAATTGCAAAAAAAACCCAAAAAAACTTCTTCTGCAATATATATATATTTTGCAATTTCTCAGTTGGTCTAATACAAGGTATCATTTTGGAACCAAGAATTCTAGATTTTTGCATTTCTTGTTGTGTTAGGCCAACGTGGCTACCACATACATTCCAGAAGAAGATTTAGACACCTAAAGTACTTTACAGCCAAAAATGGCAGCACCCGTAGAACTCAGGTGCTTCTACAATTCAGCAGCAGACGATCAGTGATTTTGAGGGAGCTAAACTTTTTACTTGGTTTACAGGACCAGGTGAGCAGGATTTTGTGCTGAGGCACATTTGCAGATCTAACCCTGAGATGCTCAGGTTCAGGTTCTCGGGTTTTTTAAGAGTCTTCAGTCCTCTTGGTTATACTTTTCAATTTTTTTACTTTTTCCATACAAATTGTTTACAAAAACATTTGCAAACATTTTTTGTGGACAAAAAACAGTGCACTACCATGAGATCTATGTAGAATTACAAAACTGTTATTTTACTAATGATGTGAGGTACAGTCCTGTTATAAATCACTGCATTGTCACACTGAATTTTAATTATTTTCCCCCATTTTGTCACCACTATAACTTTTTTCTCCATCAAAGCTGTCAACAAGTTGTTTAATCACTTTAAATAAAAAAGAAAGGTGTTAAATTTTCATTTTCTAATGAATATACTCTTTGAGTCTTAGATATGCCGGTACTCATTGCTCAGCACAGATTTAGAAGACTGAATTGATCCAATGTTACCAATGTAGAGTCTTTTGGAAAGGGGGCATATCTTTCTGTTCAGAAGTGCAGGGGCATATAATTCTGAACATTTGACCAGTAAAATCAGATTATATATTTTTTTCTAGCTCAGGAATCATCATCAGTAAAGTTGAGTGACTTACAAGAAAGGAATGTATCCCCTTTTTGCGCTTGTATGGAGGTATTCCCAGCAAGAGGGTCTATATTGCAGCTGTTTTGGTTACTTTTGATTGGTCAAATAAATTGCCTTGGGTATGTCTACATGTGGAATTAAGGCAACTGAACATATTCCAGTTTAATCTGAACTGGAGGAAACTAATCCCAACATCACCATCCACATATGCATTTAAACACAGTAATCTTCTATGCTGCCAGATACTACCTGTATCTGATGGGACTATCCCGCAGCACGGTAAATTAGTCTACTGCACCCTAATTACCATGCATGCGTAGACAGTGATGCTTTACTGTGCAAATTATTCTGCTATGCACTAACGTGTCAGTTGTAGGTGCGTTATCCGTATTGTTTCCAGACCCTGAGTGGATGAGTACATAAGCATTTCAGGACTGAACATTTGTGCCGGGAATTTAAAACTAGTTAACCTAAATGCAGGCATACATATTTTTGATATGGACTTTCTAGCTAAAATGAATTAAAGTTTAACAAGTTCATTTTGTAAGACACCTCTGCTTAACTGTAAGTCAGTAGCAGGAATACCAAAGTAATGATTACTGTTATGCTTTCATTCCAACCTCTGAATTAAAATCATTTTTACTATAAATTCCTGGTCTCTCAGAACTGTGAATGCAAATGTTCTGCGGACCATGTGATAGCAGACAACTTTTGCTTTACTGTAAATCACATCGCTCTAAGTCAGCTGCACCACATACCAGTTCTTCTTCCCTCAAGGTGTGAGGTAGGATGGGCTCCTCCTACCCTGTCCTGCAAATGCTTCTGATGTTCTCTGTCCTCCTACTCCACAAATGATACCGTAGCATCTTTTCTCTAGCTCCTGGTACTGAACCTGTCCTAAGGACAATCTGTGGTAAGTAATCTCTTTCCTGGTCCCCATCTAGGTCAGGAGGGCTCAAAAACTCCTACCTACCCTATTCCTCTCTCAGCTTCCCCTAGTATTTTGAGGGTAGTGAAGGGGCAGAGCAAAAGCCAAGCGCTAAGGAAAGTGACAGCAACAAGAATGACAACATCTGCAGGTGTGTATCATAGCATCACAGTACTTAGAGTCAGAAGGGACCTAAATAGATCAACAGGTCCGACCCCCTGCCCTTGGCAGGAACGGGTGCTGGGGTCATATCACCCTAGCAAAATATCTTTCCAGCCTTCTTGAAGACCCCCAAGGTAGGAGAGAGCACCACCTCACTTGGGAGCCCATTGCAGAGCCTGGCAGCCCTAACTATAGAGTAATGTCTCCTGATATCCAGCCTGAACTTTCTCTCCAACAATTTGTGGCTGTTATTCCTAGTAACCCCAGGCGGTGCCCGGGGGAACAGAGCCTCCCCCAATTCCCACTGGTTCCCCCTGGTGAGTTTGGAAATGGCCACCAGATCCCCCTTCAGCCTTCTCTTGTGGAGGCTGAACAGGTTCAGGCCCTTTAGCCTCTTCATAGGCCGTGCCCTGCTGCCCCTTGACTGCATGAGTGGCCCGCCGCTGGACCCTCTCCATGCTGGCCACATGCCTCCTGAAGTGCAGCACCCAGAACTGGACACAGTGCTCCAGCTGTGACCTGACCAGTGCCGTACAGAGGGGAAGTATCACCTTCCTGGACCTGCTTGCGATGCATCTGTAAATGTATGACAAGGTGCAGTTAGCCTTGCATCTGGAGGCCTCTTTGGTGCTGAGGCCTTGAGAGAAGGTAGATTAATGTATCGAGGGGTTCTGACAGGGCTGGGAGTAGCGTGAGAAAACAGACTGCTCCCAAGTTCTCTGCTTTGGTGTGTCCTTCCACGGTGTGGGACGGGCAGGGCAGCTGCTATCCCGGTAGGGTGAGTGCCACTGCGCTGCCAGCCATTGCTTAGTCTACAGTAGGGATTGTCTTGCATATAGACATCAATGGAGAGCCACTGGTATAAGTGGTACCAGTGCAACTGTTCTTTACCTGTATAAGGTTAATCTTCGCTCTGAAATCCCCAAGTAACCTCCCCTGGTGCAAATAGCAACTTGTCTGGGTTTCATTAGTGGTACACTAATACAGGTCCAACAATGGCTATAACCCCCACCCTGGAGAAGGCCTTGACTCAGCCAGGTATAATTTAAAACTACTACTTTTGTGTAAAAGTATGTGCCTCTGATTCGCTGCTGTATATAACTACCACAGGGTTGTCTCTGCAGAGCATTATTAATGAATGTGGAGCTTTTGGTTCCCTTCATGGATGAAATCGTGGTCATTGTTCTGCATGGATGTGAGATGGACTACCCAGACCAGGCATCTTCCTTCATTGGAGAGGGCAGTGAGAGGCAGGCTGAGCAAAAAGCTTTTCTCTGGTCTCTGTAGTGTTGAAGCTATGTAATCTTTACACTGAAAACCATCATTTAGATGTTCATGACAGGATTTTGGTGCTTAACGCTCCTTCAGATGCGCTCCCCAGAACTGGCTGTCAGATTCCAGTATCCACATAGCCCGTACATAAATATTTCAAAACCGGAGGACTGTAGACTCTTAAAGCTGTAAGTGATGAGCATTGTTTTACATAGGGGGAAATTAGGACTTCCCAGCTGAGGCGCAGGAGGTGCAGGACCTCTTTTGAAGACAACTGCATTTGCTCGGTAGGTCTGAAAATTCCTCATGAACAGAATGTGTTGGTATGTCTGCCCGTCTGAAATACACCAAAGGCATAGAGAGGGAAGAATCAGAGAATGATTTCATACCGGCAGAAGCAAAGCTCTGCACAAGTGGGAAGCAACCTACTGCTTTACGTATCTATGCAAAATTAAACTGAACTAATTGGTGGAAGCTGAAACCCCAGTAATCTGTGTTTTCCCATTTGTATGTGTATGTGCTGAACAGTCCGCTAAAGAGGTACGTTTCTATTCAAGAGGACAGAGTATTCTATCAAGAAAATGCCTTGAACCCAGAAATTCTCTCTTTATGCTTGGCTACATGAGCCTAACATGGGAAGCCAAATCCCTCGTGCCGAGAGCCTTCTGGGTAATGGATTAGCATCTTGCATTTTTACTATAGTTTTACCTAGAATAAATTTAACTACTTGGTGCTGTCTATCTGATGTCACAGCACAGTCGTGGTCAGGAGCATGACCCTCTGGTAGTGGCACCCTTCTAAATCTCAGGTTTGATTGCAGTAGTCTGAGACAGCTACTGACTTTCCTGACAAAAGCCCCTAAGAGCAGATAGGACTCGGGCAGAAATTCGAGTTCTTAACTCCATTTTGGACTCTGTACAGGATCCACAACCGCAGTGGAACCAGCCACTTGGGAATGTCCATGACACACGGCACTGTCCATGGGCCATTTGGCTCTGTGCTGTCCTCCTATGGTACCTGGCATGAAGACGTGGCAGGAACTGGGAGGTAATGTTTCAGAAGGGACAAAGTGTGGCTGGAAAGCACAGTACCTTGGCCATTCGGGGAACTACATCAGCTTCTGTACAGCAACTGAGGGAAAGCATAAATTAGAGCAGTGTTTAGGCTCAAGGGAGAAAGCTGGAATAACCCCAGCATCCACGAGGTGCAAAGGTGGCAGAAAGCCGTCTCTCACCTCATCCTCTCCGTTCCTGCGCTGAACTCAGCTTGGCCAAAATAGTTCGTCAGGGCCGGAATCCACCCTGATGATGTGTGAGCCAGAAAGAAGGCAGTTCCTGTCTCTGGTCCCAGTTTCAGGCTCTGGATTCAGCAGTCAGAATTTTTTTTTAACTTGGAAATGTATTCAATGTACCATACAACTGGAAAACAGTAAACTTGAAACCTCACAATGCACTGCAATTTTTACAGCTGGCTTCCTGTATGCAGCTCTACTTTAACCTTGTTTTGTTATATTCAGCATGTATATTTAATTAAGACAGCTAGCAAACCATGGCTGTATTATGATGTGGAGAAAAGAGTTTGTGTGTGTTTACATATGTGTATGTGTGCATATATGTATATGATATAGATATGTCATATGCATCTCATCTTGTCCCTTTGATATTATCCTGCTTAGCAGCATCAGATTAAATCAAAGGAAGTTGTTGAGGGTGGAAGACAAACACTGACAGAGATGAGGTTCCTGACCAGCTAAGGCGGGAGCTATTAATTGGGGATGTCTTTAACGTGATAAATAAGAATTGTTTTTTCTGGGTCTGAGCTAAGGGCAAAGGGAAATATTAAGTCATTAAAGGACTCTGGGCCTGGACAGGAACGTTGAATGGCCTAGGTAGTCACCAACTGCAGAGGTGGGAGACGCTGACAAATCCTTTTACACTGAGGGAAAAACAGCAGCAAGCAGTCTATTCCTTTCCACCCTGAGATGAAGGCTAAACGGAAAATACCAAAGTTGCAAGGAAAAATGCAGGCAACTGAGGCAGCCAGGACAACACAATACGCTCCCAATAAAGTTGTCACCTCAGGCATCCATGGCACATATCCTAGTTGCAGTGCAATGTGAAAAGCGACCTATAGTTTGGTTCTGCTCACAGGGACACACATGCCAGGGCAAGCACACAGAAAAGACATTCTGCAAAGAACATTGTCAAGCTGAAAAGCGTCGGGTCGTAACTCAAAACCAGACGAGCTGCAACAACAGGATGCGCCCAACAATGGTAAAGAAAAAGCCCCCGCCTCTTAGACTCTGCGGCGATGCACAAAGGGTAAAGTATTGTAGCTTTTACAATAGTGACTCCTAGACACTTGTTTAATGGCCTCACAGTGGCATTCAAGAGGGTCGGATGGCTTTCCAACATCAGTGAGATGAAAGGCCGTTATCGCTCTCGCCAAAAGCAGCTGGAGAAGGCATAGCCATTCATAAAGGGTGTCAGAGGTAAAACCTCAGAGGCAAAAATGGGGAAAGGAATGATGTCGCTGTAACGGGAGCACTTGTCTGCTTGTCTGTCTGTCTGTCAGCGAGGAGGCCTAAGTCAATAAATACCAGTCAAAATGCATAGTTGCTGCTGACCCCCAGCACCAACTCTGTCTCTGGAGAAAATAAACAGGGGTCTTGGGTGCTGAGCAGCTTTGCCTTCCTCAGAGCTTCTATTGTATTTGTGTTTATAGTGTTTCAGCCAACAACACTGGGAAATGTCCAGTTATTGTGAGAGCATCCCTTCACTGCCAAATAAATGTGTCCATATTGACTCTAAGCTCAGGCCAGGCATGGTCTCCTGAAGGTGTCCCATAGCCAGGAGGACTCTAATACCATGGGCAAACTCTCTCCCATTACGGTGGTTGAAGCTATCCCAAGCACCACTGGATTTGGTGATTCTGGAGGCAGCATTTTCATGGATATTCAGCATTTTAACAGCCCTTACAGCAGCAGGACACTGATTGCAATAGTCACACTGCTTTACCTGTGGCAAGGGAGGGTGTATTTCAGGTCGCTGAGAAATTTGCCTTGCAAGGATCGATTGCATAATTTTGATACAGATGGTCCTGCCTCAAGCAGGGGGTGGATTAGGTGACCTCTGAAGGTCCCTTTCAGTGCTCCTTTTCTAGGATGTTAGAGGATCCTGTTTTCAAATGGGATCTGGGAAAAAGGCTTTGGCCATATGGGTCCAGGGCACTTTTCATGAGCATCTCCCTCTCCCTCTCCCCCCACCCTTAATTAAATCCTAAATTTCTGCAGGCGTTTGCCATTTCCTGACAGAAGCTGTTCTGCCACAGGTCTTCCCCTGCCTTTTAGTGTACACTTTTGCACAGCCAGTTGTGATAGTTGAGATCAGCTCTCACAGTGAAATGGCTGCCCCAGTTATGCACCCTGTCCTGTAGCTGTCCTGTACCCTGTCCTTGTCTGCTCGACACTGGACTCCTTTGTTCCCCCCGCGTCCAGCTCCCTACCCAGCCTTTAGCTGTTCTCCGAATCTGCTTCCTCTGTTCCCACCCCTGTGCTGCCAAGGATCCTGCCAAACAAAGGAGGGGAGGAAAAAATGCTGACCTCCTGCGCTGTGAATCTGCTCTCTTGTGCTTGCTCTCTGCTTTCTTCCTCCCCTTTAAATAACCCTCGAAACCCCTTTGCTCTGTACCCCTTCTGTGGGTACGTTCATCCACTTCAGTCACCCTCTCAGCCCTGACTCCTCCTCCCTGGCCTTCCTGACCATACCTGTTTTCTTCCAATCGCACCAACACTGCCAACAAATTTGTCTCCTTCCCCTGTGATCAGGCTGACCACATTGCACCCCTGAGTCCTTTCCTTGGCTGCTTCGTCATCTGCTCCAACCTTTCTGGTAAAATGATCAGTTCTGTGCCCCGTCTGCAGTTTATCCAGACAGGAGGGTGCCCTCAGCAATTTCCCATTCTCCAGATCATTGTTGTTGGAGTTTTTTCTCCCGTAGGTGCCTCTTGGGCTGCTTGGGACAAATAGCCACTATCTGGAACACCATCCTGTGCCATAAAATGTGCAACCTCCCTCTTTTCCTTCAAATCCCTCCTCAGGATTAATTTTCCTACAGCCCAGAGAGTAAGCCCCTAAAATCACTTCCAAAAATCCATACGATCCCTCCTTTAGATATTTTGTCTACTACCTTCATCCTCCCTTTTCTGCTCTTTGCTTCACACACACTTTTTTATGTGCCTTGACTATTTCAACTGCAAACTCTCTAAGGCAGGGGACCTGCTTTGCACTGTGCATGGAAAACACCTAGTCCAGTTACGGTAGTATAAGAGTGATGTTATAGCTATGATGGTCCAGAAATTATGCAAGAGGCAAGGATTTCTTCAGATAATATCTTTTATTGAACCAGCTATTTTGCTGGGATAATTTTCAAAGCTTGTCCAAGAAGACACTCTTCCTCAGGTTGCTTGAGTGAGTCAGGAAAGCCACCACATGCTCCTTGTGTCCCTAGGACATGAGTGGAAGAAATCCTGGGTTGTGCTACTTGGATTCTTCTGCATGAGTACAAGCTAAAGCAGTGGAGCTCGGAGAAACAGCACCTGCTTTTCAGGTGTACAATACAATGGACCTGTAGCCGCTGGAAACAGTCACTGACAAATGATATCCCATGAGCTCAATGCAGCAGCATGCTTGAGTGTGAAGGTGGGGGTAGGGATGCAAGGTAGTTCATAGAAAAAGAATCAGTGTAGCCACACAACAGGGCACTTTTTCTGTGAGCACTTGGTCTCACTGCTTCATGGGGTACCCAAAACCTCTTCCATAGAAGAATGCTTTACTGAACCCCCTTGCTTACAGCCCCAGTTGATGTAGATCAGGCATGCGCAGCTTCTGCCTGCAGCTCAAATGCAGCCCCCAGAACGTGGCATCTGGCCCACAGGGCTCCCCGTGGGTCGTGAAATTTGGTTGTGGAGGAGCAGTGGCACTTAATACGGCCACTCTCCTCCACTGCCCAATTCCCAAGCCCTCAGGTCTATGGTGAGTTGAAGCCAAGCCATGCCCCCTTCCCTCTTTGTGGCCAGGTTGGGCCTGAGCCGTGCCCCACTTCCCCCACAGAACTGGGCTGGGGCTGGGCTATACCCCCCACAGCGCCAAGTCATGATCCCTTCTGCCCACGGGGTTGGGCTTCCCCCCTTCTTCTCCCCCCGACCTGCACAGGGCCAGGTTGGGACTTCCTTCCCTCCCCCCATGGGGCTAGGCCAAGCACCATTCTGCCCCCACAGGGCTGGGCTGCTCCCTGTCCCCCTCCCATGTGGCTAGATGGGGCTCACTGTGCCTGACCCAGGGGCTAGATTGGGACCAACAGCTGGGTCTAGCCTGTGAATAGACAAGGCACTGCTTATCCAGCCTGCCAAAGGAAAAGGCTGAGCAGCAGGGGTGTAAATATTTGATTGAAGTCAATGATCTACTAATGGAGTCACCTAAAGTCCATGAAACCTCATCAGTTTACACCCATTCAGGATCAGGACCTAACATGTATTACAGACAGAAAACTAAATTAAAAAGAACAAGACTGCAAAGTTAAATACTCAAAAATTAGAAAAGGCCAGAAAGAAGATTGCCCGGGCCACCTTAATTTAGTCCCTGTGGAAGCCTACATTATGATAGGGTGGGCACATCTACACAAGATGTTTACTGCACAGCAAACATCTCAGCATTGACCTGTGTGCCCCTATTAGGGTGCATGGAACAAGAAAACTCTGTAGCAGGGAGCAGGACTTGTAAATAGTTAAAAACCCCGCTGCAGAGTTTTCATGCGCAGCAGGGCACATGTAGATGCTAAGCTGGCTGGCTAGGGCACAAGAGTGCTTCAGTGTGGGTGCTGCTTGCCAGCTAGCCCCAGTACTGGGCACCCTTGTGCCCCAGTCAGCCCCTTTGCAGCACATTGACCCCAGCTGGAGCAGTCCAGAGCGGGTAGGCTGGACCCCTGGGTCCCCCGCCAGCTGGGACTGGTCTGACCCAGCTCGATGTACTGAAGTCTGGACACACATGTAACTGGTGCGCCCCGGAGCAATAAGCTCTGCAGTTTATTCATGTACTGTAATGGCATGTGTAGTCATTCCCAGTCTAAAGTTACATGATCATCTCCTGTTTTTACCATACGACCTCTGGCTCATGGACTATGCATTCAGTATTTTCTTTTACCTTTATGGTTCAATACGCAATCCCGTATCCTGTTTATTGCACGCTAGTCAGACTTTGGTTCTGAAGATGGTTAGTAATTTCCTCATGGGTTTTTTCCATGATGCTCATCACTGTTCCTTGAAGACATCAATTAATTGACAGCAAGCCTAAGGATGCCATCTTCCCACTCTACCCCACTCTACTTGTTGAGTAGAGGATGCCCAGCTGGAGTATGGCATCCAGTTCTGAATGCTGCACTTCAGGAAGGGTGTGGAGAAAACTGAGAGAGTCCAAAGGAGGGCTACACATATGATTAGAGGTCTGGAGAGCAGACCATACGAGGAGAGACTGAGAGACATGGGACTGACTGTTCAGCCTGGAGAAGAGAAGACTTAGAGGGGACTTAGTGGCAGCCTATAATTATGTAAAGGGCAAACATCAGGGCCTGGGGGAGCATCTGTTCACCAAGGCACCCCAGGGGAAGACAAGAAATAGCAATCATAAATTACTAGAGAATTGCTTTGGATTGGACATAAGGAAAAACTTCTTTACAATTTGCGTGCCCAGGGTCTAGAACAAACTCCCCCCAGAGGTGGTACAAACACCTACTCTGGAAATCTTCAAAACTCATCAGGACACTTGCCTTTCTGGGGTCATCTCACCCCAGCAGTCTTTCCTGCCCAAGTGCAGGGGAAGCTGGACCTGATGACCTCATGAGGTCCTTTCGAGCCCCTAACATCTATAAATCTAGAATTCATCTTCACAGCTGTCCCGTCAGGTATTATTATTATTCTGATTTTAAAGATGGAGAACAAAGGCCCAAATATTAATACTCATATATGTACACTAATTTGAGAAACCCAATCTGAGATGCATGTGGCCTGTTTTTTCAGAGAACATAGCATTTTATAAACAATATATTTGTCCAAACATTGCTCCCTTTTAAATAGGGAATTTTAACTCTCATATTACTTGCCTTTCGAGTCCTTAACTTTGTTACTGTACTGCTCTTTCAAGTAAGTGTGTGTATGTGTGTATATATATATATATATACACATCTCCATTTTTAAAAAGACAAGCTGAAAGAAAGTCCATTCTGTGTAAAATTGCCATCTCTAAGATGGCTTCCTCCCTGCTTCCCTACCCTTTGTATTATAATCAATGCTTTCTATTTAGCAGCACTGCTTCCTACAGTCCCTTCACAGCATCTAAAGAAGTAAGCCCTCTGGTTCCAAAAGCTTATGCTATACATCTCTGATTAGTTAGTGTATAAAGGTGCGTGTCTAGCCTGCCTTCTGCCTGACTTCAGATTAATATGACTAACTACCTCTCTCTGATAACGGGCAGCACCATGCTCAGATGAATGAAATGCACTGCAATCAAACTATGCAAGAAACTTGCTCAGGTAGGCTCAAGTAGTTTCTTAGCACATACAAGAAGATGATAGCGCACTCAAGGGACTCCAGGTGACCAATCCAGCCCATTCTACATACCATACTGTGCTGACCAGCTGTGCTTTACTCACCCCAAGAAACTGAGGAACTACCTTGTTAATGCTCTATACAACAAACTGGAACAGGTCAACACCAGACTTTCCAAACTAACTAAAAGCATGCAGAACCGCCCAGACATAACAGCTATTTACCAAGAAAAGATGTCTACACGCACCCTTGCAGCCTATCACAAACACCTTTACTCCTTAAAGAAGATGAAGGAAACGAAACTCTAAATTTACACCCACCAAATACAACCCTACAACCTGAGGTAATACTATCCATCTTTCCAACCATACCCTCATCCCAGATGATATTTCTATACTATCCCGTGGTCTTTTTCTGGCCTGTTATGTAACTTGATGAGGTACAGTTGTGTAGAAACCTCAAGACTTTTTCCACTGAAGGCTAAGGGAAAATTTCCATGACAAAGAAATCAGCGCAACATGGACCTGAACCATGCACAGCACAAGAGGACAGCTCCTGGACTCCACCCGAGGGCCACAGCCCCACTGCAGACCTGTATATAAACCGATTTTACCTCCATGCCCACTCTGAGATTTCCAAAAAACAGCAACTCCTGTCACAACCTTAGCCATGTAGAACAGAGAGCTCTGCTCAGCCTTCAAAACAACACTAATATTATCATACAGTGTGGCCAAAACAACATGCCAGAGAGAAAACTTTCCAACTGTTCACTGAGGACCCCACAACACAATCCCAGAAGAAACTAAACAAACTCTTAAGCTATCTTTGAAAAAAAGGAGAGGATTAATGTTTCTGCAACCCGGGAGCCCAGGTCAGATGACTTTTACTTATTACCCAAGACCCACAAACCTGGTAACCCTATCTCTGGCATTAGCACCATCACTGAGGGAGTTTCTGGCTACATTGACTCAAGCCAATTTGCATATGCTGTGGGAGATACCAGCTATTTAAGAGATACCACAGATTTCCTAGAGAAACTAGCTTCCATTGACAAGCTTCCATCTAACACCGTATTAGTTACCATGGATGTTACATCTCTGTATACCAACATGCTAATATTCTAAAAGCCTACGTCTGTCTGTCTGTCCATAACGCTTTATTTGCACTCTGATTGGCTGGAAACAGCCAATCAGAGTGCTCCAAGCATGGGGGAGCACCGCCACGATTCTGAACCACGCTGAGGACCAGACGGGCTGGGGGAGCCGAGGCCAGCAGTGCTACCCCACCCCAGTCCCTGCAAGAGGCAGAAGAGCAACGGCATGAGACATTAGATGTCTCATGCATGCATTCCAGTGCCGCCCCATCCCATCATTCCTGATGGGCGGTTGGCTAGGCCCCCATAAGGATGGATTACAAGCCGTAAAGAACATCATCTCCAACGAGGACACAGCTTCTTTTTCCATCACACTCTCCCATTTTGTCTTCACACACAACTCTTTGCTATTTGAGACCCTGTGTACCTACAAACAAACAGCACTCCTACGGGCACTACCTCCCACAATATGACCATATATTTATGACAGACCTTGAAGGCTGCTTCCTGTGGAGCTGCTGGCTCATCCCTCCAGTATGCTTAAAGGAAGATTGATGAGCTCTGGTATTCCATCCATGTGGATGCATGGGAAGGACTTTAACGAGTCTCCATCAGAGTAAGTCTGGGAATAGGCCTCCCAGCTAATTCATGTCCCTCAGTGGGTTAACTGCTTGCTTTCTTTCCTCTTCTAACCACCTTGCCACTCTCAGCAGAACACCTCCTGCTTCCACAAGCTTATGCTATACATCCCTGCTTTAGTTAGTTTATAAAAGTGCAAACCTACCCTTCATTTTACCTAGATACACAGCTAATAGTATTACTAATTAGCTAACACCATTAGATAATTAACAATAGTAGTTACTAGCATTAATATGTTGTCATCCTACATGTGGCCCTGCCATTGGTGGGAGACCAGATGCACATTTTGCCCGGGGGTTTCTCTGTAGTTGGAGGGTAGCGGAAGAACCGAGGGACGCAAGGAGTCTGGATTGTACTCCAGCTTCTGAAGGGAGTGAGCTTTAGCGATCAAAGATATTTCTGCTCCTGCCCCCCTAGCAAACCAAGTGATTTCTGCTACAGCCCTCCCACCCTGCCCTCGTTTCAGTCCTAATTTTCTTTCCATGATCCACCACACCCCAGCTCCTCCCAGGTGCAATTCCCTTCTCTGCCTTGTTCTACATCCTAGTTCAGGCTTTTCTGCTCTGCCTCTAATTATCAATCACAATCCCCAGCCCTTCCTCATCAACTCATCTGTCAGGGATTCAGATCACAGAGACTAGCCTGGACCAAGTACTGTCAGGGACTCTGAAACAGCAGGCCAAGTATCTCAGCAGCCATACCTGCACTAATGAGCTCTGACCCAGTTTAGAGGCAGCAAGCATTGCTGTGGCTGCTGGGAGAGCTGCCTGGCCGTTTAACACCAGCTGGGCCCTGGGTTTACAGACCAGTCAGCAGTTTTTCTGCGGTGAGCTTCCTGGTTCCTGTGTTCTGGGTTTGGCTTATTTCTAGACTTCAGCTTTGGCATTCCCCATGGATCTGGGTCCTGACCCTGGTTTGGCTCTGCCCTTGGAACCTGCCCTGTGGATTATCCTTTAGATAGGTTCTTAGTATCTGATCCCTGAATCCTGACCCTGGACTGTGTGGCGAACTCTGCTTCTGTATTTCCCTCTGGCTTTCATAATATGACTCTGACCCTCTGGCCCAGACCCAGGCCCCTGCTTTGCCTCAGTGCCTAAACCATTATGCTGGACTGCCTATGCCCCAGTCCCTTAGATCATCCCAGACCACTCCCTTCCCCGCAGCAGCCCTTTGCTCTTGTCTACCTGCTTGTGACAACGCCAGTTCAGCTCCTCGCCCCTCCACGTTCCAGGCAGAAGCTTGCTGTTTCTCCTCCACGCTGCCTGAGCACTGGTAAGGGCAAAATTAAGAGCAGAGGAGGGACCGTCTCACTGCTGTCCGTTCCTGTGCACCATGTGAGACCAGATTCCAGTAGCAAGAGATACGGACTACAGGAAAGACACCCCCACCCGCCCCCAGCTCAAGGCTGAAGCACACTCGGTTCAGATGGATTATTTGAAGAGTTTAGCAGATAACTCTCAAATGCCATTACTGACCGTGTGCAAACTTTCAGAGGACCTCTCACTTGGGCAGACTTGGGTAGGTGGTCAGAAAGATGGGAAAAGGCACATGCATCTGAGCCTTGCCGAGTTCTTTGTCCAAAGCACTTGAGGTTTTTCGTGTCTAGCATTCTAGGATGTAAGAGAACCTATTACCTCCTTCCTCCATGCTCGTTTTGGAAAATGTCTGAACTATTTTTACTGATATTGGGTGTGGGGGTGGGGAACCATAGAAAGATACCTGACAGGAAAATTTTAGCCCCCTTTTTTTTTTAATTTGCAAAGTTATAAGCCACTGAAAATAATAACTTATTATGGTATGTGCCAGAAAACCTTATCTGCGAGTGTTGCTATTTTGCTGCCTATAACTCTAAATGTATTTTAAAAAATACAAAATGTCTGTATATTCCTTTAATGAAAACAGTAATAACTTGGTGATAAAAGTCATGAGATTTCTAATTTTAGCAAGTAAAGGACAACTGCATTTATAAAATTTGACTCCAAAATTATGCAAAATTGAGTCAAGCAACTTTATAAAAATCTATTTTTATCTGTGTATTTTATCAGATAGGTTTAAAATTGAAAAGCTGTTCCTGCTGCATATGAGCATGGTCACTACTGTGCATAGCACTAGCCTTTCCATGCTGAAAAATCATTATGACTATCATGGAACGGTGTTGTCTTATCTTGGCAATTAATTGACTTTGCCAAGTGCCAAGGCTTATCACAGGGAAGCTGCAGTATGATCACTGTATACAATTGTAAAGCAGAGTGAATAAAAGTATCTTAAACAATCTAAATAATAATATCCACTCCAGGATACTGTTATAATGATAGTCACACATGCAGGGTAGGACCCATGGAGGACACATCTTGTGTGAATGGGTGGAAAAGTAGGAGATTCTAATACTTGCAAGATAATGAAGATTAAAGGTAAGATAATCAATGACTAAATGAACCATTGAAAATGAGAGTTAATCTGAGATCATTTTGACTCAATATGTGTAGCATGTGCTGGGTGAACAGAGACTTCATAACTGTATACATATATTTGAAGACTGCAAACACCAAACTAAATAAAGACTCGTGTGATGAGCTAGCTGGCAGTGACCTAGCCCAGGGGTCTTGAACGTGCGAACGATGATTGGGGGACTTGGGATTCCCTTTCCTCACCAATCAGGCCCCAGAGACTCACCCCTCATGTCCCCTGATGGGCCCCTTTGGGTCACCTGGAAGGGGATAAAAGGGACAACATGGCTCAGGGAAGAGACCAGCGAGGGACCATGAGGAAGGAGTTTCAAAGAGCTGGCAAGAGCTGAGCCAGGGGGGTGGGAGCAGGTGCCCCAGAAGAGCCTGAAGGAGCAGGACCTGCAGGCAGCGTGGCGGGACAGGCTTCCTGCTGGGCTCCAGGATCCCCTGCGAGAGGCTGCGCGCTCCAGCAAGGATCTGAGCAGCGACCTGAGAGGCTCCCAGCTCGACTTCCCGCTCCTCCAATCAGGGACCAGGCATCTCGATGTGAGGCTGGGGCCCCGGGAAGGTCTAGCAGCCTGGAGTAATAGTGGCTGTGGGGCAGGGTTTCTGCCCACCCCTGGGGGATCGACGTTCAAGTCCTGGCTTTGGTGCCTTGCAGTGAGTGAGGTGAGCCAACAGAAAAATTCTTCTTGCAGAGGAAAGGGGCCATGGTGTTTTCTCCCTTTCCAGGTACCTAGGCCCTATATTTCTTTGTCCTTTGACATTTTGTATTTTGTGCCTTTTATTTTTTATATTTCCCCAACCAGCATTGTTTGCTCTGCTGTTTTGTATTTTTATATTTTGTTAACCCTGCCTTTTGCAAGTGTCTAACCTTTGTTGAATCCTGCCCCTGGGCCATTGTAGTGTCCACTTTAGCCCCTGATTATGCCTGTTATGTTCCCAGTATTGTTCCCTCGTTAAAAGGTATATGGTTAAGTCCCCCGTGGTGGTCTGGCTCTGCTCTACAGGGGGAGGAGAGTCCCTACACCTCCCACAGTGCTTGTGCACCTGCTTTGATCCCTTCAGTTGGAGAGGGGGTACCTTTTGGAGTACCACCCAGATTACACTTGCTTGATACTTAGGACAGACATGGCCAAGCCAAGGCATGCGTGCTAGAACTGGTGCACGACTCCAAAAGGCTCAGCTAAGGGAGGAACCGGAAAGGAGGCATGGAGCAGAACGGGTCAAGGTGCTGCTGCATGAGGTGTCAGGTGCAACTGCCAAGAGCCAGGTTAACCTTTTTCTGGCCCTGCAACTGCTGCCAAAGTCAAGGGTTTGGATCCTTGTTCGCTGTATAAAACTGCAGAGACTTTTGGGGGCAGGGAAGGGTTTATTTGGTTCCTGTGGTAACAAGAACAGCAGGATCCTACCCTAGTCCAAAGGCTGCAGGCCACCTGCCTTCATTCTGGCACCCTAGAGTATGAAGGCTATCAGGTATGCCTCTAGGGACGGAGGAGAGGGTCCAAATCAGAGTGGCAACTGGGGAAAGAGCAGGACTTAACCTGTGGCGTGCCTGCCAAAAAGGGTGGCAACCAGTGGCTTAAGAGATGTACGTAGGAGTCAAACATGAGCAAAGTATCAGGAAAACTGTCTGGGCAGTGAAATCAAGTAGAGGCAGGAAGTGACTCTGTGTAGCAGTGAATTCCCCATTGCGGCATTTAAAACCGAATGGGACGAAGTGCAAGAGAGCTCATTGTAGGGAACAGTCCTGCCTTTCCATGACTCAGACGATGGATTAAAAGGAACTAAAAAACCCTTGCACCTCAAGCGTCTCTGATTCTCTGACAAATTTATCACAGAACTTGTTGTATGCTACCTGGCACAAAGTGTGCCCCTTTTCAGTCACAGCAGAGAGGTAAAGGACTGACTAGGCCATGAATACAAAACTTCCCAACTTGCATGAAGAGGAGCAAGGGGGTCCTGCAAGGGTATACGTAAAGGGAGCTGAGGGGAGCTCAGAGCCGCTTCCCATGCTGTGCCTGTTTTGTGGACAAGTAGAAGACTTCAGTTTCCAAGGCCTCTCAATCTGGAACCTTTCAGCAGCACCAAATAAATAAAAATGTCCTTAAAAAGTGAATAAAATGCGTATAAAAAAAAAAAAAGTGGTAAGTAGCCAGCAGTCTGTAGCTTGAAGATGTGGGATGGATGGTAGAGAGTAAGCAGGGGGTCTCCTTCTCACCTAGGTAATGATTATGAGAACCCCATAAGGACATAGTTAAATCAAGTATTAAGAAGGCTGCATTTAGAAGGGGGAAAATATGTCAATCACACTTTGCCTTTGACAAAAGGAAATTCCTTGAAACTGAGAATGGGGCTAGAGTGGGGGGGAAACTGTCTCGTCATGTGGGTGGCCAGGAAACTGGAGGCCAGAAAAGTACGAGAGAAAAAGAAAGACTGAGGGGGGGAGGAGAAAACCCACCAGATTGAATTCTAATCCAAATGCTGTGAGGCGTTCACACCAGGCCTTGTGAGAATATTAACAAGGTTACAGGAGAGGGGCCTTTAGCCTCGGGAATTATTAGTGAATTTGGAATTATATTTGCACAAACACAACCAGATGCAAGCAACTAAATGTTCTGCAGATGTGAAAGGATGTGGAGTGCGTTCCAGCTTCATGCATTCTAACCCTCCTTTTGGTGCCTTTTTGCATGTTACAGAAGGGTTACATTTCTCAAATGACAACCATCCACAAGGAATGGAGTTTCTTTTCTGTCAAAGCATCATCTGTAGATCCAATCTGGGGATCATTTTTTTTTTTTTTTGCAAAGCCACTAGCAGTGCCCAATTTACCAGACATAAGCCTAACTAGCATGTCTCTTCCATTGTCTGTATTTTTCCTCAGATCTGTTTTCAATTATTTTGATATTTTGCTGGGGGTTTTTTTCCCTCTTCTACTCCCCACCCCCACCAATGCCCCCCAAAACCTCTCTCTCTCTGTCTCTCTCTCTCCCTTGCTTTCTCAAATGTCTTCTAGGTCCTCTTCATTGTTCTGTTAGGACAAAGAGGCAGTTAGCTGCGTTAATCTAA
>JAGPOW010003648.1:119996177-120008024 GCA_030014935.1 Caiman crocodilus | reverse complement strand
AAGCTAGGCAGAAAGCAGGGCAGGGTGGCACCTTATAGACTAACTTGTTCAGAGATGCATGCGCTTTCATAGGCTACTGCCTACTTTGCCTTCCATTACTAACACTGTCATTGTTACCCTGATCCAGAATGACCAACGAGCCAAGATTCAGCAACATGTATAGTGCTTCCATTAGGAGGACAAATTGGTTAGATGAGTCAGATATTTTTAGCTGCAATCTTGTTGGTTGACAAAGTATGTATCGCAAGAGCCATTTCTCTGAATATAGTAAGACACTGTGGAGAGCGATCAGAGCGCTGAGGCCAGCAGGTGAGCTAGAAAGCAGCGTGTGCTCCATCTGCCCTCTGACAAGTGGACGTGTAGCCCCTGTAGGAAGGCTTGCTGCCTGTGCATCAGGTTCTTCTCCCACACCGCTGCCAAGCATCATTGACTGACTTCACTGTGTTGTGTCTCCTTTCATCTATTACGATTTTGGAAGGCCATCTATGTAAGATTAACAATAGGAGGCAGGTCCTTTTCTTGTAAGTATAAGTGATTCTCTTTCTGTCTCTTGGTTTTCTGTATGTTTTTTCTGTCTTCTTTTGACACACACACACTATGGCTTTAGCAGTCAGACTCCTGGCACTGTGTCTGAATTCAGCCTAGTTTTCATGGCTTCAGTTCACTAAAAGGGGCACAACAGAAGGCAGCTAGCACACCTTGCAATTTCAAGGAAGTCTATGGCTATGCATAAATTAAAAGACACGGCTGCCATCTTCTCATTGCTATTTGCGTTACGTTACGTTACGTTAGCACCTAGCAATCTCAACTGAGAATGCAACCCCATTGATCTAGATTAGTGATTCAGCCCGGGTCCTGTGGTACTCAGGTGCTGCCAGATCCTTTGAAGAGTGCTCAGGGTGTAAGGAGATAAGCAAAGTGTGAGAGGATAAACAGATAGTCTAAACAGATAAGCACAAGTGCAAGCTTGCCCCTGCCTGGCCAGTCTCATGCCCTCACTGCCCAGCACTGCAATATATAAATTAGTTTCTGGAACTGGGTGCCACTCAATTTACAAAAGTTATGGAGAGGTGCCTCTAGTCCAATGGAGAGTGACTCGAGTCCAGAAAGGTTATGAACCACTGTTCTAGATACTGTAGAAATGTTGTATGTAATCATAATCCCCGAGATCAGGAAGGATAAAAAAAATTGGGAAAAACAAATATTGAGCCTCAAAAAAAACGAAAAAACACTTCTCTCCAATTTGGGCCCGTAAAGATTAAAATACATTAATTGTAACTGTTTGGTTTTTCATGGTGCCACTACGTGACAGAATTAATGTGTCTACTAAAAATAAACATAATTGGAACAACTGACCATTAATCCAACGGAAATTAAAGGTAAACCTAGGTACAAGATTTTTAGTGTTTTACCTTTATCAGAAGTGTAAAGAATCTGTAAGAGGCTACAATTAAACTTGGTTTGAGAGCCTAACTGTGCAGCTCCTCAGCTTAATACTGGTAATTAAAAAAAACAAACAACAACGATCAATTACCTGGAATGACAATGCATGTTTTAAAGCAATGTATTCTATCCTAAATTACTTAGGACATGTATAGTCAATTATAGCTTTATTGTAAAGTGCTTTGTTTGGCAACATGTATTTTGCAGGCTCTGTAATTCTATAATTAGGACTGACTTTTGCACTATATAGGCAATACAATGCATCCTCCCCAGAGTTTTATCTAGCTGAGTTTGGAAACCCCCAAAGATGAAGTTTCCACCGCCACTCTGGGGAACCTGTTCCAGTGTTTTACTACCTAAAATTCTTCCTGATATCTAACCTAAACTTCCCTCACTGCCACTTGAGACCACTGCTCCTTGTTCTGTCATGTATCTCCACTGAGAATAGCCTAGCTCCATCCTCTTTCCAACCCCCCTTCAGGTAGTTTAAGACTCCTATTAAATCCCCTCTCAGTCCCCTCTTCTGTAGACTAAATAAGCCCAGTTCCCACAGTCTTTCCTCATAAGTCATGTCCCCCAGCCCCCTCACCATTTTTGTCACCCTCTTCTGGTCTTTCTCCAATTTGTCCACATCCTTTTTGTAGTGGGCAGCCCGAAACTGAACACAGTACCCCAGATGTGGCCTCACCAGTGCTGAACAGAGGGGAATAATTACTCCCTTTGACCTGCTAGCAACATACCTACCAATGCAGGCCAGTATTCCATTAGCCTTCTTGGCAGCCAGGGCACACTGCTGACTATAGTTTCATAGTTGGTCGGGTCAGAAGGGACCTTGACAGCTCATCAAGTCCGACTCCCTGCCATGACAGGAAAGAGCACTGGGGTCAAACGACCCCAGTTGGTGTTCATCTAGCCTCCACTTAAAGACCTCCAGGGTAGGAGCCAGCACCACTTCTCTGGGAAGTTGATGTCCTGATGTCCAGCCTGAACCTACCCTCTGCCAGCTTGTGACCGGTATTTCTAGTCACTCCTGGTAGTGCTTGGGGGAGCAGAGACTCCCTCAATGCCTGCTGGTCCCCTCGGACTACTTTGTAACAGGCCACTAGATCCCTGGCAGCCTTCTCTTGTGGAGGCTGAACAGGTTCTCATATTCAGCTAATTGTCCACTGTAGCCCCCAGGTCCCTTTTAGCAGAGCTGCTGCCCAGCCAGTGAGCACCCAGCCTGTCCTGGTCCATGGGATTGTTTTGTCCTAAGTGCAGGACTTTACACTTGTCTTGTTGAACCTCCTGAGATTGATTTTGGCCCAATCCTCCAATTTGTCTAGGTCACCTCCAGCATATCTACTATTCCCCCCAGCTTGGTGTCATCGGCCTTCCAGGTTGTTGATGAAGACATTGAACAAAACTAACCCCAGGCCCGACCCCTGGGACACTCCCATTGATACTGGCTGCCAGCCAGACATTGAGCCATTGATTACTAATTTTTGAGCCCAATCCTCGAGCCAGTTTTCTATCCATGTTAGAGTCCATTCATCCAGCCCATACTTCCTTAGCTTGCCTGTGAGCATGTTGTGGGAGACCGTATCAAAAGCCTTGCTAAAATCAAGGTACACCACATCCACTGGTCTCCTTGCATCCACAGAGCCAGTCACCTCATCGTAGAAGGCAATCAGGTTGGTCAGGCATGACTTGCCCTTGGTGAATCCATGCTGACTGCTCCTAATTACCCTTTTCTCCTCCCAGTGCTTAGAAATGGATTCCTTGAGGATCTGCTCCATGATTTTTCCAGGGCCTGAGGTGAGGCTGACTGATCTATATTTCCCTGGATCCTCCTTCCCTTTCTTAAATATAGCACTATGTTTGCTCTTTTCCAGTCTTCTGGGGCCTTGCCTGTGAAGCCTGAAGCAAAAAAGGCATTGACCACTTCAGCCTTTTCTGCATCCTCTGTCACAAGGTTGCCTTCCCCATTCAGTAAGGAACCCACACTTTCCCTGAGCTTCCTCCTGCTACCAACATTATTGTAGAAACCTTTCTTGTTACCCTTCACATCCCTTGCTGTCTGGAACTCCAATTGCACTTCCGCCTTCCAGACTTCATCCCTGCATGCCTGAGCACTGTCCTTATATTCTTCTCTAGTTATTTCTTCAATTTTCTACTTTTTATAAGCTGCCTTTTTGTGATTTAGTTTATTGAAGAGTTCCCTGATAAGCCAAGCTTGTTTTCTGCCATACTTGCTAGTTTTCCTGCACATCAAAATGGTTTGTTCCTGCACTCTCATTAAGGCTTCCTTAAAGTACAGCCAGCTCTCCTGGACTCCTCTCCCCCTCAGCCTGGCTTCCCATGGGATCCTGTCCATGAGTTCCCTGAGAGAGTCAAATTCTGCTTTTTTTTGAAGGCCAGGGCCCTTACTCTACTGCTCTCCATCCTCCCTTTCCTCAGGATCCTGAACTCAATCATCTCGTGGTCACTGCTGCCCAACTTGCCATCCACTGCTACATTCCCCATCAATTCATCTCTGTTGGTGAGCAGCAGGTATCGAAGAGCACAACCCCTAGTTGGCTGCTCCAGCTCTTGCACCAGGAAGTTGCCCCTAGCACTTTCCAAAAACTTCCTGGATTGCTTGTGCACCACTGTATTGCCCTCTCAGGAGATGTTAGGGCAATTAAAGTGCCCCATGAGAACCAGGGCCTGTGATCAGGAAACTTCCGCTTGCTGTTTGAAGAATGTCTCATCCACCACTTCCTCCTGGTCTGGTGGTCTATAGCAGAACACCACCATAACATCAACCTTGTTGCTCTCCCCTCTAACCTTAACCCAGAGACTCTCAGCAGACTTATCTCCAGTTCCATCCTGGAGCTCTGAGGAATCATACAGCTCTTTTACATAAAGTGCAACTCCTCCTCTTGTTCTCCTCTGTCTGTCTTTCCAGAACAGTTTGTACCCACCCATGACAGTGCCCCAGTAATGTGAGCTATCCCACCAAGTATCTGTTATTCCAATCACATCATAGTGCTGTGACTGTGCAACGACTTCCAATTCTTCCTGCTTGTTTCCCAGCCTCTGTGCATTTGTGCACAGGCACCTGAGCTAACTAGTTGATTGCCCTGATTTCTCAGGAAGTATGAAAGCACCTCCTCTGTTGACCCCTTCTGCTTGCTCTTCCTCCAGGTTTTCCACTTCCCCACTTACCTCAGGGCTTTGGCCTCCATCGCCCAGCGAACCTGGTTTAAAGCCCTTCTCACTAGGTTAATGAATCTGTCTGAAAAGATGTTCTTCCCTCTGTTTGTCAGGTGGATCCCATCTCTTCTCAGCAGTCCTTCTTGTAAGAACACCCTATGGTTGAGGAAGCCAAATTCTTACTGGCAACACCCCCAGCCAAGTGTTCATCTGCAGGATGCACCTGCTCCTGCCCGGGCCCTTTCCCTTGACTGGAAGGATTGACAAGAACATAGCCTGAGCCCCAGACCCCCTCACCCTTGCACTCAGATCCCTGTAGTCACTCTTGATATGCTCAGGGTGTCCCCTGGCAGTATCATTGGTGCCCACATGGATGAGCAGCATGCCGTAGTAGTCAGAGGGTTGGGTGAGCTTTGGAAGTCCCTCTGTGACATCTCGGACTCAGGCTCTGGACAAGCAGCAGACCTCCCAAGATAAGGAGCCAGATCAGCAGATGGCTCCCTCCACCCACCACAGAAGGGAGTCTCCAACCACCAACACCCATCACTTCTTCTTGGTGGTGGTAGTCTTGATCGTTCCCACCTTGGTGAGGCCTGGCCTGTCTTTCTCCATCATTAGAACACGCTCCTCCATCTCTGCTGCTAGGGCTACATATCTGTTCTCCAGATGCACCACTGCAGATGGAGGCAAATAACTCTGCTTGCTGCCAGAAGTCACAAGCCTCCAGCTTCCATCCTCCTGGGTGTTCAATTCCTCTCTCTTCTCTAGCACTGCATCTGGCATTTCTTCCTGCACAGTTCTGGAGGTCTTCTCCAGCACTGAAAAGATGAACACCTCATGGCAGAGAATGCTTCAGAGCCTTGCCACCTCCTTCTGTATTTCCCTTGCCTGTCCCCTGACAGACACTACTAGGAAGCACCACTCACACTGGAGGCACTCCTTGGCCATCACTGGAAGGAACCTGTGAGCCACAGCCCCCATAGCACCAAACCTGGACCTGGGTGGGAGTGTTGATGGTGCGTGGTCCTGCCTGGATAGAAGGCTTACAGGTGCAAGCAGAGGTAGTGGCAGTGGTTCTGACATTGCAATGTCCTGCAGCCATTTCCCTGGGTCTCTTAATCTGTCTTCTGTCTCTTACTGCTCTTCTTCCAAGCACACCTTCCCTAGTGAACTTGCCTGAAACTAACCTATTTATTTCTCATTGGTCCCAAAGTGTTCCTTTTTCCCCCTGCTTCCTCACACCAAGCTGAAAAACTTGCCCCTCAAAAAAAGAGCAGGGGAGGGTCCCATAAACTGGCCTGTGAACTGCCTGCCTTGTTTGCAGCCCCTGTATAAAGAGCCTCCTTTTATATCCTGCTGGGGCTGAACTGGCTCTACCCCTTCTTAGGGCTTCTGTCAGGCCCAGGTAGCAATCACTCAGCAATCAGCAATCACTCCCAGCTTCTCAGAGCACATGCCCCAAACACACACGCAGCCCACCAAACAAAGGGCACAGGCAGCTGAATTACTTACCTTCCCTGGACAGGATCTGGTTCCACGATCTGGTGCCTGGCTTCTCTCTCCATTCCTTCTCTTGCCCCCAGCAACTGCCTACAAACTGCTTACCTTGTTTGCAGGCCCTGTTTCCTGGCTTCCTGGTCACTGGCCATTGCTGGTTTACAAGAGGATCTGTAAACTCTTATTGAAAAGGAAAAGTTTGATTCAATTGTTACTGAAGACTGGTGGGATAGTTTATATGGTTGGATTGTTAAAACTATTAGTGATAACCTATTTAGGAAGGATAGACTGGTAAAAGAGGTGGCACTGTATGGGTGTAGGCAGAAATTACATTTGTGGCGTGATCAGTCCCTTGAAAGTGATTTATAGTAGGCCTGTGTGAGTTGGCAGCAATCTGATATGACTGCTTTGGATGGTAGAGACCCAGTCCAGAGGTCTGGACCAGGTTTCCACCTCATAGTATCATAGTAGCTAGGGTCAGGAGGAACCTGAACAGATCATCTAGCCTGACCCTCTGCCACAGGCAGGAATGAATGCTGGGTTCACAAGACCCCAGACAGGTGATCGTCCAACCTCCCGTTGAATATGCCCAAGGTAGGGGTGAAGACCACTGCCACGGGAAGTTCGTTCCAGATTTTGGCCAACCTAACTGTAAAATATTGCCTTCTGATCTCCATCCTAAACCTATTCTCTGTCAGCTTATTACCATTGTTCCTTGTCACCCCAGGTGGTGCTGGGGAGAAAAGGGCTCTGCCTATTTGCTGTTGATGTCCCCGATGAGCTTGTAGGCAGCCACCAGGTCCCCCTCAGCCTCCTCTTGCTGAGGCTGAACAGGTTCAGGAACCTCAGTCTCTCCTCGTAGGGCCTGTCCTGCTGCCCTCTCACCAAGCGGGTGGCCCTCCTTGAAACCTCTCCATGCTGGCTACATCCCTTGTGAAGTGCAGTGCTCAGTAGTGGATGCAGTACTCCATCTGCAGCCTGACCAAAGTCTTATAGAAGGGGAGTATCACTTCTCTGGATCTACTTGAGATGCACCTTTGGATGCATGACAAGGTATGGTTGGCCTTGCTGGATGTGGTCTGGCATTGGCGGCTCATGTTCATCTTGGAGTCAATAATAACTCCAAGATCCCTTTCCGCCTCTGTGCTTTCAAGAAGGGAACTCCCCAGCCTGTATTTATGCTGTGGATTCCTTCTCCCAAGGTGCAGCACCCTGCATTTGTCTACGTTGAACCCCATCCTATTCTTGTCTGCCCACTTTTGTAGTCTGTCTAAATTTATTTGCAGCCTCTCTCTCCCTTCAAGTGTGTCCACCTCGCCCCACATCTTAGTGTCATCAGCAAACTTGGACAACGTGCTTTCCACCCCCTCGTCCAAGTTGCTGATGAAGTTGTTAAACAGTGCGGGCCTGAGGACTGAGCCCTGGGGTACCCCACTGCTCACATCTCACCAGGTTGAGTACAACCCGTCCACCACTACTCTCTGGGTGTGCCCCATCAGTCAATTTTTTACCCATCCAACTGTGCAGGCATCAATGCCGCAGTCATTTAATTTATTGATGAGGATGGGTGAGAGACGGTGTCCAAGACCTTATTAAAGTCTAGAAAGACTACGTCCATGGTGACACCATCATCCAAGGATTTCGTTAGCTGGTCAATCAGGTTGACCTGGCAGGACCTGCCTTTGGTGAAGCCATGCTTATTGCTCTTGAGCATGATCTCCCCTGCAGGCCCCCCACAGATATGCTCCTTGATGATCCTCTCCAAGAGCTTCCCGAGCACCGAGGCGAGGCTTACAGGTCTATAATTAGTTGGGTCCTTCTTCTTCCCTTTCTTAAAATAGGACCACATTAGCCAGTTTCCAATCCCCTGGCACCTGGCCAGATGACCATGAATATTCATACCGCTGGGCCAAAGGCTCTGCGATGACCCCTGCCAGCTCCCTCAACGCCCTTGAATGGAGGGCATCAGACCTGCAGGTTTTAAAATGTCTAGCCCTTCCAGAAGATCCCTAACTACATCTGTGCTGACTGAAGGCTTGATAGAGCTATCCCCAAGATTGTCCCTACCTCTGGTAGGTGAGATATCTTGGTCCCTGTTCAGGAAAACAGAGGCAAAGAAACTGTTAAAAATATCAGCTTTCTTGTCTGGAGCGGCCACCAGATTACCATTTGTGTCTTGCAGGGGCCCTACATTGTCTGGTGCCCTCTTCTTGCTCCCAATGTACTTGAAAAAGGACTTTTTGTTGTCCTTAATCTTGGACGCTAGCCTGAGATCCATCTCTGCCTTGGCCTTCCTAATAGCCCTCCTACGCTCCCAGGCCGAGAAGTACTCCTCCTTGGTGATAGTTCCTTCCTTCCACTGGTTGTACACCTCCCTTTTAGTCCTCAGGCATTGCTGAATGCCCTTGCTGAGCCAAGGGGGTTTCTGAGCAGTCTTAGGGACTGTTATCCTCTGGGCCTGGAGAGTCACCTCCTTAAGATACAACCATCCATCGTGGGCTCCCATCTCCTCTACCTTCTGGGCCCTTAGCGACTCCCACACTAGACTCCTAACCTCATTGAACTTGGCCCTTCCGAAGTCAAGGGCTTTAGCTTTGGTGCAGTCCCCTCACCAGGTCATCCCCCATGGCCAGGACCAGGTCCAGCAAGGTGTTACCCCTAGTGGGGCTGTGCACTTCCTGGATAAGGTGAAGGTCCTGGAATACAACCAAGAACCTGTGCGAGCAGTCAGACCTGGTTGTCTGCTCCTCCCAGCAAATGTCTGGGTAGTTTAGGTCACCCATGACAATGACATCCCTTGACCTAACTGCCTCCATAGGCTGACTGGAGAAGTCCTGGTTTAGCTCTTCCCCCTGGTTGGGTGGTCTGTAGTAGACACCCACCTTAAGGTCCCTTTCGCCATGCCCCCCTTGTAGTTTGACCCATAGTATGTCTGCCTGACCCTCCTCTAACCTGAAGCTAGTCCTTGATGATGTGAGGTGCTCTTTGACATAGGGCACAACCCACCCCCACCTTTCCTCTCTGTCCTGTCTCTTTTATATAGCGTATACCCCCGAATGCCCACTGGCCAGTCGTAGGTGTCTGTGCTTAGGAATTAGAAGTGCCTTGGCACAGCAAAATTCTTAGCACAATGCGAGCACTCAGTGCAAAAGATTCCCTGA
This sequence comes from Caiman crocodilus, assembly GCA_030014935.1. Lineage (NCBI taxonomy): Eukaryota > Metazoa > Chordata > Crocodylia > Alligatoridae > Caiman > Caiman crocodilus. The sequence continues at coordinate 119,998,746 of JAGPOW010003648.1, read as the reverse complement.
TGCGGCAGGAAAAAAACCTTGGTGCAGTGATCAGTCTCAGCCAAAGCTTTCAATTGCAGTGTTTGCATGCATGCTACCGATTGGCTTGTCATAAATTATTCCTACCTGGCAGCTGACAATTGGCTCACTAGCCGTATAACAGATAGGGCAAGTTTCCACCCAAGTTGGAGAACTCCGCGTGTACATCGGAAGAGACTTCCACGTACATCTCGGAGCGAACTTGGAAGCCTGATCAACCACCAACGACTCCCTGTCACCGTTCACCCCGATGTACCCCGTACCCTGCATGCTCGGAAACATCGGTGTGCCACCCTTTTTTTTTTTTTGCAACTTGTATGGAGCGTACCTACACTGCGTGCATCGATGCGGGTCCCTGTACTGCAGTTTGTAAGTAAAGTTCTTTTGAATTCAACCAACAAGCTTCTGTGCCTAATTCCACTCCATCGGTGTTGCCCCATCCGGCTATTCTCGGTCCCCACAGTAGGTAGGGTCCCACCAGGTTTCTGTGAGCCCTACTAAGTCTGGGTTCTTACTTGCAATCAGGAGGCATAGTTCCTCCCGCTTACACCCCATACTATGAGCATTAGTGTAGAGGTACCTGAGGTCTCCTGAGGGTGCTTGTGCCTTCCTCCCACTCCCAGGGCAGTTATGGCCCCTTGCTCCTCGGACGTTGATACTTACCTGTGCTTCCCTTCCTCTAGTCACCCTGAATGCTGGTGAAGCATTCTCTCCACTCGAAGTGGCCCCTTCCCCTGGTGAAGCTAGTTTAAAACCCGTCATGTGAGATCAGCCAACCTAGAGGAAAAGATACGTCTGCCATTAGGGGAGAGGTGAAGCCCATCCCACCCCAGCATGCCCTCTTTACAAAAACATGGGTCACTGTCAAAAAACCCAAAGCCTGCCTCGTGGGCACCAGCTATGAAGCCGCTGGTTAACCACGTCAGTGCAGGCCTCATGACGCCTACTCCATCCACTTACCGGGAGAATGGAGGAAAATACCACCTGAGCTCCCGTCTTCTTCAGTTAGTGTCCTGAGGCCTTATAGTCCTCCATGATGTTATCCAGGTTGCCCTTGGATGCATCATTTGTACCCAATGGACCACAACCAGTGGGTAGTAGTCAGAAGGCTTGATGATTTTAGGGATAATCTCTGTGACATTGCAAATCCTCGCTCTAGGCATGCAGCAGACCTGCCGTGACCAGAGCTCCAGGTGACAGATTGGACCATAGGTTTCCCTCAGGATGGAGTCCCCGATCACTAGAACTTTGCATCTCCTTCTTCTCAGGGTATGCCTCTTCTGAATCAGTCAAGTGGTTTCAATTCCTCTGGGGACCAGTTCTTCTGCCGCCTCCTCCAGCGGGGCTAGGGCTGAACACCTGTTCCCGAGGGGTGTCTGGGGAGCAGGTGCAGCAGTTGTTCAGACTGCTCTGGCCTTGACAGGAACCTGCTGCCACCGATCAGTTGGGCGCTGTGCACACGGGGTCTCTCTGGTGGATTCCTGTCCCTGCAGAGAATGGAAATAAAGGTCAATTTCATCCTCCACTGCCTGGATCGCCCGCAACAAGCTCACCTTGGCCTGGAGCTCTGCCACCTGCCCCTCCAGAGCCTGAAGATGATCACAAGAGGGGCAGGTGGGGGAGTCACCAGACCTCAGTCCCAGCTCCAGGGATCCCACCCAGCCACCCTCACATCTCAGGGGGCAGGTGGTCACCAGGCCCCCCAAGGACTCCTTCTGGGTGGTAGCCTCAGAGGAGCCCCGGAAGGGTGGCACCATGGAGGCAGGACCCCTGGCAGCACTGCAAGTCCTCACCATGGCTTGTAGGCAGTCGTTACCTCCCTCCTTCTTGCTGGAGTCTCCTCCTTCCTGAGCAAAGAGGAATCCAGGGGCTTCCCCTCTGGATCCTCTGCAGCTGTGCTGGCTACTGCTCCACTTACCTTTAGGGAATCAGCTGCTGCTGCCCCCACTGTTGCTTCTCAGTCTCTGCCAGCTCAGGAATGTTGCAAGGGGAACACGTGTGCTGAGAGCTTGTGCGTGTGCCCAGTCAGCCTCCTCTCCCAACTACTGCACCCAACTGCTTCAGCCTCAATCCGGCCAAAGCAGTTCTGAATGCCTCGGAGATCCGGCCATAGGTTATAATGGGGGAATCAATGAAATATATATAACTTTGTTGTTTTCTGTCTGATTTAAATGAACCTTGCAGGGATGGTAGCCTCTGCTGAGAGCATGAAACTTGCCAAGTTTCAAGAAGATCAGTGCAAGGGGTTGGGGGAGAAACCATACCCCAAATTCTCAAAAACCAAACTCCTGTCATGTCTATGTGTTACACCACAGGGTAGTCAAAACTGCAGGTGTGATATCTCTTACTGAGGCCACAGAGCCTGCCAAGTTTCAAAAACATTGTTGCAGGGGTTTGGGGGGAACTGCCTCTCACGCTGCGGACAAGCAAAACTCGTGACATGGATTCATAGTATCATAGTATCTAGGGTCAGAAGGGGCCAAAAGCAGGCCATCTAGTCTGACCCCCCGCCAATGGCAGGAACGAGTGCCAGGGTCACAGGACCCCAGCC
>JAGPOW010003648.1:119930120-119975063 GCA_030014935.1 Caiman crocodilus | reverse complement strand
AGTCAATGAACCCATCATATCTTGCTCTCCCTTTCCGTAGTTCAAAATTGTCCAGCAAAACCCTATCTTCTAGAAGGAATTCCCATCTGACAACCTGGGGGTTCCTGCAGTACGTAGGGTCCTATACCTCCAAGTGAGACACAATGGTCTGGACATCGATAAGTGTTGGTCACTGACTGTTCCCAGGAAATATTATCTCCCTCTGCCCTGCTTTAAAGTGGCAGAGCACGCTACTCCAGAGGACGGACCTGAGGATCCAAAAGGGAAAAGGGATGGTAGGGAATGAACCCAGGCCATAGGGGAACAGAGTAGATTGTGAAATTACCCTTCTGAGTTCCTCCTAGTATAAGGAGCAGAAGGCTGACTAAGCTGTGGAGCAACACTTGTTGCTGTTTGCTCCATTTTATAGAAAATTTTGATTAAATTATAAAGGGTCTTTGTTGCCTTGCTCCATCCTCAGTCAGCATACATAAAACTGGGCACAGGGCAAGGGGGAAGAGGGAACAAATCAGAGGCTGAGCTAGTGCCTTAGGCTCAGTCCAAGAACCAGTTCAGGGAACTGGGAAGGTTTTGGTGCTGGCTTGTAAAGTGCCCACAGACATTCTGCTGCGTGCTGCAGCATGAGGAGGAGCAGAGATAATGAATACTGAGAAATCCTCCAAGACAGCCAAATGTGTTTCAGCACTTGACCATGTGAGACCGTATCCTGCAGCGACCTTGCACGCAGATGAAAGCAGACTCTTCTGTACCTCCTGCAATGTAACTTTGGACGTGTTGAGGAAAACCAGCATAGATCAACACTTTAGAGTCCAAGGCACACATGATGTGGAAGGCTGATGCAGAGTCTAAAAGTCAGAGCAAGAAAGAAGCGACCATGTTCCTCCCTCTTTAAAAGGACCAAAGAAAGCTGTTTGGCAAGGCAAGAGGCAGCATTTTCTCTCATGGACACTTTTCTGGCAAACATCCCACTGGAGAAACTTGACCAGCCCAAGTTAAGGAGCTACCTAAACCAAAACCAACAAACTTCACCAAGACTATCTCCCTGCAGTGACTGCTCTGCAGGCACAGTCCACAAAGACTGCCTTAGCAGAGTATGACTGCTTCTCCATTATGGCTAATGAAGCCACCTACCCTCAAGATAACTGCATGCTTCACATTTTATTTGTAACACGGAGATGGACAGACCAGGGACTAGCAGTGTTTTAAATTGAGCTGGTTCACTTTACATCTGTCAATTTTTCTATTGTGTCTCAGGCCATCGTGAAGATAAGTGTCACCTCTGGCGTAGACTTTAACAACATTTACACATTCCTGGCTGAGTACCATGTACGTATGCGAGGCTTTCTCCACTGTGCTCCAAGGAATGCTGCCCAATGTAGTTCATGTCATCTGCAAGGTGCACATTCTGTCCTTAGTTAGTGGCATCTGGAGCATGCAGTTCCCCGTTGTGGATAATCTAAGTGGTGGTTAATGCCTTTTGCAGGCTCAATCAGGGGATTAAGCCCATGGAAGCCATAAATTGACACGTTAGAATCTAAGTTACATTTTGGGACCATTTGGCAATTTGCAGCGAGGAGTGGGACTATTGGGACCCCTTGGCCAATCAAAGGCATGGGGGGGGGCTGCTGCACTCAGCCCATAAAAGTGGCAGCTGGCCCTGGGATCTGCCTGTGAAATTGGCTGGCCTCTGTGTCAAGTTCAGGAGACCCGTATTCATGGGTCATGAAATCTCAAGGCCAGGGCATAAGACTGTTGTGGATCAAATGAGCCGTCAGAGGAGATGGAGGGGGCAAAGCAGGAAACGGATGCTGGTGTCACTGTTTACACCTCCTCTGAGTGGAGGGTTCTGTCAGGATGACTGTGCAGATGTCTTGAGGAAGGGAATTGCCCAGGCTGGGCAAACCAAGAAGACTAAAAGCAACCATGATGGCAGTGGAGATCTCCACGTGCACCTTCTGAGACGGTGACCAGTACTTTCAAGATGCTGGTGGAGAGCTTCAGGTAGGTGAGGGGGCTTCAGTAGGCTGCCTTAGCAGTTCTCAGCAGGTAGTCAGAAAACACTGAGGGCAATTTACATTTTGTGCCACCATCATATGTTCCAGCCCTGTATCTTTTGGGCCACCCATCACCTAGCACAGACCACTCATACATACCTCAAAGTTTGGCATGGTCCTCTACACCCTCCATCACTCATTTCCCTCCTGGACTAGAGTATGGACCAAACCATGCTCCAGGACAAGCAATAGAGCATGGGTTTCATGGATAGCACCCCCACAGATGCAGCAGGTTGAGAGCTACCCCACCTGCCCTCAACCTTCCAGATGACTGGCTAGGGGTATGGACAGCAGCACTACTCAGGACAGGGGCTGGGGCACCTACAACTATGTCACTTGAGACAGGAGCAGAGGCAGGAGTACCCATAGCAGCAGCACTTAGGTGAGATCCCAGGAACAGGTGTCCTCATTCTCTGTTTAGAGCAGGGGAGCGTAGAAGCAGCAGGACTTCTGCTTCACTGTTCAGAGGTGGGAGCAGACCTCACAGTTGCATTCTTCCTCCCTAAGTCAGTCCTTCCCCACAACAGCCTCCTCGGGAACAAAAGGTCTGGGCAGCAGTCCCGCTACACCCCAGGGCACACTGCTTGGGTGCACACTACCAACTAAGCAATCCCTGAGCTCCTATGAACAGTATTTCATTTCAGGATCTTGGCATTCCCAGGACCATGAGACTGGACCTCAGTCACAGTCAGAGACTGAGTGGCAGGCAGGACCTGACCTCACTGAACAATTATGGACACCCACAGCTCTCTGTCACTTGATCAGTGAATTGCACTTTCCCCATCTGTGGCCAGCCTACGGTCCCAGGTCTCTAACAGTCACTGAGAAGTCAAGGAGTTGGGGCTTGCAGCATTTCTCCTCTTCTGCTGGGATTCTGACCCAGATACCAGGCAGGGAAGAGATGGAGCCTCTTGTGGATAGATCCTCCCCCTCATTACTTGCATGCGAGGCCTGGATTCCACAGCACTCCACACAAAAGGACTCACTGTCTCCCTCAAGCATCCATGAGTGGCATTGGGGGGAGGGGGCAGATGATCTCTGGCCACACGCCTATGCATGACTGTGATGATTATGTGCTTGTATGGTTTGTTTTGATGTTATATGTTGAAAATGGGGTTTTTTTTGGCCAGTCTTTGTTCTGGTGGGGAAAGGCTTAATGGCTGGTATGCAGAGGGTCTGGATATGGTCTGGCTAATAGCACTCTGCTTTCTGGATGGTGCTGGAAGGAGGTCAACAAAAGGCTTAGGAGATGGTGCCACCATTTGGGGTTTGGATATCTCGCCCCGGTACAGTTTTACCACAGTGGTCTATACACAAAGGATGGTATTCACCTCATGAATAGAGGGAACAAGCTCTTCACTCTGAGAGTCACCAGAAGGATTTTTAAACTAGCTACGCCCAAGGGCCAGGGAATGGGTTCAACTGCTGTAAACAATGCCACTAGCCACAATGACACATGGGAAGGTGTTCAAGTACTGGACAACCAGATAAGTACTGATACAGGTGGCATGATAGGAAACCTGAGGTGACTAGGGGAGAAGGCAGGTGTCTTCATGGGGATGGCAGAAGTATGGGAAATAAACAGGGGGAACTGGCATTCCTTCTGGTTGATGAGGATTTCAATCTGATTCAGTTGATGAAGACCTGGTTGGATGACACACATGACTGGGTAATGAATATTGTGGGCTATAGTCTTTACAGGAAGGATTGGGTTGGGAAGAATGGAGGAGGTGTGGCCCTCTATGGGAAAGATCAGTACCCCTCCCTGCAGGTCATGTTTGACAGCAGGGAAGGGTCCCTTGAGACCATCTGGGTCAGGATACAAGGGAGATCAGGAGAGAGAGACTTGATGGTGGAAGTCTACTACAGACCTCCCTCCCAAGAAGAGGAGAGTGATCAGGTATTCTCCAGAGAACTGAGCGAGACAGCTAGCATTAGAGACATGATTGTCATGAGTGATGTCAGCTACCCTGACACCTGTTGGGAGGATCACTCGGCCACCTCCAGCCAGTTAACTACCTTCTTGGTAATAATAGATGACCCGTTTCTGACACAGGTTGTGGAAGGGCCTACTAGGGGTAAGGCCACTTTGGATTTAGTGCTGGCCAAAGGGGAGGACATCACAGGTGACTTAAGGATTGGTGGTACTCTGGGAGACAGTGATCATGATCTGATTACGTTCACCATCCACTATAGAACTGGGAAATCAGTCAGCAGGACAGAAGTCCTAGATTTCAAAAAGGCAGATTTTGGCAAACTCAAGAGGCTGCTTGGAGAAGCCCTCTGCAACCAGCAATTGGACGATCTGGGAGTGCAAGAACAGTGGTGTTTCCTCAAGGAGGCAATTCTCACGGTTCAAAAACAGGCCATCCCCACATTGGCAAATAGCAAGAAAGAAACCAATAGACCTGCTTGGCTCAACCGGGATATTAGAAAGCTATTGGAAAAAGAAAAAAGAGGCAAATAAGTAATGGAAGAATGGCTTGGCAACCAGAGAGGAATACACCTGTATCACCAGGGCCTGCAAATACAAGACACGGAAAGCTAAGGCAGGCATAGAGATCAATCTGACAACTGGAATAGAAGACAACAAAAAGTCCTTCTACAGATACCCAGGGAGCAAGAAAAAAATAAGGATCCACTGTGGGTCTCCTACTGACTACTCAGGGGAAGCCCACAGTAGATCATGCCTGACAAACCTTGTGTCCTTCTACAACCAGGTAACTAGCCATCTGGATGAGGGATGCGAGGTTGACATGATTTACTTAAACTTCAGTAAAGTCTTTGACTTTGTTTCCCATGTGATTCTCTCAAACAAACTGGAGGGTACTGGGCTGGATCAGTCTACAGTGAGGTGAGTGGACAATTGGCTTGAGGCCATTCCCACAGGATGGTAATCGATAGGATGCCCTCATCCTGAAGGGCCATTTCCAGTGGTGTCCCTCAGGGAACAGTGCTTGGACCCATGCTCTTTAATATATTCGTTAATTACTTGGATGAGAGGATGGAAAGCTCAGTGATTAAGTTTGCAGATGATACCAAGTTGTGGGGAAATGCAGGCCCATTAAAAGGATAGGGTCAAGATCCAGGATGACCTTGACAGACTGGATTCATAGGCAGAACGGAATCAGATGAGGTTTAACAGGGATAAGTGCAAAGTCCTTCATCTGGGTACAGGACCTATGAGGAGAGACTCTAGGAAATGGGCCTGTTCAGTCTGAGTTAAGAGAAGGCTGAGAGGTGACTTGATAGCCACCTACAAATATGTCAGGGGTGAACACCAAGATCTAGGGGAGCAACTCTTCAGGAAGGCACCTCAAGGGAGGGCAAGGAGCAATGGGCATAAGTTAGAGGGTAAATTTAGGCTAGATGTAAGAAAGAACTTTTTTTTCTGTAAGGGTCACCAGAATCTGGAACACACTCCCAGCAGCGGTGGTGCAGTCACCCATCCTTGGAGGGGTTCAAGATAAGACTGGACAAGCATATGGTTGAGCTCATCTGACCCCAATAACTTCCTGCCCGTGGCAAGGGACCAGACTTGATGATCTTACAGATCCCTTCTGGTTCTATGTTTCTAAGATTTTATTTCCTGAGAGCTCTGGCTCTTTCTAGAAGCTGTGGGAAGAGATATAAGCAGGGGAGCTGGAGCATACATGTGTAGGTATAACAGGGCATCTGTTCCATGCCCTATTACAATCTATACTTGCCAGCTAGACCAAAGCTTGCCCAGGGACCTACTGTGTGGCCTAAGGGTTGTGGCACAGGCTTTGAAGACACTCAGCCAGTCACCCGGAGATCAGCTGAACCTGAAGCAGTCAGATTGTGCAGCGTGCCAACATATATGGCTGGAGTGAGCTCCCACTGGCTTCTGAAAGTTCCACTGGAAGCTCAAAGGGGCTACCAACACATTTCCAGCTTCCCTGGAGAGGGGAAGGCATGAGACAAGCTGGGATTGTGAAAACTGCATGGAGATGCAGAAGCTGGAGCGAGAGCCAGAACACGGAGCTGGAACACCGGATCTGGAGACAGAACCAGAACCCAGAGCAGAGCTAGACCCGGACCCCAGATCCAGTTGGCACCAGCACCCAGGGCTAGTGCCAGAACCTGAAGCTGGAGTCAGTGCCAGAACTCAGGAGCAGGAGCTGGAGCCGCAGCCAGAGCCAGAACTCTGAGCCAGAGTCAAAACTGGAACTGGAGCTGTGACCAGAGCCAGAACATGGAGCTGGAGCCAGAGCTAGAGATGCAGCCAGAGCTGGAGCCAGGGTCAGCCCAAACTAGGGCCAAGATGGGACCTAAGGAAGGGAAGAGTCAGAGGGAGTGACCAATATTGGTGAGTAAACAGGGGGACTGGCAACAATGACTAAAAGCTTACTGAGAGGACAGGTAAGTGTACCAGTGAATTGGCGGGGATAAAGCTGTTGATTGTTGGGATTATTAACCGAACTAAGGCCCTGGATGGAGGCGTAAACTATGCAGTAACAAAATGTGCGGATAGTTGATAAGTGGATGAGTCAATGAGCGCTAGAAAGAATACCAGGGGTAAAGACGAGAGCCAATTGAATTAAGATGGTACTTGATGGTAGGTCATGTGAAGACTCCCAGAGAGGGATGCCCATTACAGGCGACAAACAAAGGAAAACTTAAATTTAGGGAAAGACGAGGGCACCCAATTATAGATCCCCTTTGGGGCCAAGAAGATGAGTCCAGAGCTTTGGTGAACAGATGAAAAGGTTAAGACCATAACCAAGGTCCACCTGGTGCAGGGTGTAGGGGAGAAGGAGTCAGGAGAAGAAAAGCATTGTGTCCATGTCATACCACTGATTGTGGCTAACACTTCACTTACCTTTTCTTTTCTCAAACTTTTGAAACATTGACATCAACTTCTGAAACATCAGGTGACCCAGATCCTGCTACATTAGCCCAAACCTTAGACTGAAGAGGGGCAGTCTGGCTGAAAGAGTTAATGGGGACAGAATGCTCCAGTCCCCCTCTGTCCCAGAAGGCACAAGGACAGAAGCACAGCTTATGGCAAAGGGGACTTGGAAAGAAGTCTGAGCAAAGAGAATCTGCAGACCTGCACAGGAAGCAAGCTAAGTACCCCGTGCATTTTTCTGTTTTGTTTTCTTTAGACCTGGAACTTACCATAGAGGGGTGAGCTGAACCTTTGCGGGACACTGCTGTGCCTGGGGACAGAGATTAGCATTTTGGGGGATCATCTTGTTTCATGGAGGACTTGATTGTGACTGAAAGGGAGGCAGAGGCCACTGAAAGGGGTGACTGGGGACAATGCAAATTCAAAGCTCAGCTTGGATTAGGCATGATCTAGGACCACAAGCTTACAACATGGTAGAAATGATGAGTTTTGGAACCTGGGGTCATGAAGCATGACCCAAAGCTGAGCCAGGAGTTCGTGAACAGTGGGTCCTGTCCTGAGCTAGAAGGCTTTGCTAAACTAAAAGTGGGATGGCAACGGGGAGCTCTGGACCAGACAAGGGCTGTGTCTTTAAAGTGTGCCTTACCTTCCAGATAACCTCCCCTACTGAGTTTAAATCAAAACGTGGCAAATGAGAATGTAAAAGGGAGGAGAAGACGGAGGTTACCCCAATTACGTGGCAGTGTTTTTTCCCCTAATTATTCAAGTAGGATGTTTTTAATTTCACTTGGCAAGGAATTTGCACACCAACGGCCTTGGCTGACTTGAGGTTGCATTATAAACTGTTAGACTCCTGCCCTTGTTCCCCCACACATTTAGCATTGTGCTTAAGTTAGGGTGTATGAATAGTGAGGCAGTTACCTGTTTAGAAACAATGTGGTTATATTTACAAGGAAAATCCATGTGTGTAGATGTCTTGATCCCTATTCACCTGCCTCCCCCTCCCCCTCCTCATTAAATACTTTAGGGAAGTATAGGAAAGTTCATTTAATGGTTTGAAATGCTTGATTCTATTAACAATAAAAATAATATAAAACCCTGAGTTTTGAGACTTCCTTGTTCCCTACTCTCCTATAGCCTCTTCCCACTCTGCTTCCCATAGTTCCAAGAGATAAGCTGCCAGGGCTTCTCTGATAACTTGCCAGTTGTTGTGCTCAAGCACAGGGTGCCTTGAAGCAATGTAATGAAGGTATGACAAAGATTTCTCTCTTGGCCTTGCTGGTATCATACAGGATGCAGAAAGAGCTGTCAAAGCTTGGTATGTAGCACTTGCTGACATTGAAGCAACCTCCCAGTGTTTTTCAGAGTTCCTTGGGTTGCTCAAACCATGCTGCACACTCATGTGGCAGCTACTGAGGTGGTAGTTGAAGCTTCCTGCCTTGCCTCCAGCTACTCAATGTATGGCTTCATGAGCCAGGGGAGGAGTGGATAGTTTAGGACTCAAGTTATCAGGTCATCACTCCATCAATTTTGGGAGACCTGCGTTCAAAAACTCAGGGCTTTAAACTAGGTTTGCCGGGGATGGAGACCAAAGCCTTCAGTTAAGGGAAGTCCTTGCACAGTCAAGGCACTAGGACATGATTGGAAAAACAAAGACTTGGTGCAATAGCTCGCATGACTGAAGCACTGCCATGGGTGGGCACAAACTATTCAGGAATGACAGGCAGGGGAAAAGAGCAGGAGTTGCACTTTATGTAAAAGAGCCATATGATTCCTCAGAGCTCCAGTATGGAACTGGAGATAAGTCTGCTGAGATTCTCTGGGTAAAGGTCAGAGGGGAGAGCAACAAGGGTGCTGTTCTGATGAGGTCCCGCTATAGATCACCAAACCGGGAGGAAGTGTTGGATGAGACTTTCTTTAAATAACTGGTGGAAGTTTCCTGATGACAGGCCCTGGTTCTCACGGGGGAAATTAATCACAATGACATCTGATGGGAGAGCAATAGAGCGGTACACAAGCAAGCCAGGAAGATTTTGGACAGCATTGGGGACAACTTCCTGGTGCAAGAACTGGAGCGGCCAACTAGATGCCAGGCTTTTCTTGAGCCAGTGCTCAGAAACACGGAAGAATTGGTGGGGAATGTAGTAGTAGATGGCAATTTGGACAGCAGTGATCACAACAGGATAGAGTTCAGGATCCTGAGGAAAAAAAAGATGGAGAGCAGTACAGTAAGGGCCCTGGACTTCAAAGAGCAGACTTCAACTCACTCAGGGAACTCATGGGCAGGATCCCCTGGGAAGCCAGGGGAAAAGGAGTCCAGGAGAGCCGGCTATACTTTAAGGAAGTCTTACTGAGAGTGTAGGAGCAAGATATTCTGATGTGCAGGAAAACTAGCAAGCATGGCAGAAAACAAGCTTGGCTTAGCAGGGAACTCTTCAATAAAAATCACAAAAAAGCAGCTAATAAAAAGTGGAAACTTGAAGAAATAACTAGGGAAGAATATAAGAACATTGTTCAGGCATGTAGGGATGCCTGTCACTGGGGTCACACAAGGTCTGCCCCTATAAAAAGGGACAGTGAAGACAGACCCAGTGGGAACATCATTTCCATCCACACCAAACCAGCTTCATGTCATCTATCCACCCCAGAGACCCTGCTGGCGACCCCGTCTGGACAACACTGAGCTGAAGAAGACCTCAACCGGCCATGAAGGATCAACTTCCAGCGTGGGATAGGTAGTTATTACCTGCACACCTCCTCCTACAATTTGGACTCATTCTCTCTCCTCCTGGACTTCATTGGGCTTCATTCCCTGCACCAAGCCTCTCTAACCCCTGCTGCCATTTTGTGGGTGGGTGTGGGTGCAAGGGAACCAATAAGACATTGTGTCACCATCTCCCCTGTTCAATAAAACCACTGTCATTTGCAACCTCATGTTGGGTCATGTTTTACTGAATCCCAGTCCCTTCCCCATCTTAAATTCCAGCATCATTCTCTCTCTCTCTCAGATCCAGCCCCACCCCCTCTGCTAGTTTCCCAATCTCCTCCCAATTTCATCTCCCCTTTCCTGCCACCTCTCAGCCTCTCCTTGCTTTCCTGCTGTCCCTGCTGCCTTTCAGCCTCCCATGCCATCTACTGCATTTTCCCTGTGGCTTTCTGCTGCCTTTCTCTACTTTCCCACTGCCCTGCCACCTTTCAGTCTCTCCTGCTGCTTTTCCTGTGATTTTCTGCTCTCCCCGATCCTACTGCCTTTTCCCTGTGACTTTCTGCTGCTTTTCTCTGCTTGCCTGCTGCCTTTCAGTCTCTCTGCCGCTTCTTCTGTGATTTTCTGCTGTCCCTTTCTGTTTTCAGGCTTCCCCCACACCTTCTGTAGTAAACTCCCCTGCCCAGCTCCTCGTGGCTATCCTGAACTTTTCTCCAGCAGCTGGAGCCTTTCTCCAGCTCCCAGCACCTACTACTGCTCCCTACAGCTTCTCTAGCTGCCCCAGAGCCATCCTCTGGCTCCTCACACCCAGAGCCCCTCTTTAACACCTACATTGTACCTTAGTCCTATTTTCCCTCTCCCCCACCTACCTTTTCAGCTCCCCTGTAGCTCTGGCTGCGGTCCTAGCTTCTGTGCTAGCGCTGCTCCCCTGTTCTGCAGGCTTCCATAGTTGTCTTTTAATCAATTAAGATCAATTAACCTAAAGTTACCCCCAGCCTCAGTTTCTTCAGCCCAGGCCCCTCTAGTCTATCGGTTCTAATCCCAGTCCTAGCAACTTTCACTCCCTACACTTCTGCTTTCTTACCTTAACCTTTCCCCAGGTATCCCAAGTACACCAAGCACATACATACACATATGTATGTGTATTGGATGTGCAGGTGTTGGTAATTGATTCTGTCTAAATTTGATATGTGTAACGTGTATGGGCTTAAACTGGTGGTAGGTGTGCATGAACCTAGACTGGTTATTTTGAACATGTGTGCATCTGAGATGCTAGTGTGAGTGTTTGTGCCTAGTGAGGGTATATGCATCTAGTGAGTATGTGTGCTTAATTGATTTTTTATGTATGCATGTGCAATTGCACACCACGCCCTCCTGTCTAACAGCGCAATATTGAGATCCTGAGCGCTGGCCTGACTCCTCAGGGCAACAAGAGCAATTTACACAAATTGGAAGATTGGGCCAAAAGGAATCCCATGAAGTTCAACAAGGACAAGTGCAAAGTCCTGCATTTAGGATGGAACAATCCTGTACCAGGACAGGCTGGGGTCCAACTGGCTGGGCAGCAGCTCTGCAGAAAAGACCTGGACGTTACAGTGGACAAAAAGCTGAACATGAGTCAGCAGCGTGCCCTTGTTGCCAGTGGAAGGCTACCAACACCCTCAGCTACATTGGTAGGTGTATTGCCAGTAAGTAAAGGGAAGTGATAAATTCCCTCTATTCAGCACCAGTGAGACCACATCTGGAGTACTCTGTTCTGTTTTGTGCCCCTCGCTACAGAAGGGAAGTGGACAAATCGGAGAGATTCCAGTGGAGGACAACAAAAATGGTGACGGGGCTGGGAGACATGAATTATGACGAAAGACTGAGGGAACGGAGCTTATTTAGTCTGAAGAAGAGACTGAAAGGGGATTTAATAGCAGCCTTCAACTACCTAAAGTGGGGTTTGAAAGAGGATGGAGCTAAACTGTTCTCAATAGTGGCAGGTGACAGAACAAAGAGCAATGGGCTTAAGTTGTAGCAAGGGAGGTTTAAGTTGGATATTAGGAAGAATGCTCTGACTAGGAGAGTAATAAAACCCTGGGACAGGTTACCCAGACAGGTGGTGGAAGCTCCATCCTTGGAGGGCTTCGAAACCCAGCTAGACAAGTGTTTGGCTGGGATGAGCTAGTTGGGGAAGGTGCTGCTTTGATCAGGGGGTTGGACTAGATGACCTCCTGAGATCCCTTTCCGCGAGTCTGCGATGCTGTGTCAGGGACGGCAGTAATGAACGAGGCATAGATCATTCTACATCAGAGGCAAGTAAAATATGGCCCACGGGCCAAATCCTGCCCAGCAGGCACTTTTATCTGACCCGTGGGCACCTACCAACAAATTGCATCCTGCCTGGCCCTTCTGCCCAAAACCGTGGGAGCAACATACCCTATTGCACCTTGCTCCCACCCTCGTGGGCCCAAGGGCCGGGCTCAGCCATCAGCAGCGGCTGGGAGGGAGGGAGGGAGGGAGGGAGGAGCCGCTGCAGCCGCCTCAGGGGGGACCCGCTCGGCTTCCCAGGCAGCCTGCTCGCCCTCGGAAAGACAGAGCCTGCCTTCTTATCGCCTCAAACGCACGTCCCTTACCTCCTCCGCCCCACGGGCAGCCCTCAAACGCCGCCGCAGCACCCTCACCCGGGCTTACGACACTCTTTATTGCTGTCATTTGTTTCATGCCTCTTAACAGTTTCTAATAACGTCATATCTGATCGTCTCCGCGGGTCCCGCTTTGGAAACGCCACCAGGAGCTGCACCCGCAGGGGACAAGCGCGCGCCGCGCGCCGCCCGCCGCACTCCGACTTCCGCAGCCCCGCGCGCTTCAGAGCCGGCGGGAGAGGGGAGGGCGGAGCGAGAGCTGCGCGGGTCGCTAACTTCCGCCGCAGGCCCCGCCCACCCGGGCGCTTCGCTGTCTGCTCTTCCCGCTTCAGTTTCCGCCTCCGCCTCTGCCTCCGCCTGGCGGCCGCACCACAGTGCGCAGGCGTGGCCGGGAGCGCGGCGTCCCGCCTGTCCTATGGCGGCGCACGCCGGGCTGTTCCGCGCCCTGCCGCGCGCCCGCGTCTCCCAGGTAACCGGCTCCGCGCGGCGGCGGGAGCTCTCCGGCCCGCGGATGGCAGAGGCAGGGGAGGGCCCGGCGCGGCCTGGGGGCGGGAGCGCCGCGCGGGCGGCCCAGGAGCCGGCCTCTGGCCTGAGGCCGTCTCGGCGCCGGGCTGGTTGGGGGCGACGGGGAGCGCGGGAATGGCCCTCTCCAGCTGCGCAGCCTGGCCCAGCTTGCTGCGTCCCCGTCACACAGTGCTCGCTAGCGCCTCCCTAGGGGGTGGCAGGTATTGCTTCTCGGCCGCTTGAAGACTCGGCCCAAGCACAGGCGATGCTTGCCTGGCCAGGGAAACGTTGTGACCACGGGGGCAGTCTCCTGGCAGGGGATAGTACCTGCCAAGACAGCGTGTAGTAAACCTCCTGCGAAGCTGCTGGGGTGGGACGGTCTTGGCTTTAAGCCCGTTTAATGGAACTGGGAGTCTTCTCTCTGGCTTGCCTCTGGGGCCTTAGGGCTGACAGCAGGCAAAACTCAGGTGGCATCTGAACCCCAGACCTCCAGGCTGGGGTATGCAAGTCAGATGCCTGCCAAAGGTTTTGGAAACATCTGAAGCCCCAGGTGGGGGTGAAGGATGTTTGCCGATAGAAGGGCCACGAGCTCAGGTGTTCTTTAGAAATGTCTTGGGTGCCACGATCAGTCGCTAGGCTTGTCCTTCCCTCTAACAGTTATCTGCATCGGTGGTTTTCAGCTGTTTTTAGAGTCAAGGCACTCCTCCATAACTTTCCTGAGTTTCGTTGTGCCCTGGTTGAGACCCATTACTCTAAAGTCTCAATTTATGTGCTTTTTATCTGCGGGCTGCTGCACTTTTTCTGCCCCCGGGCGGTGGATGGGGGGTGTCCTATGTGCCTCTGTTTCCAGGTGGGGCTTATGGAGTCGGACCAGAAAGCAGCAGAAGTGCCCTGTTGAGAGCCACTGATTTGCATTTTATTTCAATGCACAGGTATGCCTTTTCCAAGAGAAAAGCCTTTTGGACTAATTGAGAAGAGGCTACAAGTCAGTCCTGTATCTTGGTGCTTTTGCAGTACCTGATAGGAGCCATATAGGCTTCAGTTGCTTCCCACTCTGTGCAACCACAGGGAATAGACATTTGCCATTTTAAGTATGAAACTTAGATGCAGCAAGTGGTTGCTGCAATGAGTTAGGGATATTAATTGCACTGCCTTGCTTCATTTAGTTGAATGGGATTTATTTAGTTTTTTTAACTCAACAGTTGGCTTTTCTATGGAGACAGCGTTTTTAATTCCGTAATATCCCTCTGACTGAATATGATGGGATTTTTTTTCAAGCAGATTGGCTAGAGGTAGTATTAGGTAAAGAACTGTCAGCTTGCTTGAGGAAAGCTTGCTTGTGGAGTAGGTAGACCATAGTGAATAAAAGGGGATCTACAGTTTCACAGCTCTCTTCTTGTGATTCGTAACCTTGTACGAGTGTAATTTTGGCGGTGATGTATTACTGATCAAGAGTCCAGTTTGCTGTGAAAAAAATAATATAGAATTTCATTAGGTGTGTGCGTGTGCACAAGCAGCACAGGATAAACTGCATTATGAGGATGCTGTAGTTGTATCAGAAACCTGAAATATAATTCCAGGAAGTTCACACTGAAGGTTAAACTTTAAAATGCATAAAAAATTGAAATTCATAGTTACAGTACCCCAAAACCCCTGAACTCTGCTTTGAAAACCATGGACAGCAGGACATTGAAAATGAAACATGAGGAAACATGAGAAATATAAGAATGAGGTTTTTTCCTCAGCCAAATATTGTTAGAAACATATTCAGTTTGCTTAGAAAAAGTGTACATCATTGCTAAATATGCACATTTTTTTAACGTAACCTCTGTTGATGGCCTTTTTCCACTGGTGAACAAGGCATATATCCCCAAATTGTATCCTAATATTGTCCTTGTTTCTGCTAGCAGCCACTGTTCCGCAGATCCATCACTTTGCTGTCAGCCCAGAAGTATCGCCCTCATGGTCTGTCCCTCATCCCCAGGCTGTGTGGGGCAGTATAACTGCCCAGTATAGCTGATCCAGCAGTGAGGTTGCTTCATGGGGGCACAAGCTGTTGTATAGGGAAGGGTTATCATGCAGGAGCACCTCAGACATGTCTCTCTCTTCACATGTGATATTTCAGTTTCTTCTGGGTCTAGAAATAGATGTCATTGTCAACCCACCTCTCCAGGCAAGAAATTGAAAAGAATATGCTCCATGTCCACGGCTTGGTTAGGAGATCAAAATTAAGAGGTATACTTTCTGATTGACTCACATACAATGTCAGATTACATATCCTTTTCCCCAGTGGAGAAAAGCCACTTACGCAGGAGACTTAGAACAAATAAGATTTCTTGGTGATAATGTACAATTTTCTGTGCAGATTTAATATTTTTGGTATTACTATGCTGAGGGGAAAAATAGGCATTATCTTTGGACTGATCTTTTTGTATTTAAAAATCAATTTATTCTAGGATGTAGACTTTTTTGTTTTTTGGAGGATTTCAAAGGTATGATACCATTGTCAAAACCAGTAAGATAGACTTTGCTGAGCCATTTAAAAATGTTACTCTTTATACAGAGCAAGATATAGTGTCTCAGGCAAAACACAAAGTTATCTGTATGCCATTTCATACTTAAGTTTCCCTTGAAACTCTCGATTGCCCTTTAGGATTTGGTCATTGTCCTTTCATGCTTCCAGGCCCCCATGGAAAACTTGCCAATAAAACATGCCTCTGGACTGGCCTGCTCTGGGGAGATCTGGTTTTGTAACTTCAGTGTCCTGGTCAACTTCAAACTTTGTTTATCTGACCAAGGTAACTCAATGGTTAGTCTCTCCCTTAATGACCAATTACCTGGAGGCCAGATCTAAAAATCTGGTTTATTTTGCTTTTATTCCACCAGAAGCTTGACACAAGTCTGCAGTAAGAGAGTCTAAGCCTAAGATAGGCAACCCGTGGCATGCCAATTAGTGGCACATGGAGACATTTTTCTCAGCATGCCAGGAGGTATGCGAAGAAATTATTAAAATATATATATATTTTTTAAAGTTGCTGCTTCAGGCTCTCCCAAGCAGCTACAGGTCCCAACACTGCAGCAGGCACCTGGGGTGGAGTCAGGAGAACACAGGCAGGTATACAGTCTGTATTCGGCTGACTCTGCCCCCCGTCCCTGGGCTGCACCCCTCAGCCTAACCCAGACCAGCCCCTGGAGGAGGCTTCCCAGGGGCAAAGCTGCTGTGCTGGAGGATCCCAGTGGGTGAGTGAGCCCTGGGCCTGGCCAGGACATTGGGTAGGCAGATGCCCCATCCCACTTGAGTGGGGGTAGCAGGGTGCCAAGCCCTAGGGCTAGGTGCTTGGGGCAGGATCTGGGCAGTGCAGAGAGAAGTAGGTGTGGGGGAAGGTGCTGTGGGCAGGCCAGGCCAGCCCAGCTGGACTGTTGGGAAGGTAGGAGCTGGTTGGGAAGTGGGGCTGCCTGAGGGCTCTATGGGCTCAGGCTGTGGCTGGTGGCCAGGCAGGCAGATCAAGGTGCTGGGCTCAAGCTGTTCCCAGCTCAGGGTTTGGCCTCCATGCACGCTGGGCACAGCTCAAACAGGGCAGAGCCACCCCTGGTGCAAGGGTGTGGCTACGGGCCTTGAGAACAGCTGCCATAGCTGCCCCAGGCTTGCCCACCTGCAGTTGCCCTCCAGGGGCCAGGGCAGGTACTGTGGAAGGCCTCTGTGCTGCAGGCTTCCAGCTGGCTCAGTCCTAAGCGTTATTTGTGGTGGCTGTTCCCAGGGCCCAGAGGGATCTGGAGGCCAGGCCCTTGCACCGGGGTGGATCCACGCTGCTTGCACTGCGCCTAGCACACAGGGAGGTGAAGCTTGGAGCTGTGAGCCATCCGAGCCCAACATCCTGCCCCGGCCAGGTGTCATCCCCTTGTGGGCAGGGCAGCTGGGGCCCATCCCCACAGAGCTATACAGGCTGGGCCAGGCCACATCTCAGGTGCCACTGGGCATCCCCACATGTTCACCCGGCCTGCCTGCAGTGCCTCCCCCTGCATCTGCTTCTTTCTGCACCGCCTGGACCCAGCGCTCAGTACCCTGGTACTGCACTGCACCCGCGTTCCCCAGCTACTTTACCAGGTACAGAATTATCTCTCTCAGCTAGAGTCTAGTTGTATGCAGAGCACTGTAAGAGCCTTGATTCAGCTGCAGCTGTGAGAGAGTTACACCTGTAGCTGTTGCCATAATATCATCTGCTAGGCAGCAGCAAGGAAGGGAAGAGAAAGGCTAAGGAGAGGAATCCTGCCCTAGCTCCATGCATCTAGATCTTTCATCCCCTGCGAAAATTGGTCTCCTTAAGACACGCACTTCAGTTTTCCATCTCCAAATTT
This sequence comes from Caiman crocodilus, assembly GCA_030014935.1. Taxonomy (NCBI): domain Eukaryota; kingdom Metazoa; phylum Chordata; order Crocodylia; family Alligatoridae; genus Caiman; species Caiman crocodilus. The sequence goes on along the minus strand of JAGPOW010003648.1, from coordinate 119,957,945 downwards.
TAGATTAGGGCACACGTGAATAAATGGTATGTGAATAAATATAGTATTTTTGTTAGGCAACTTCATTATTCTCCTTAATTGGAAAATGTCATGCAGGATCATGGACCACGGGCCTGAAAGACAATGCTGCTCTGCAATTTCAAATTATTTGAAGATGCATAGTCTTAGTGTTAAACTATTATTCTAATTTAAAAGTCTAAAATATTTTATTTGGCGAACACTTCTCTGCAAGTCTGACATGATCTGTTGTCACCTCATTGTTCTTGGATTTTGTACTTGAAGCTTGAAATACATACTTCCAATTTTTCATCTTGAAATAATGGCACTGTGTATTCTAAAAACAGCTTTCATTCTGGATTGCTTTTCCTTTTTGCCATCTTGCACTTCCCATGTGTTTCAACAAAAGCAGCAGATAGCTTTGAAGAGATCACATCTTTTTATGATATAACTAGGGAACATTCTGTCTCTGTCTGCCTGGAATCATTTTGTCTCCAAATTTGCTTGTGTGCTCTGCGCTCAGTGATGACATCAAAAGGAAACAAGCACAACTATTTGACATCATGCTGATCAGCTTGAATATAACAAACTATTTATTTTTATTAAAAGATGCTGTATTTACAATGTCAGCTGATGAATTGGGGCACAATTCATATTAATGTATGCTTGATGTATGATGCTGCAAAGAGATTTGTTCCTCTTTATTTTTGTATCATGCATTTCTAATATGTACCTAACGAAAATACCTAGGTGCCATATACATGGGTAAGGAAAAGTAGCTTTTTGTTTGAAGGATCCATTCATCTTCTATTGTTTTTGTTGTTGTTGTTGTTTTTGTAACTATTGTCTCAAGTTCTGATCTAAAACCTAAAGATTCCTATTCACTTCAGTAATCTTTAGATAAAGGGTTTTTCCTCTTACAATTTTTTTTGATAAAGCATAGTTAATTTGAATGTAAATACTGCTATAGCAGAGCAGATATCTGCTATTTTGTATAATTTTGTGTCTCTGAAGTGGCCACTTCCAGATGTTTTAGAGTAGTGGTGGCCTTCCTTATTGGCAGGCAGACCACAAATCAAGCCCTATCACCTCAGTGCTACTTCTGATCCCTCTGCCCCTCCACTGGCTTTCCTGATGGTTTGCACTTTGAAGTGCTGGAGTGGAAGTGGGGTGGGGGGTGTAACAGGGAGTCGGGGGCTCCTTTACTCCCTCCTTTAAGGAACTTTTGCAGCAGGTAGCTGAGCATGCGCTAGCTGCACCACAGCAAGCAGGCCAACCATCAAGCCCAAAGAGAAACTTGTGCTTAATTAGTGTCACTGGACTGGAAGGGGCAGTGCTCTAGGGCACATAAACAATACTAGGAGAAAAGACAGTTGCTGTAGGTGAAGTGGGAAGCACCTCTACCCAGGAAGGCTTCAGAGGAGTGCATGGCCCACAGCTAAAACTGTCCTGGGATTATAAGTAAGTTGCTGAGTAGTGATGGGAATATAACCCAGGAGAGTTTGTGATTCAACCAGTGAACTGGGGTTTATGTTTGGACCCAGTGCAGGGTTAGTTTTCATTGTAACCAGTGAGTTTACTTTTTTTGTTGTTGCTAATTACACAGGTGGACTGGGTAATTACACAGGTGGACTGGGTATGTGGCTGTAAGGGAATGTGAGGAAGCCACAGTGGGGCACCCAAGGGGTACATTGTGCCAGAGACACCCGGGTGTTTTGAGCTGTGTTAGGGCTGGGGGCTTGAAACATGGAGTAGGCTTATACAAAGTAGCCCCTAGAGAGGGGCTGAAGCCAGGGACACAGCACCTGACAAATGCAGAAATGGACTGGAGCCTAGGAGTCAGGTCCAACACAGTGGGCCTAGACAAAAGAGCACAGCTAGAGAAAAGGGGTGGAAGCTGAAGAGGCTGAGGCCCCAACAAGAGTGTGAAGTCTTGATGCTGTACTGGTGCGAAGTACCCACTGTTAACATCTGTAGGAGGTGTGGGTATGGCTATAGGGAGGGTTGGAGGCAGTGAAATGAACCCTTAAGGCAGTTAGTGCACTTGAGCACAGACAGGCTAGAAGGTCCCCACTCAGCACCTGAAGGGCAGGCTGGGGGGTTGGGGTGTAGACTGGGTTAGAGAGGCACTCACTAACCGATACTAGGCAAGAGCTCGCTCTGGGGCAGCCTCCCTTTTCAGAAACCAGTAACTACATCAAAGTATGGAAGGAAGGAGAAGGGGGAGGATACCTGAGGAGCTAGGGCAGGGTAGGAGTTGTACAGCTGCCAGGAAGTATCACAGCCACCCCAGGGCCTGGCACCTGTGCCAGGGGGACTCGAGCCTCTGGTTGCATGGAGCAGAACAGAGGCAAGATGTTGCTGTGAAGAAGCGTGCATCATTGCCAGGAGCCAGATTAACCTTTTCTTGTCCCTGTAACTGCTGCACCTTTTATTATAGCAAGCAAGGCTTCAAAGCCCCAAACTTGTCAGTGGCTGGCAAGCCAGGAAAGGGTTAACCTGACTTTTGGCCGTGATACCTGACATCTCTTCTTGCAGCAGCGTCCTGTCCCTATTCTGCTGCAGGAGGGCAGAAGCTTCAGCTCCCTGCCTCCATTCTGCAACACCCAAGGTTCATGTGCCTACTGTGTCACGTCTAGACCAGATTGACTACCCCTGCTTTAGAGGAACTTGTAAAAAATATGAAGATTCCAATCATGGAAAATTTGCTGATAGGACAGTTTCTCTGATGCCAATCAGCTAGTTCATACCGTAAAAAGGATCAAGTTCATTTCTTTAAAAAAATTTGTTTTTGAAATCTTTGTTAAAATACCTGTAAGATTTGATTATCTAGAGAAACATCAGCCATGGTTAGTAAAATCCAAAGTATGATTTTTAAGTAGACCTTAGTCTGTGGAGCATTGTATAAAATGATTTCCTTTGTCAGTTTTAAGCTGGATTTCTTTTGGCTGTCCCCTTGCTCCTATATCAAAAGAAAATAAATAGAACAGTCTACCTTCTGTACACCATTTATTATTTTATATATTGTATTTCTGCTACACTGTTGTTTGACTTTCCTCTAAACTATGCTTAGGCTCAGATCCTCAAAGGTAGTTAGAGTTGTCTAACTCCTCCTGACATCAGTGTTAAGCTTTTGAAAATTTAGACCTTTGTCCTTTCTCCTTTTGTTCTAATATAATTTATTATTAAGTCATTAAGGACTGAACATACCTTTCCCATAAAAGTTAGGAATGTTCTTTGGGCCAGAAGCAAGCATCTGCTCTTTCTCACTTTCAGGGGTTAGCATAAGTCAGTATGCAGTGGTACAACATATATTTTAGGGCTACATTGGTTGCAGCTACATTTAAACTTCCTTGTTAAAAAGTTACTAGAATTTCTGGGTGGAGAAAAAAGTTTCCTAACTTGCCTGCCTGATGCTTTGTCTATGCCAGTGTTGTTCAAACTCTCTGGCCCTGCAAGCCAGATGATTGGTGCAAGACAAGATCTAGTGCAGGGTCAACATAGAGGATCAATCTGTGGGTACAGTCTAGTGTGCCACTGCAGGCCATGGCCTGACCCCACACGATGGCTCTGGATCAGGCTGTGGAGTTACCACATGCTGGTTTGATCCAGCATGTGGGACCATGCCATCTGGACTGTGGGGCTCCCTACAGGTCCAGAAATTTGACAATGAGGTGGAACAGTGGCAGCACTAATTGCCACAGCTCTGGGAACAATTATCACTGCTCCTGTTCCTCCATTGGACCCATGGGGTGACCCACAAGTTAGATGACATGGGCTCTGCTGACCAGATCCAGCCCCGAGGGCAGAGGTTGAACCCCACTGTTCTGTGTTGGTTTTTTTGCCTGGAGTACCTGTGCAACAAAGAACCTTTACTATAGACAGAAGCAGAACATCTTTAGGGCATGAACTCACTCTGTTCATTACAGTAGGTATGGACATTGAATAATGTGATAAATGTTGCATCTGTTCATTCTTTCTCTGTGAAAGTCTTTTGTTTCTCTAATGTGAATTTAACACTAATGAAAGTTGCTAAATTTACATTCCTGGATTGTGAAGTTCTATGTAAATATCACCAGTATAGGTGACAAACTTCCTCCAAACTGCCCTGCTCTTAAGGGCCACATCTAGGGGTATATGTTGACTGGAGTTTGTAGTCCTGGTTTAACTTGTAAATAACATTTCTAGTTAACTTGCACAGAAAACAGTACTTTAGATATTCCAGAATTGTTTCATGATACAAGCTTCTGTTTTTCCCAGGATTTCAGTTTTTTCAGAAGTAAACTTGAATCGCAATAGGACCATGCACTCAAGGTGTGACAGTCCCTGAGAATGGAGTCATGGATACCACCTTGGACTTTTCAGATGTAGATGTCTCTGCTAAAGCTGCTAATAAGGGAGACAGTTACTTTTTGTGGTAACTTCTGTTATTTGAGCTAGAGGTGTGCTGATAAAGATTTTCTTGGCTGATACCAATAGCCAATTATTAACCACCTATATGAACTGATACCAATCCACTAACTGATTTATAGGAATGCAGCTGGGCAGCATGGAGAGCAGCTCCCTTCAGGGAAGTCTGTGGAGGGGAAGGGACGTGGGGGGCAGATTGAGGCCCACACAGTGAGGGAGGGAGAGGGGCAAGAGCTGGGGGTGCTGCCCAGTCAGAGCAGTGAATGGGACCCTGGGGCCGGGGCAGGGAGCAGGACAGAGCCATGAGTGGCTTGTTCATAGGATTGAAGTCCCAGTACTTAAAAATGACAGTGGGGGCACTTGAACTAAAGCTCATTGAATGAGGTTTAGTTCAAGTGTTGCTACCACCATTTTTAACCATGGGAATGCTTTGAACTGGAGCTGAGCTGAGCAGGGCGTAGGCAGATGTGGGCTGTGGGCTCTTTACTTTTCTGCTTTTGCCCTGGGGGCTCCACACCGACCACATGCCCCCTGCCCACCCAACACTACTGTCAGGCAGGCAAGGGGTGCACAGCTGGTGTGGGGCTCCCCAGGGAAAGGCAGTGGGGCAGAGAGCCCTAAGTCTACAGCTCTCATTGTCCCTGTGCACAAATCTGGGGTGGGGCACAAGCCCTCCTCATGCCTCTCCTGCAGGGTGCATGCAGTGGCAGGGAACCTCTTCTCTTCCCACATCCCCTGGACAAGCTGCCTGCAACTCCATCTCGTTCCCTGGCCCAGGTCCCATTCACTGCCGTGGCTGGGCAGAGCCCTCAGCCTCTCCCTCTGTCTCATTCCTCCATCAACATGGGGGCCTCAATCTGCCCTTCTCTCCTGTGCACTTTCCTTCCCCTATGCCCCTTGCCCTCCAAAGACTTACCTGTAGGGCGCTGCTCTTCACGCTGCTGGTTGTATTCCTGCCCATGTGCATGCATGCTGCTGTGTGAGTGCATGCAGCGTCCAAGGACCTGGGGTCAGAAGGCATATTGCATTTATGGGTGATCGTTATCGGCTATACTGGCCAAAAAAGCCGATAGCTGATAATGTTTATTTTCCTTTTATCAGTGCCGATCCAATATCCAATTAATATATTGGGGCACCTCTAATTTGAACATGTGTTCATAAGGAATCAGACTGACTCCATTCCTCATCAGTGCACACTGGTCAGTAAACAGTTTTAAGGATGGCTTCTTAGTTCGCTGAGTTTAAATACTTTATCTGATATCTGTTAATCTGATATCTGCTGGAAGGAAAAACACCCTGGCTGCTTCTATACATATGCAGCTTGCAAGTGCTCCTCAGTTCCTTTATCCAAAGTGGGGGGAGTAGGAGTATTTTGCATTTTGTTCATTTTGGCTAGAAATTAATGGCTAGTACAAGGATGGACAGTTTCTCTTACTTTACATTTCTTTGATGCTGTCTAGAATTTTCCTCTACTGCTAGAAGGAGAACTCCAAGAACCAGAGTGAAATTAAGTTGATTTTTATTTTTGTTCAGTTATGCCTCTAGAAGTTGGAATAGCTGCGGGGATAACTGGTGATACCGTTCAGTTTTTATGCTGCTATAGCTTGGTGAAGTGGTAAGCAGCAGCAAAGATGCCAAAACTGTCTTCAGGCACAGTTGCATAACACTGCATCAGTTTTTTGGATCATATTTAGGTGGCTTATTCACATGCCCAGTTAAAGCTTATAGTTCTCAGGAATGGAGTTTTAAAGTCTTGATGGTAATTATTTGCTCTCAATGCAATCTTCATATGGGGTATATCTCTTCTTAGATACAGTGGTATCACTGTGTGTTCTGATACAAAACTTTATTTTCATTTTTCCCACTAAGACCTATAGCCTTCATGCTCAACTCCATGCCATGTACATATTACCTCCTCTATCACAGTGGAGGCCAACTTTTTTGGCAGGTGTACCTCAAATTAGCCCTGAACCCTTTCTGAGTGCCACCCTCCTTCCCCTGCTTGATCTGCTGCTCTGCTGTCTACTCCCTACCCTGTATTCCCTGCCCAGTCTTTTGCTGTTTTCTAGTCTCTGATCTGCCACTATGCTGCTTGTCCCCTTCGTCACCTGTAGTATGCCACATGCACAGCCTGCCCACGTCATGTATCATAGGTTGGCCACCCCTGCTCTAGTGAATATATGTTTGTTTGCATATGGAATGGAACATTTGAAGTGGAGTTCCTAAAGAGTTTAGTGTTTATATTGTCAACCATTTTCTGATAAGATCCGAGCTAAGATCTCCAGGTCTAAAGCAGCATATAAAAGGTTGGTATAATGGAAAGTAAGTTTTCAGGTTTGAATGGCTTGAGTTGTCTCTTCCTCACAATGTCTCAGCTGTGATTATCACTGAATTAATGTACTTCAGGGGTGCTCAACCCACAGCCTGTAGGTCAAATCTGGGTTGCAGAGTCATAGCATCTGGCTTGCAGGGTTGACAAATTTGGTGTCAGGGGTGTGATAGAAGCTCCATGTGGCTTGATCCAGGCCCATCTGGGCCATTGCCATGAGGCCACATCAGGCCCCAGGCTTGCCCCTCTGTGGGGCTGGATCAAGCCACTCTGCCCCTACACATCAGGGTTGGCACTGCTCTGCCGTCACCCCCTCTCCATACATCCAGATTGGGACTAGGTCATTCTCACCCCCTGCATGTCCAGCTCAGGGCTGAACTGTTCTCTGCCCCTGCATCTGGCTGGATCAGGGCTGGTCTGTGCAGATCATACCCCTACTGTGCCCATCCCGTGTGCCAGATCGAGCCGAGTGGCTGGATCCTGCCTGCCAATGGACCTGACGCTGTCCAGCCAGCCAGCTGAGTGAAGAGGTTGGGTACCACTTGTCCATGAGTAGTAGCATTACTTCTGGTTGTGATCCAGACACAGATGAAAGACTGGGTGGGATGAATCAACTGTTAGATGGAAGGACCCCCAAAAATATGGTTCTCTTGCTTGAAGTATTGTTTCTGATGCTTATAAGTGGCCTTCCCTCTGAGTATTGTGCAAGCTTCCTGGAGTGGTGTTGTGAGGGGATGTTGTACTGTGGCCTTCCCTCTGAGTATTGTGCAAGCTTCCTGGAGTGGTGTTGTGAGGGGATGTTGTACTGCTGGAGGAGCTGTCTATGGAGTGAGACAGGTCTCAAGTTATTCTATGGATCTAGCAGTCACTTACTGTCCTGAATAGTTAAATAACTGCTGTATTTCACACCCAGAAGTTGGTGGAATCTCTGTGGTGGGTCAAGTGGTGCTTCCTTTGTACAGTTTAACATATTAAGACTTAGGAGATTCTGGAGGTTAGAAGTTTGCCTGTACGATAGTTAATAGAAAGTGAATATTTTGAAATGGACTTCTTTGTGTTTTTATTTCTTCTTTATTTTCTAAGTTGGTTTTCTTATATCTAGTTTAATCCACTATCCCACCACTTTTGCTTTATTTCACTCTGTTCTGCCAGGGAATAGAGAGAATTGTATCCCATGCCAGCTATTCCTATCTGCTATCTGAAATGTTATTTTGGGAAATCAGTTTCTTGGGTCGTATGTGTTTTAATGTAGAGTTAATATGGACATACAGCATTTCTAGGTGGGCAGTGCTGAGGGAGTCAATTGACTTCATAGATCTTTAAAATCTACCTTAGCCCTTCTAAACTCTTCATTCAGTGGTTGATTACAACCCTCGCTTCTTGTAATGGTCTTGATGTTCTGCCAACTAGGCTGTTCTTTGTTCTGCAGTTCTGCTGTCTGTTAGCTACTCCTGGTAATGAATCTCCTATTTCACAGCCTTGAAGATTGCTTTTAACTCATTCCATATTTGTTTTTGCTTGGATCTGAATAATATAGCCCTAGGCTGCTACCATATTAATAAAGCTTCCAGTTTATTTTTAACTGCAGAAAAATGTGTGTTTTTATATGTGATAATATACTTCAACATCTACACCCCCCTTTTCAAAATTCTAGATCTGCCCATGCCCCTGGCCTAAAGGATACCAGCATACTTTACAAACTTAAACTGTAATTATTGCTGAGGTGCTTGGACTGTGTAAAATTAACAAAAGTATCCACATCCCACTAGGCTCCAAATAACTTATTCAGAGAATCATACTTGTTGTCTGGCTCAGAGTTGGTGAAGTGAAATGCTGGTTTCTTAATTCAGATATAGTCATGAAACTGACTAGTTTGGTCCTTTACCATCTGGATACAGTAGAGGAAGATACTTTTTTCATAAGCTCACTGGATAGTGTCCAGAAAATAATATATTTTGTCCATCAAAAGAGCCAAATTGTTTGTGGGTTTTTTGGATCATGAGACTTACTGGAAGGAGATCAGAATTGCCAGAATCTCTGTGTTTTCTGTCATTTCCCTTTCCACATTCATTCATAGTCCAAAATGCACTTGTGACTAAAATCCTAGAATCTCAGTAAATGAGGTTCCTATCCAGGCGTATTACCTGAAGCGATCTTGGTGGTTAGTGTTTGTGCAACTTCCTATAATTTTCCTTTTACTTCCATTCATAATCTCTTTGAGTCACAATAAAGTTTCATACTGTGATCATTTCAGTCTCCACCTCGTAGTGTCACTTTAGCCATTCAACTTAAACGGAAAGAATCCAGCTAATGTGCAGAACCTTTCCTACTATTAGAAATGCTAACCTGGTTAAGTAGAAGTTTTTTCCAAGACAGGCCAGCCATCGTTAACTATCTCCTTCCAAGGCGCAGATCTGAGAGTACCTACTAAAATAAAATAATTTTGGACTTTGTAAGGTTACTGAAAGTTACTAATGACCATTTCTATCATTTACCCTCCCATTCATGTAACTTCCTGTATTTTGTTCAGTGTTCAGACAGGAAGATTTCACTCCTCAGCACGCTCGTAATAGTTACAAAATTATCCTCTTAATCTGGGACGGCACTGGCCCAATACAGCACAACATTACATATTGGGGAACCAAAGATCACACCTAAACTAGGATCTGCCCTTGGGATGAAAAGGGCACATAGAAGTCCTACTTAAAGAACTACAGGTCAGTCGCATCTTACGTGGGGGTTGGGTGCTAAAGTCAGTGCATAAGGTGAAAATCACGTAAGGCGAAAATCGGTGACTATGCGTGGGGTGGGGGGGGCGGGGCTTGAGTTTGCACATGGCTCTGTGCTTAGAGCTGTGTGACCAGTGGCAGCAGCACAACATGGGGTGATGGTAGGGATGGCTGCGTGCCGCCCACCCACCACCATGCTGCCACTGCTTCCCAGCAGCTGGCCACACAGCTCCGGGCACGGCTCTGTGGAGACAGCGGGAGGTTTTGGAGGCAGTGGCCGTCACCACCATTATGGGCCTCCAGGTAAGCGACAGCACTGCATGCAAGTTCAAGCCCTGCCCCCCCCTTGCGTATAGTTGAATTCATGCACGTTAAATGCGCATATGATGCGACTGACCTGTATTTATAAGCATTATTTACAATAGACACTGAGTCTTCTAAAGTGCTTTCAACAGATCCAGGAATTTGGCAGTGGTGGCCATTGATTCCCCCCACCCGCCCCGCCAAATTCCGGGCCACACCTTTTAACCCTCCCGACCCCCCACGAGGCCAGGTCGAGTTGAGCACTATTGGTTAAGACAATTAACATTTATTGTGGAGGGATTCATGTTGATTTCAAGTCAGTTTAGTTAAGGAATGCTATTCCTTCTAAGGAATAGGAAGTTGTGGAGTTTTTTTGTGATGGGCGCTCTTTACTAGGAAATATTGTGACACCCAGTTCATTTCACACAGGTCTCAGAACAGCTGTTGACTCTACCTGAGGTGGATTTGAGCCAGAGACCCTGAAGTGAATGTTTTTAAACAACTGTGTCAGTCCAGGCTTCATGTAAATAGTAGCTAACTTTCCCTTCTCTCGGTAATTACCAAAGAGAATAAACAATGAAAACCCATACATTTTAGCTTCTAAAACTTCCAAATAACAGAGTTGTTAAAAACAAAAATGTGATTTAAAAATCCCACTGACTGTAACTTGTTATTCTTTGTTTATATTGCTTTGGGCCAGCCTTGGTAGCATGCAGCTACAAACTCAAACAAAAAGTATAGTAGAATAAAATAAACTCTTCTCCTAGAGCTAGAAAAGGAGAAATATAGATCATATGTTCATATGGTATTTGGATACTGTTATAATCAAAATATGAAAATGTAGCCAATTTCTTCAGCAGGAGGGAATAAGGAAATGTGGAGACTTCTACTTTTCTAAAAGGAGACTAGGAATATCTAACAGAGGAAACTGTAGTTCAGAGGAGAGCAAAAGAAAGCTTACAAAATGCTGACAGCTAATCTTTTGAATATTCAAAAGCCTTTATTCTGTACTGTTAATAAATATAACAAGTTTGTTGTCTTTGTTATAGTGGACCTGGTGCTTATTCCTCACTTTTCTTTTTTAGAAACAAATCAGACTTGCTTCCATGGGTTTTACTTTGTGCAAAGAACTGGAGGCTGCTTCTTTTTCTGAAGATAGAACATGCAAAGCTGTGAGTATTAAATACTAAGCCACATTTCTATGTTCTCAAAGATTGTGTCAAGTTTAAAACACTAAATGGTTTAATTATCAGTTATGTCCCATAATGAAGTTTTTATAATCTCTTCCCCAAAGTCGGTCCAGTTAGAACAGAATCAAATCAACCCTCATTATTAGTTATTTTTCCCCACCAGGAAACCACTGACCCCCCCCCCCCGGCCTTATTTGTGCTTGATACTGTTTTAACTCTATTTGTGTAGTTTAAAGCAGACTACCCCCTTATCGATATAGATATTCTTGTATGAAGGTGTGTTGTATTAGTGTGATTATTCCCATACGGTGATGAGAGTAACTCCCTTATACTAGTTACTGAAGTGAAGTACAGCATGTAAGACTGGTTCGCAAACTTTTTTGACTTAAGGCATCTTTTGGAAAATGCCAGCTCTCAGTTCGCACTCATTTTTTGCTATAGAAAGATAAAAGAGCAATTCCGTTGCAAAGTCATCAGAAAGACCACATCCGGTCAGAATGTTTGTGACGCAATAGATTCTTATTTCAAAACTCTGGATTAATTTTGTGAATTGCGTTAGGGTTTGTACAGTATCTTTTAAAAGGATCTCATGGCGTCCTGACTGCGAACCATTGGTTTAAGGCTTCCCTGCCCTTTCCTTTGCATCCACCAGCTGATAGAGATTCTCTTACAGCCTACTGGTTACCTCTTTTGTTCTGCTTGCAGGGCTTATGGAACCAAAGGCCAGGAGGGTAGACCTGGTAGCTTAGTGGCAGCAAAACCTCTTGGGCTCCATTATGTCTCCATTATTGTTTGTTGTGGAAGTGGTGTCAATGTCAGTTAACTACCTGAGATTTCTATTAACTCAAAATTAAGATAGACAGGTAGTGTCTTGTACTGCAAGAGGAAATGCAGTTAATGTACATATGAGCCTTGCTGCATATCTCTACCCTCTCAGCAATGCTTCATCACCCCAATCAGGCAACATAGACTTAATCAGTGTTTCTCAAACTGAAATATGCAATTAACTTATTTTGCAGGGCCGCAAGAAAAAAGAAGGGGAGAAAAGGAGGGAAAAAAATAAAATTAAAACCTTTACAGTATCTTTTAGGTTGTTGGAGAAGATACAATATAGTTGTAATGATTAAGATGATCTTTTTTTCTTATCCATCACATGGATATGGATAGAGTACTGTATTTACTTGAATAGAAGATGACTTCCCCAATAAGTAGATTTTATATGTGGAAAATATATAAGGGGGAAAACCAGTGTGGTGTACACAAGCACTAGTAACAACACCTTCGCAAGCGCAGTGCACCCCCACCATAGAAAGGGAGTGCATGTGCCACAGCCCCAGTCTCTGCTTTACCTTTGCCTCTGTCTTCTCCCATGCTGGCCTGCCCCTGAGCTTGTGGTTGAAATCTGTGCTGAGGATCCTGACCCCCTCACAGGGGACTCCAGGTCCCCGAGCTCACCCACGGCAAGGCAGGTGCTCTTGCTCACATTGAGCTTGGCCCCCATCGCTGCCTTGTATACCTGCGTGTGCCACAGGGCTCTCTCTACTGACCACTTGTTCTGGCACAGGATGTTCAAGTCATCCATATAGGCCAGGACCTTAACTGCTCGGTTGCTGCTACCCAGAATGTGGACTCCACGGATCCCTGGGTCCTGCTTCAGGTGCTGGGCCAGGTGCTGGTCCTCTCTTTCACACTGGCCCACCACTCGGTCTCGTTCTGGTACAGGTCCCAGAGATTCCTCCAGCCTGTGTAGTACTCTCTGTAGCTGCGCCTAGTCTGCTTGTCTTCCAGGAGACTGGTGTTCAGCTTCCACACTCCTCTGCCTCTTTCCAGCTGTCCCTCCAGGTTGACCTAGAGGGTGAGGAGGCAGTGGTCCAAGAACCACACGGGTGTACAGCAGGCCTTCTCTGCTTTCCATCCCACGGGGAGGAAGAGAAATTAGATTCTGGACTTGGTGCTGCCCACGGGCTCCACTCAGGTGAAGTGTCCCCTGGGTGCCTTTGACTACATCCATTAGGCCATGATCCCAGACAAACTGCTTCAGCTACCTGGACAAACTGTCCATGCCCATCCTGCTGAATTTGCTAACCCTGTCCTCCTTGCTGATGATGACCCCCAGGTGGCCTGGGGGCATCGTGATGGCCGTTTTCCAGGAACAGGCCTCTCTATTGGCCGGCGCATACACTGCCTGCAGTTCAAAAGCAGTACCTTGTATCTCCAGGGAGGCTTGCAGCAGCCTGCCTGCAGCAATCCCTTTGTGCTGCAGGGGGCTCATGGTGTCTCCTTTCAGCAGGGTTGAGACACAGCGGCTTTGTCCGCTGAGCCAGAGCACACGGCTGGACTGTGTGACTAGCGTTTGGAGAGCAAAGCCCTGCTTTTCTGGCTGCAAAGTCTACATTCCTGCACTGCCTCTATTTGTTCCAGGGTTTGCAGCACCTGGTCCCACTTGCCTCATCCTGCCAGGCTTCTGATATTCATAGACGCAATTTTAATGCTTCCCGTGGCACTGGCTGCTTGCAGGGGCTGTGTGGGTGCAGGTAGCTTGTACTTTCAGTTTCCGATTCCCTGCTCCAGTCTCCATCCTGCTCCACTTGTGGTCAGAGGCCAGACTCTTCACCAATTTCTTTATACTATGTGGGTTTCCCTCTGCTCAGGGGATGCCTTTCAGGGGAAGCTTGCCCTCTTTCGCTCTTATCTGGTTTATCAGTGCCACATCTATAGCACTGAACTCCTCTGCTTGGAGGGAGCATTGCTCTCCACTTCCAGGGTTCCTTCTTTATTTCCTAGTCCCTTTCTGTCCCCCTTGGGGTTGATCTCCTGTCCCAGAGGGTCTCACAGTCACCTCCACTTCGCTCTCTTCCTTGCTCCCCCCTCCATTACCTGGCTCTTCTGCTGGGGCTGGGGAGGGGACGCAGTCCTTGCTCAACTGCTCCAGCAGGTTGCAAGTTTCTTTCAGCGCTTGGTCAACAGGATTGAGCTCTGGCTCTGGGGTGTCCTCTCCCCCTTCTCCCTCCTTCTGACTCTGGACCTCCAGCTCCATTTGCTTTTGCTTTCTGGACCAGCTGCATCCTGAGGCTCCAAAACTGGGGTCATGGATGGCACCTCCTCTTCCTCTGCTTCTCTGGCTGCATAAACTTGTGCCCCCAGACATCTTCTGAAGAGGTGCCCCTCTTTCCCACACAGATTACAGTACTTTCTTGGTGCAGCTCTAGGAGCTGTTCCCAGTCTGATTGCAGTCCTTCCTGAGGTGGCCCTCCTCTCTGCATCATGACAGAGTTTGGGCTACCCCCAGTAGGAGATCTGTCTCTTGTGGCATCCTAGGGCCAGGGAGGCCAGTAAATGGATCATGGCTCCTGCCTTTTCTGGGTCCTGTTTCAGGATGACCCCTGCAAACCATGCCCCAGTTCAAATATCTTCACTGTCCTTTTCCTTCTCTACAGCCTTCATGGCTTCTGCTGAGCCAGAATCTCAAATCCTGCTTCCCCATCCTGATGTGCAGAGCTGAATTCTCACCCGCTTTTTGTCTCCTGAGCCTGTTCTAGGCATCGCTCCCATGGAAGACAGAGTCCTGTACCCTGGGGTCATTAGCCAGTCCCTGGAGCTCTTGCCAGAAATCCTGCATAGCCCCAGGACTCTAAGTTGTGGGGTGAAGTGTACACTCTGGAAGGTAGGGAACGATTGCAGGCAGACCTGGACAGGTTAGAACAGTGGGCAATACACAGTAGGGTGCAGTACAACAAGGACAAGTGCGGAGTGCTGCACCTAGGGTGCAAAAATAGCCATCAAACCTACTGGCTGGGAAGTGACACTCAGCAGCACAGAAGCGGGAAGGCATCTTGGAGTCATAATGGGACTTTAAGATGAACATGAGTCGTTAGTGTGATAAAATTATCAGCAAAGCTAGCCACACTTTATCATGCATCAGCAGATGCATGACAAATAGAACCAAGGAGGTGATGCTTCCCGTCTATGCAGCATTGGTCAGACCACAGTTGGAGTACTGCATCCAGTTTCGGGTGCCGTACTTTGGGAAGGATGTTGCTAGATGAGAGAGAGTCCAGAGGAGGGCCACTCCTATGGTTAGGGGCTTACAGGACAAGCCCTATGAGGAGAGACTGAGGGACCTGGGCCTCTTCAGTCTCCACAAGAGAAGGCTGAGAGGTGATCTTGTGGCTGCCTACAAATTCATTAGGGGGACGCAGCAAGGGATTGGACATGCACTGTTCACCAGGATGCCTCTTGGGGTAACAAGGAACAATAGTCACAAACTGACAGAGAGCAAATTTATGCTAGATATCAGGAAAAACTTCTTCACGGTAAGGGTGGCCAAGATTTGGAATGGGTTTCCAAGGGAGATGGAGCTCTCCCCTACTTCGGGCGTCTTTAAGAGAAAGCTGGAAATCTGACATCATCTGACCCCAGCACACTTTCATGCTGGGGGTCGGACTCGATGATCTGTTGAGGTCCTTTCTGACCCTAACATCTATGCATTTGACTCCTGAAACCCACCTCCCATTCAGGAGTGAACTCGCATTTCCAGATGTAGATGAGGTCCTCCTTCTTCACATGGAGCGTCTGTCTCGGGATCATGCAGCAGAACTCTTCCCTCTTCATTCCATTTGGGAGGTATTGATCTCGCTTGTCCACCCCCTTCCCCCTGGAGCTGACTGGGTAGGCCCTCACTTCCACACCGGGTGGTCTTTGTGGGGGAAGGGGGGCTTCCCCTGGAGGGGCATCCCTCCTCATAGTCTTGGCTTAGATCACCATGTCCTTGTGTTTTGGGAGTCCTCGGACACCTAGAGTCCAAAAATGATATTACTCTCCCCGCCGTGGTGGCGTGAGGTGAGACTGCATGGGTCCTCTGCTCTGTTAAGAACCAGACCCTCGTCTCATAAGAACAGGTTGAATTTTATTTGTAGATGTTAAGAATCATGAACTAAAAAGATGACAGAGCCAGAAGGGAAATACAGGATGCCCAAGCAAGGGACTAATGTAAGATGGACGGGGGTGAGGAAGGAAGTGCAACTAAGTTACAGGAAATACAGCTACAGTTAGCCAGCTAAGCACCATAAGGCAGCACATCAGTTTGGTGTAGCAGCAGGAGATGCAGCAGAAACACAGGACACTCTTGTTGCTGGGATCCCAGGCTCCCAGTTTTACCACAACGAGCATGTTGACTGTGATGTCGTAGCCATGGCCCCTCAGGATGTCAGCTAGTACTTCTCCCACTTGCAAACCTGGGCCTCACTGAAGGCTTAGTGCCAGTTCTCAAAGTGGGTGGTGATGTCCATGATCATGATCTTCTTGGCGATCATTAGTGATGACGGTGTAGGGGCACATCTGGCTCTCACAGCCTGGGATGGTGCATGTTAACTAACCCTAAAGCCCCTTGACCGTGCCAATTTAGCCCAATGGGCACCCTCTATTCTCACCTGCCATGTGTTGATGGATTTATGATATAGGGAGGCTGCCTTCATGTCCCATTGGACATGGTCCTGCTGGATTTCCTTGAACCCCATGGGTTCCCAGGCCCCTTGTGGGTCCCATTCCAAAGTAGATGTCACAGGACACCCCAGCCTTATGGGTTATATGCGTGACTCTAAACAACCCCTTTACCACGGGTCAAGCCTCGCAGATGGTACTTCCACAGCATCCCTCTGAGGCCTTGGTTTCCATTGGCCTTAGGTTGGCTCTGGGCTCGCCGCAGCCCTGTCCCTCACGGCGCCCACGCTGGCGCTGGGCTGTCTGCACTATAGTGGGGCCCCAATGAGGCCTCCTCCTTCCCCAGTACCCTCTCCCAAACTATTGGTGTTATATAACAGCAAACAAAACATAAGCTTCTGGGCTATAACATAATACAAAAGATCAGGGTGTGCTCTGACCCTTTAAAAGAATCAGATTTCATCCCTGGCACTAAGTGTCCAGTAGGCAAGGGTACCTGTGGAGCTCATGGAGCCCCCTTAGCCCTAGGCGCAGCACACCAGGCAGTTGCAGTGTCACTGGGCACTTCCTCCCTGGAGGTTTCTTCCCCTCTGGCTGCTAGCAGGGAACTGCCTTCCTGGTCACAGCACTGAGGTTTAAATATGAGCCAGGCCCCGCCCCTTCTGGTCAGCTGACCACTGGCAGATGTGGACCAACTGTCTCGCTCTGGCTGCCCTGGTAACCAGCAGCTAGGGCTCCCAGCTGACTGCTAGAGCTCTCTCCCGAGCAGTTCCAGCCCTTAAAAGGAGCAGAACACCCTAGTGCTGTGACGGTGAGGTTCATGGAGATCTCCCCCACTACGATGGGGATGGCCCTCACCAGGCAGTCCTGGACAGCATTGTGGCAGAGCTGCCAGGCTCTGGCATGCGGCGTGCAGCTGCACAGCATGTGCGGGAGGATCTCTGCCATGTGGCCGCACTGCTGACACCTCTTGTCCTGGTGGCCAAAGCAAATGGCCCCATTCAGAGGAAGGCAGTTGAGGAGAGCGTGGTGAAGCGCCAGTCCATGAAATGTGTGAAGCTCCTACTGGGCATGAAGTGGTTGTTGAAGTCCCACTTCAAGGTGACATCAAAGACCTTGCCCTGGTCGGGCTTGACCCTCAGGTTGCCGGCGTACTTGTTATGGATGGCGTCCTTCAGTAACCGCTCCAGGAAGGTCCTTGTGTGGGGCGTCATGGTGACATGGTCAGCGTGTGGGGCTGGCTGCAGAGAGGCTCCCAGCACTCCTCTGTCTAGGTCTAGGCACAACCGATGCACTTCCTGAAGTGGTACAGCCTTAGCTCCATAGTAAGGCAAAGTCTCTGCTGTCTCTGCTGAACTCGCCCTCCAATGAGCCACTGAGGAAAGTGCCTAAGTCATGTCTGGTAGGTTGCCTTGCAATCCTCTTGTGAGTGGTCTCCTCAAGAGCACTGGCAATGATGGTACTCACCATCTAGTCCAGGCAGGTCAGGAGGTGGAAGGCATGGGTGACCACCGCGATGTCACAGAGAGCTCCCATGTGGGGGGATGTTGGTAGTTCCCTGCTGGTAGGGGACATACAGGATCTCACTGCGGGCCCTCAGTGGCAGGTGCAGCCACCACTTCTTCAGCAGCTGCCAGATCTTGGTGTCCGCCTTCTTGTGGAAGGTCTTTGGGACCACCAAGCCTCTCGGGATGAACTCGACTCGGGAGGATGAGGAAGGTGTTCGCTGCATCTGTCTTCTGCCAGGGGGCCAGCAGGGACGAGTGTAGCTTGTGGGTGACCTACATGATCCCATTGATGGTCTGCTTCGGCATCTGCCTCGCCCGGTGGCTGGTGGCCATCCTGACGTGGCAGTAGGCCTCGCCATTGTGCAGGTGCCTGATCACCTGGCCCTGGATCGTGAGCATGGAGTCCAGGACATGGCTCTTCTGCCTGCTATCAATGTGCAAGGAGGCACACTTGGTGACATTGAAGCACAAGCCCATCTGCCTGGCCATCTTGGATGTCATGTCTGGCATCTGCTGCACCTGGGCGGCAGCATTGGCAAGGAAGACAAGGTCGTCAGCATAGGTCAGGACGCTCAACTTCTGGCCGTACAGGTCGTGCTTGCTGGGGCCACCCTCCACGCCCGAAGGAGCTGTTCCATGGCCACGTTGAAGATGATGGAGTTGAGGGGGCAGCCCTGTCTCACCTCCGGTCAGGTGGGGATCTCACCAGTTTCTCCATTGGTGGCACAGCCAGTCATGGTGTAGCCATTGTAGAGCTCCTGCACCAGGTTGACGACGCTGTCTGGTAGGCCGAGCTTGCAGAGGGTGCCAAGGGTGCTGCAGTGGGGCATATAGTTGAAGGTATTGATGTCCAGCAATGCCACCATGCAGTGCTTCCTCATCCTCCGGTCATTGTCTAGGACCATCTAGAGGGTGAAGCTGTGTTCATAGCAGCCCTCCGTTGACATGAAGCCTGTCTGGCTCTGGCTGACAGCCCCATCGGTCACCACCCAGTCGGTTATACAGGCCACCAGGCAGCTGTGGAGCACAGGGCAGTGGTTCTCCAGTTGCCTGGGTCAGTCGGATCTCCCTTGTGGATGCAGATCATCAGGGCCCTCATTCAGGCGATGGGCATCCACCAGACCTCTCTGCACCTGTTGAAGAGAAGAGAGAGAACAAGACAGCCCGGGTTGTGCTTTTTCAAGAGGCTGTACCTGATGTCATCTCTGCTGGGGGCAGTGCCCATGGTTCTCTTGAGGCAGGTCTCCACCTCCTGCAGTGTGAAGACATTCTTGAACTCCTCTGTGAAGGGAACGGGGGTCAGAACTTTGATGGTTGCAGGGTGTGGGGCAATAGCTTTTGCTGAGGGGTCGAAGACCCTACTGAAATAGGAAAACAGAGTCTCCCAGGGGACCTGACAGAAAGCCAAGGCACCTTCCAGGATCTCTCTCCTGCCTTGGGACGGTTGGCCTGGTACAACTTCTGAATCCAGGAGGCTGCTTCTGGGTTGTATTGTTGGCACTGGGGTTGTTTCTGTTGCTGTGGTCTGCAGTCCTGTCATGTTGCTGGTCTGTTGTTGTCCCCTGTGGGGATGGCTGGCCAGGTGGCAGCTGAGAGCTCCTCTGAGCTGTGCTCCCAAGGCCTCAAGGGCCTGGAAGGTGGTGGCCTGGGAGATCTCCAGCCAGAAGGCTTATCGTGGGATGGGCATCCTTTGCTGAGAGGCAGGCTCCACACCCAGAGACAGGGCTCCTGGTAGCTCAGTTTCTTTGAGTGCCTCTGGGATCCCCGGTGGTTCAGAGGCTTCAGGGAGGGGGACATCTGGTCAGTACATTGTGACTGGTCAAGGGTAGTGGCATCACTGGGGTGGGTCTCTTTATTGAGGGGTCCCTGGAGGTCTGGTCTGGTGAGGTTGCTGTTGGGGAGGTCAGTCTAACGGGCCGTCTCACCACGGCCTGGTTCCAGTGGGTCGAGGCAGTCAACCTCACCAGCATGCTGGGTCTCCTCTCAGCTCCTTGGCCCTCGCATCCCTTCTGGTGATGCTTCAGGGCCTCGAACTTGGTACCATAGAGGATACAGTAGAAGGCTAGGCGCAGCTGGTAAAAGTGCCGTAGGTGTTTGTGCAGGTCGTTGTATGACATCTATTGCCTTGGCAGGTGGCATTTCAGACACCGCAGCTTCAAAGAGAGGGGGAAGGGGAGGAATGTCAGTGCTATTATGTTTGCACACTTGCCTGAGTCGTCCATTGGAGGGGTCTGTTGTCAGGGAGACCTGGGGCTCCTCCACCAGGTTGGAAAGGTTCTCAGGAGGGTTTTCCTGGGGACCGCCGGAGTCCGGGGGGCATTGGCACTCGGGGCCCACCATTGTCACCGAGGGTCCGTGGAGGTCTGTAGGAGTTGGCCGTCGTTTGAGGTGCTCCGCCATCGTCTGGGGGCATCCTCGGGGTCTGGCGTCCTCCACCTGGAGGCCGCTTTCGTTATCTGGGGTTCAGGACTCTGAGAGTCTCGCTGCCACCAGGGGTCTGCCAATGGTCAGTAGTCCGCTGCTGCCTGTTGGAGCCCCTACATCATGGTGGGGGTGCGTCAGGTTTCGTTGCCAGCTTGGGGTCCGTGGTCCACCCACCTGGAAGGGTCCTCTGCAGCCTGTAGTTTGTGGTCTGCCCTTGCTGGGGGTCTCCTGGCGTGCCTCGAGCATTCTTGTGAGTGGATCAGGGCATCGTTGGAACTTGGGTTTTTTTCTCCGTGTTCTGTCCTCCAAGCACAGGCATTCACCTACTCTGAACTGGGGGTGATGCTCCTGGCCTTCGGCTACTTGCCCAAGTTGGGGTTTTCATGCTTTTGGGTCTGGCAAACTGTAAGACTCTTGAGCTGCTCACCTGAGCAGCACGGTCGCTTGTACAACGGGCTGTCTTCCAGATGCACTGGCAGCACCGCCTTCCCTAGCCCATCAGGACTGACAAAAACTCATGCTGTACCAGAGGAAAGAAAAGAGGGCCGCTAGTTAGCTCTCTTTCTATCATTCTGACAGTCTGCCAGACTAAGTTGGCGCTGATCCTGGAAGTCCTGCAATACCAGGCCAGGTGCCGGGAAAAAGGAAGCGGTTCTCTGTTTTTCCAGCAATTAAACTGATAAGAACAGATGAAATTTTATTAGTAGATGTTAAGAGTCATGAACCAAGAAGATGACAAAGCCAGAAGGGAAATACAAAGCACCCGAGCAAGGGACTGTCATAAGAAGGATCTCAGCCTTGATCACTTGAGCCTTAATACACTTGATCTGAGCCTTCAAGAAGCCGAGAAGACATGATTATAAGAAAAGACAGGGTAACTTAAGCAGAGTAAAGATACTGGGAAGCGGTAAGGTAAAATGCAGACTATACACAAATGATATAGATGTAATAGAGACTTGTAATGGAAAGGTTGTGAAAGCGTACATCAGAGTATACAGAAGCAACGGGGGCTAAACTAAATAGATCAAAACACACCATAGTGGGCGTGAGGAACAGGAGGGACTTGGAGAAGCAGAGCCTTCAAATCAGAGAGAGAGAAATCAGAGTATTAGGGATCTTAGTGAACGCTGAAGGAAAAGGTAATACTGCATGGAAAAAGGTGATGGCAGTCTACACAAAGTACTTTGGTTATGGTCTGAAAGCACACTGTCTCTTGCTGGAAGAGTTGTGCCATTGAAGGCTGTATACAGGAATTCTATGTACAGGAATTGTATTCCCACTGATGTGGTGGCAGATAGCAAAAGTACAGAGGAGAAATGTGTGTCTTCTTTTGGAATGCCAAAAGAGAAATATTGGCTAGGCTAGAGCTGAAATGTACAAAGCAAGAGAGATGGGGCGATGGAGGATGCCAGTCTTGGGATTGTTCATCTATGTGAGATATGCAAGTGTGACTGTGCCAGGTGGTAACGGAGGGAGAGGGGAAAGCATCGTGCCGCACTCAGTTTCACGCAGCTGCAAATCCTGAGGAAACGGAGAGTATATCAGACCTCTTTGAAGAGTCCATGGGCTTGGCAACCACTGATTCATTATATCAGGGTGGAAGGATTCATGCAGAGGTATAGAATAGAGAAGGTAGGGCTGGAGGTCTTGAAGGATCATAAGAAATTGATGAAAGTGGTCAGGGAGAGACAGGACGGCACCAGAAGGAAATGGCACAGAAGGACAAGTGAAGAAGGTATGGGGAGCAGTGGCAGGTTCACAACTGAAAGGTGAACATGTTGACCTAGCTTGGATGGTTGCGGGGGCAGGGAAAGGCCACTAGTGTTTGGGTATTTGCATTGAAATCCAAACTAGGCTTTACTCCTGTACTTCAGTTGGTAGGATCTTACTTCACTTAATTCTCTCGTTTGTCACTAAAAACCAGCAGGATGCAGTTTTCTGAAAGCCATGGTTAACAGACCAGCATATTTTGAAAACTGAAATGAAGAATGTTCAAAATGTTGATCAGGGAAACAAAAAAAATACAGATACATCCTAAAAATGTAAGAGATCTTAGAAACTCTTTATTTGCTGGGGAATTTCTTCTGTCCTTGAAACTGAGATAAGCGTTACAATTCATACCTTGTCTGTCCCAGGAGGATCCTTCTCATGATTGAGACATGTACAGATTGGTTCACTATTCCCCTTCTGTATTTGCTTACACATGTCGCTTTCTCCCTCCTGGCACATTTTCTCTTTGCCTTACACATTTCTCTGCTTTTGACAAATTCCAAGATGCTTCTTTTGGAAACCACTAGAACTATGCAAACTGCTATGGATGAGATTATAATAAAAAGGAGAGAAGTCTGTGTAGGTTTCTTCTCTGTTTCCTTAGTCATTCCAGTCTCATTAATCAGAGCTAGTGGTATGGAAGCTGTATAACATGTTGTCATCATCACAGCAGCTCCTCCCTCCCTTTCCCCCACCCCCTGTGTGCCTACACAGTGGGGAAAACTAGAGAGGGAAGCCATCAATCTTTCCTGTCACACATGTCAACAGTGATCCTCCATCCACTTCCTGTTCTCGCTGTCTCGCTCACCACCTGTGTTTAGAATTAGCTTGGATTGTGCTAATCTTGCTCTATTCCTCACCTGTTCTTCTTTGATAAAATATGTACAAAGAAAGACCCCAAGCAATCTTAATGTTATAATATATTTAAGAGTGACCATTGTAGTTTGGGTTGCAACGTAATTTCCTTTATAACTTTCTGTTGTAACTCCTAATTTCTCTTTTGGGGTTAAATCTCTCTTTTGGGGTTGCAGCTTTCCTTACTTTTGTCTTGGCCCAAAGGAGAACTTTTGTTAAAGTTAAAAACAAACAAACAAACAAACCCAAAACCAAAAAAACCCCACCCCAGCAACTTAGAAATGTTTAGTTGCATTCTAGCAAGAAGATGAAACCGCTTGGGTGTAATGGCTGATACCGTATGTGAGCAGATGTGATGGCCCTTAAACATTTACAGGCCACACTTTGGGTAACCCAGTCTCTGCCTTTGCTCCTGGAGGTTGTGCTTACCACAGTATTATTCCTGCACCCTGCTTACGGCTTAATTTTTCATGTCGGTGTCTAGTTAGTAGTATCTTCAGTTTGGAACCCTGTCACTTCTACCAGTAATTTCTTGGAGATACAAGGCAAAGATTGGGTCTTGCACTAAGGTCCAGGTTCTAGTACCATAATCTCATTATTGTTTCTGGGGGATAATATGGGTATCCCAAATTCTGGCCAATAAAACCTTTATACGCATTGCCTTATAATCAGTATAATTTTTCTTAGACAAAAATAAGCAAAAGAGTAAAAAATAAAGTGGATAGATGTTATGTAAATGTTTGTAGCTTTTAAGAAACTCCAACAGAGGTTGACCTTTCTTTTAAAAGTTTAAAAAAGTTTATATAAAAATACAGAAAATCCTAGGTAAGGGTATTTTAACTGGGTCCAACCCTGCTGCCACTTCAAGTTATATGCTTAAAACGCTATGAGTTTATGAAAAGAAGTTGTTTGGTCAGAATAAAACTTTTAAATCTTACCAATTTATTTTTATAGCTTGACTTGAGAAGCAGAAACAATGTAATAAACCTCTGGATTTTTCTAACATGTCTAAGAAGCATTTCCCTGTAACCTGGATATGTACAACTACAATAAAATCTCTGTTATCTGGCGTGAGTGGGGAATGGGGAGTGCCAGTTATCTAAAAATTCCAGTTACCTGAGAGAGATACTCAAAGAAGACAGTGTCATTCTTGTAGTGCAAATTTTCAAATTATTAGTGTACAGTACATTACAGTATAACATACCGTATAAAGAATAAAATAGTATACAGATAAAAATGCCATAATAGTCACTCACCCCAAATGCCAGGGCAACCCGGCTGCAGGCTGCTGCAGTGGGGGGGAGAGGTGCACACACTCGGATACCCTACACGAGTACCCTCAGAGCAGCACAGCACAGCAGGCAGCAAAGCAACATAGTGTGGTGCCATGTCGTCCCACCGCTGACATTTAGGTTATTTAAGTATTCTGCTTAATTAAATGCCAGATAATAGGGATTCTATTGTACTTGATTTGGGACCTGCCTTATGAAGTACATAACTCAAGATAAGGTAGCTGTAGTCACTTATACAGTATTAGGAAAGTGGTTTTTGGGTGTCTTAGTTTGCGTGCACTCATATTTAGGCAACTCTGAGACCTAATTTTTTTCAGGATGGATATTCAAAGCTTTCTAAAAAGATAAAATGCTTTTTGAGGTTCTTAAATGAACACTCAAATTGAGACACTCAAAATTGCTGTTTTAAAAATCTTTAGATCATGGATCTGTACTAAGCTAAGCCTTGCAGTAAGATAGTACTCGTATTTGAAATGTCATAAGAATTTTCCAGCATTGTTCTTTTTAATAGAAGTTTGTGTTTATTTTTCAACTTTTCTCATGATTTTAAGGAAGACAGATGTCATTTGTTGCAGCGATACCAAGGCAGGTGTATCTTACTTTCAATGCTACAGCAATAATGCTCAGGTAATGAAAAGAATACTCAAGATTTCCAGTAAATGATGCAGTGAAACAATGCTGTCTTCCAGCTGATGTCCCAGCTGAGATGTGCTTAGCTTGCAAAACATAAGCTTCATAGTAGTAGTTAGTTAACTCTTAATTTTGGGGCTTTCTTATGTTACTATAATTTGAGAAAACCACAGTATTTTCAAGCATTTTTTTCTCTACAAGTAATTGCTAGTTTATATATAAACTTATTTCAAGTGTAAGGTTCTTAGATTTTAGAATGTGTTTTATAACAATGCTATATCACTTGGATATCCATTAAGCATGTTTAAAAGCCATGTGTGTTAATTTGGGCATGTGTTCAGTTTAGAAGGGTATTAATAAAATAAACATGAGGCTTTTGAAAGCTGTAGAATGAAACAGAGCTTATTGTGAAACTTTGACTGCAGCTGTGTACAATTTAAGAAGCGTCTGGCATGCTGCTTTGAACACAAAGAATATTAAACATAACACAGAACATGGAACAGAGCTATCAGCATCCTAAAAAACTGCATTGCATGGACATTGAGGATTTCTGGTTGTTCAAGAGATAGGAAGTTTCTCCATGTGCCTTATAGGGGATAGGTCTATTTCCCAAAATACTAATTTTAGCTCCTGTAATAGATTATTTCCCAGCTCTTCAAATATAGTGAATGATGGCAGTCCAAAGCCAACTCAGCCAAACATATGAGAGCTGGCTGTGTGCTATGTCAAACGTCTTTTGAGCTAGAAAAAGGCAAATCGAATTAGGAAACTTTTCATAGTCTAACACTGTAACAGTTTCAGATAGGTTGAGTGTCCTTTTCAATTACTTGGCTTACAGTGGGAATTCAAAATCAGTCTGATAATGTTACAGAGGATGTATATGCAGTATGTGTAAATGTGTACACAAAAATCCCCAACCCCTCAGGTGTAAGTGTATATTTCCCAGTACGTTATATAAGTATGCTGTTAGTATACTAACATACTGTCAGTGCCTCCTTGGTTTAAGAAAACAGTTTAGAGCAGCATCCCAGTGAACACTCAAACTTTCTTTTTTCCAGTCCAGAAATTTCAGATTCTCATTCTGGCAGATCAATTTCTAAAGAAAATCAGGTGTCTGTTTTGCAACCGAAAAGAGGTCCAAATGAAAGCCATCCTTCTATTGGATATGGAGGGAGTGGCCCACTGAGAAGATGGGTCACTGTATGCAATGTGCTGCCTCGATGCAAGGTAATGGCATTGGCTTTGGGGGTCGGCAATCTTTGGAGAACACTTTTCATGTTAAAAACGAAGGTAGTCATATGACTGCTTTCAGATGTTAAAAAAACAAACCCATGCTTTACCGGAAGAAGCAGTGCATTAGTTTGACCTGGTTCCACAGCATGTTTATTTCTGGCACTTCAGTGGGGCTTTTTTGGCACTTTTTTTATCTAATAGCTGATTGAATCAGCTATTAGATAAAAGTGCCAAAAAAGCGCCACCGAAGTGCCCATTCTATACAAATATTGGGCAATCCAATTCCAACTAGCATGATGCCTCTTCAGTTGAGTAACAAGTTTCAAAGCCAAGACAGGTTTGGAATCGCCACCCATAAGGGAAGGAAAGAAGTGTAATAAGAATGCCACATGTAAAAGCCTTACTGAAGGGAAATGCAATATAAATTAAATTTGGTACCTGAAAGATCCCCCTTTTCTTTAACATACTCTGCAGATATGTATAGATTAACATGTAGCATATGCAACTCTAATGGAATTGCATGCAAACCATATATACTTAGGTTCACATAGTAAACTTTCAAACTGTGCACACTGCAGATGTCTGAATGAGTTGATGGGCTGAGGCTGCGCATCTTGTGGTTTCATTGGGAAGCCTTTGCTCCTTTCATTTTTATCCTTTTTTTAACTCCAGAATGCTAAAGCTCACAACTCTCATCCTCTAACCTCACAACTGCCTTGCAGCACATTCCAGCCCTATGATTTCATGATACCAGGCAGCACTCCCCTGCCATGCTGCTATGCCACCTGCTGATTCACACAGGATGAACAAGCAGGGAACATAAACTCTTTCCAGAAGAGAAATATCTGTATATTTTTAGTACTAGAAACCCATGATTCCTTTAAGGATTTTTATACAGACTTTCTAACACAGTGGAATATTCCATATCATCCTGTTTGTTGTAACTTCTCTTGCTTTATGTTCCTGGATACAGTCAAAGGAATTAAAGATTTGTAATCGACTGGTCTGGGAGCTAAAGTGGGATTGTTTTCTGTACTGCTTAATTTAGGTCCAGCCTCTCATTTTTTGTTTGCTTAGTTATGAAGCATCATATTGGATAATTGCTGAACTCAGAATAAATATAATGTGTCTACGATCTATTCCTTTCATTGAATCTATCACTGTCTTTATACAGAGCAGATCTTTTATCAGCAGCTTATTTACCACTTGAACATACAGACAAAAACAAAAAAAGGTATTACTTGGCTCCCTTTCATTTTATGGTCCTTTCAGAGATGCTGCTCTTTTTCATAAAGTCAAAGAACTCTTGTTTTGATTAATCTATGTTGGCTTTTCTTTCCCAATATATATATACCACCCCACTTATTGCTATGTTATATATTAAACCCATATATTAAGCCGATTTTTCTGTAGAGTTCATTTATAACTTGACTTGATATTTTAACAGTAAGTGCATTTATTTGAATAGGGAATATACATAAAGGTCTTTGAGTTTTCTGGTGACCTGATTAAAGGCATTACTTGACTAGGTTTAAGGAGATCATCAACATGATCATATTGCAGGGAGTTGCATTAAGCATTCTTTGTCTTGGAGCAGGGGCGGGCAATCATTGAGGCTGGAGGGCCACTTCAGGAATTTTGGTGAGCCATTGAGGGCTGGACGGGGTGCGGAGAAGGACTGACCATGGGGGGGGGGGGGGGGGGGGGGCAAACCAT
>JAGPOW010003648.1:119916180-119930020 GCA_030014935.1 Caiman crocodilus | reverse complement strand
CGGCGCCCAGAACTGAACACAGTACTGGGCGCCGCACTTCAGGAGGGAAGAGGACAGCATTGACAGGGTTCAGAGGAGGGCTGGGGTTTGAAGGTAGTGGAGGTGCTAGCAGTGGCAGTCAGAAGGAGCTGCTGCTGTGGGGGCTTCTTAGAAGTGGAGTCAGATTAATGACCTCCCTCCCACCTGGAGTGAGGGAGGGAGTTGGGCTGTGGCTGGGGTAGGCAGTGCCTAGGCACAGGACAGAGCCCTGGCTCATCTGAGGGATGCAGAGAGAATGGAGGGGGGCAGCTCCTGCTGCTGTGTGCTGCACGTCCAGTGGCTCGTCCAGCAGCTCCCTCCACTTGTCTGGGAGGGCATGGGGGAGGCGGGCATGTGCCCCCAGATGTGTGGGGTGGGCCAGGCAGGCTGGGAACCATGCTGTGCTCAGGGCAGGTGGTGGCAGCACTGGGAGGGAGGCTTTGGGACGTGCTGCAGCCACACCAAATTTCACAGTAGCTTCCCCATAGCTCCCTCCCAACGCCGCTGCTGCTCACCCTGAGCACAGCACAGCCCTTTGCCCCATCCTGCCCTGCCCTGCCCTGCCCTGCCCTGCACACATCCAAAAGCACACACCTCACCCTCCACCTCCTTCCTTCCTCCCCTATGCCTTCCCAGATGAGTGGTGGGAGCTGCCGGAGGAGTGGCATGCAGCAGCAGGAGCTGTGTATGTGTCCCCGCACCCCCTGGATGAGCCATTGCTCCATTCCACATGTACCTCACCTCAGATGGGCAGCTCCTACCCCAGCCACACTCCCTCCCTTTCCACAGGGGACTTTGATCTGCCCTTCACTCGACTCCTTCCCTCCCTCCTCCCTTTCCACAGTCTCACCAGCTGCATGCAGCTCTCCATGTGGCTGGGCTGTGCTCCTTGCTGCCTGCATGCTGTGCTGCAGCTGCACGCACACTCGAGCATTTATTGGCCAAATCATGAGCCACTTCAGGCTGATTTCCTATTAGTCAATTTTCTTTATATTGTGCCAATCCAGTATTCAACTGATGTATGGGTGTACCTCTAATGCAATCCTGATGGCAACTTCCAAGCACTCTCTAATCTGTAGCCCACAAGCATCATGCAGCAGTTCTGTTGGAAGACTTTAGTTTTGAGGTGATGCAGAGGGAAAATGGGGAGAAAGCAGGATTAGGGAAGCTTGAGAGCTGGGCTATTTGGAGGAGATTTGGGGGCTGGTATGTAGGGTATAAAGGGATTATGGGCTGTGCGAGAGCTGTGAAGGTAAACAAAAGATGTAAAAAGACAAGGAGAAGCAGTATTCTTAGAAGAGATATTGGGGCCCATTGGAGTTTGAGCTGAGGAATGGGAGGCAGAAAGTATGGAGAAAGACCCCAACCCCTTGTGGTTCTTCAGGTTACAGCTCTGCTTTAACCATAGGCTTTGTCAGTGATCTTTTCTCCATTCCACAAGTCCTGCTTTTTCATGCTTCTTCCATGCAGACCATCTTCATGGTCCACACTTCTCCCCCACTAGCGTTTTAGTCCCTGCCATGCTTTCCCAGAAATCTACAGAAATTAATTCTTACTTGTTGGTTATTGTTGCTGTTTGTCTGCAAGACTGAATATGAACTGATGGTGGTACTTCTAGAAAATGTATGACAACATTGCTATCTATTGATACAGACCATTGGTTGAAGGTGGGTGGCACTTACTGGGCTGAAGCTCTTACTTAGAAGCTTTCCCAGCTGTAAGGGTATCTGTGGTTTGACCACCAAAGAGACTGACCATCTCCAGGGACTGTGTCCTATGAAGTGTACTTCATATGTTTGGTTTTCTCACTGTGTTGATCCTCAGGCCATCTCTGCATTTCTGGGTAAAATCTCTTTGTAATGGTGTGTTCCTACTTCAGGGGTGGGCAATTATTTTGGCTGGAGGACCATTTAATGAGTTTTGGCAAGCTGTTAAAATCACCTGCCCCTTGACAGGTGACCTGCCCCCTGGTTGCCATCTTGGGACAGAAGTCCTGCCACCAACCCCTGACCTTTGCCACCAGAAGTCCCTTCCCTTCCCCCTCACAAATACTCTTTTTGGTAAAGGGGTTTGCCATCTTGGAACTGGAAAAAAACACAAGTTATAGTAAATATCAAACATTGACAATAATGTATTTTAATTTTATTTAAAAGAATATTTGTGTCTTGATTTGTGTATGTGTTGTGTTATATAGAGGTGATTGCATAATAGCTGAAAATGAAGTCTTATTCTTGTGTATTGGGGATGTGTGGAAGAATTGGGGGTACGGCTGGGTAGTAATGGGGTTTGTGGGGGATGTAGATATATGTGCATGTGTATGTATAGGGTGTGGGGGGTGTGCAGAAGTGGATGGGTGCATATGGGGACTTTGTGGGGGCGGTTTGTTGGGATGTGTGGTAGTGTGTAGGTAGTTATAGGGTTTGTAGGGGGTTGTGGGGTGTGTGGAAGGGAAGAGTGGCTGGGGGTGCGGCGTGTGTGGGGGTGCAGGTACGTGTGTGTGGTAGGACGTATGTAGCAATGCACAGGGCTTCCCCCAGAGGCATGCTGGTGTGTGGGGGGGAGTGCGTGGGTGTGGTGTTTGTGGGGTGCGTTATTGTTGTGGGGAGGGTATAGTTGTGGAGTTTGCAGGGGAGGGTTTGTGGGTATAGTGGGGTGTATATGGGAGTCCCTCGTGCACCCTCCAAGCTGTTCAGCCCCTGCAACAACCCAAAGCTCTCGCACCCTGCAGCACCTCCCCACTACTACCAACAGCACGCAGCCCCAGCATACCCCATGTCCAGTCCAGACTTACCCTCGAACAACTGATCATCAGGGCACCTTTGGGATAAGCCAGAACCTGGGCATAGCCCCAACCCAGCCTGCTCCACACTGCCTGCATGTGCTGCATCTAGCTTCCCCCTGGGCACACAGCAGGGCTGGGACAGCTGTAATGCTGCACTGCCTTTCTAGGCAGCCCAGGTGGCAGGCAGCTCCTGGGTGCTGCTGCCACTGGCCCCAGCCCCATGGTACTGGCAGGGACCAGTGCTGCGCAGTCCTGACCCCATGTGCCCTATGCCTGCTCTGGGCTCAGTGTGGGGTAAAAGAGGCCCCTCCCCCTTGCTGCTGCTGACACGTCCTGGTCTAGCCTCCCAGAAACCGCAGCGTGCAGGGCTGCCCTGCGTCTATGCTGTGTCACTGCTGCCTCTGGGCTACCCAGTGAGGTAGCAGTGGTGGTGCAGAGTAGACAGCGGGCAGCCCCGCTAATAACACTGTACAGTAGCATGTCAAGCAAAAAAGTGGTACTACGCTACTGTGCAGTAGTCATATTAGGCTACTGTACAGTAAGCATCACAAAAAAACCCTGTGTGCCAGCACTACTGCGTGGTAACATGAGTTGCTGTGCGTTTAGTTAGTACATCATTAAGCAAGTACTAAATTAAATGTGCAGTAACTATTGCACGTTAATAGAAGTGTAGATATGCCCAGTGAATTCGTACACAACTTGGAACAAAATTTTCTTTCATCTTAGCTATGAAAGTATGGCAGTTCATAGATTCAGAGTTTCAGAGATTGTAAGGGCTGGAAGGGACCTTGCAAGAGCATTGAGTCCAGTCCCTCTGCACTAGGCAGGAAAGACAACTGGGGTCAGATGACTGCAGCGAGGTGACCATCAAGTCTCCTCTTGAAGAGTTCTAAGGTAAGTGATTGCACCACCTCTGGAGGGGAGCCTGTTCCACAGTATGGGCACCCTAACTGTGAAGTTTTTCCTAGTGTTAAGCCCAAAATTGTCTTCCAGGAGTTTGTGGCCATTACTCCTGGTTTTCCCCAAAGGTGCCCTGGTGAACAATTGTTTGCCAAGCCCCTGACGTAATGGTAAGCTGCTACCAAGTCCTTTTTCAGCCTTCTCTTTTTTTAAAGCTAAAGAGACCCAAGTCCCTCAGCCTTTCCTTGTATGGCTTGCCGTGCAAGTCTTTGATCATACAGGTGGCTCTTCCCTGGATTCTCTCAAGCTGTACCTCATCCTTGCTGAAGTGTGGTGCCCAGAACTGGACGCAGTATTCCCACCACGGTTTATAGATTCATAGATGTTAGGGCTGGAAGGGACCTTGAGGATCATCACATCCAGCCCCTTGCCCCAGGAGCAGGAAGTCAGCTAGTCAAAGGTTCCTAGCAAGATAAGCATCTAAACATATCTTGAAAGAGTCCAGAGTAGGTGCCTGCACCACTTCTGGAGGGAGTCTGTTCCAGGTTTTGAGGGCTCACGCAGTAAAGAAATTCTTTCTTATGTTCAGCCTGAAACGGTCTTGGAGCAGGGGGTAAGCAGATGTTCTCCCAGATCCTGATGTATTCCCCTTATGTACTTATAGGCAGCCACCAGGTTCCCCCTGAGCCTGCGCTTTTCTAGGCTGAAGAATCCCATAGCTCTCAGCCTCTCTTCAGAAGGCAAGACAATAGGCCTTATGATCATGTGCGTGGCTCTCCTCTGGACTCTCTCAAGCTTCTCAACATCTGTCTTGAATTGAGGAGCCCAGAATTGGATACAGTACTCCAGCTGCAGCCTCACCAAGGCTGAGTACAGTGGGAGAATGAGATTTACTTGAGAAGCATCTATGGATGCAAGCCAGAGTTTGGTTAGCTTTACCAGCTGTGACATCACATTGGTGGCTCATGTTCATCTTGTGGTCAGTCATGACCCCCAAGTCTCTTTCAGCAGTGGTGCTAGCAAGGGTAGCACTGCCGAGCCTATAAGCATGCTGTGGGGGGGGGGGTTCCCTAGAGGAGTACTTTACATTTATCAGTATTGAACATTATCAGGTTTGTATCCTCCCACTTTACTAAGTTTATTCAAGTCACTAGCCTGTCCTCGGGTGTGGATGCTGTGCCCAAAGTTTAGTGTCATCAGTGAACTTAGCCAGTGCGCTTCTGACACCAGTGTCCACATTACTGATAAAGATGTTAAAGAGAACTAGTCCAAAGACAGAGCCTTGAGGGATGCCACTGGTCACGGAGCGCTATAGTGATTTCACTACCATTGACCACTACTCTCTGGGTCCAACCTCAGAGCCAATTTCCCAGCCATCGGACTGTGGTGTAGCCGAGGTCACAGTTGGCCAGTTTTTCCCGGGGGAGGTCATGGGACACCAGGTCAAAGACGTTTTTTAAAGTTCAGATATATAATGTCAGTCTCTTCTCCTTTGTCCAGGTGGCATGTCAACTGATCATAGAAGGAGTTGAAATTGGTCAGGCAAGACCTTCCCATGATAAACCCAAGCTGGCTATTCCTAAGGATGTTTCCCTCATCCAGAAGGGTCTCTTTGATAATTTTCTCCAGAATCTTACTGAGGATTGAGGTCAAGCTGATTGACCTGTAGTTCTCGAAATCTACTTTCTGTCCTTGCTTGAAGATGGGTACCACATTGGCCTTTTTCCAGTCTTATGGTGCTCGGGTGAACTACCTGAAGTTTTCAAATATTTTTTGCCAATGGTTGGGCTATGGCACCTGCCAGCTCCTTGAGTACTCTAGGATGTAATCTGTCAGGACCATGACTTGAAGGTGTCCAGCCTCTCAAGGTGATCCTTTATTAGATCAGTGCCGATGCTGGGTATAAATACATCCTCACACTGGCCATCCCACATCTTGCTAGGCATGGCTTTCCCATTGGACTGATGAAAGCCCGATGCAAAGTACCCATTAAGCAGATTGGCCTTTTCCTGGGTGTCGGTTATCAGCTGTCCCATATGGTTCAGCAGGAGTCCAATGTTACCCTTGCTTTTTTTCGGACTCCCTACATATCTAAAAAAGGACTTTTTGTTGTCCTTGATATGTGAAGCCAGGTGGAGCTCAGTTGCACCTGTGGCTTTCCTGATCTGCTCCCCGCAGGTATGGACCAGTGCTGAGAACTCCTCCTTCTGGATTATTGCAGCATTCCCTCCTTCATAATCTCTCTTTTGAGGCATAAGAGGTCCTTCAGTTCCCTGCTGAGCCAAGGGGGTTGCTGTGCTCTTTTGCTACCCTTCCTCCGAGTTGGGATGGCCATCCCTTGTGCTGTTAGGATCACTCCCTTGAGGAGCAACCATTCCTCTTGGACTCCTCTTCCTGTCAAGTTGTGGTCCCTTAGGGTCTTGACAGCAAGCCTCCTGAGCTTGTCAAAGTTGACTTTCCTGAAGTCAAGGACTTCTGTATTGCTGACTGACTTGCCAGCTTTGCGATGGGTAGTAAAGGTGATCAGCTCATGGTCACTATCACCCAGCTTCCCATCAATTCTTAGGTCACTGACTAGGTCATCCCCTTTGGCCAGTACCAGGTCTAGCAGTTCTTTACCTCTTGTCAGCCCATAGACTTCTTGAGTCAGGTAGAGCTCATCCAGACATGTGAGGAAGCTTTGCAGCCAATTGGATTTGACTGAGTGCTGTTCCCATGAGATGTCTGGGTAGTTAAAGTCTCCCATGACAACTGTGCACCAAGAGGGTGCAGCCTCAGCTAGGTCTTTTGTGAATTCCTGGTCCAGCTCTTGTTTCTGGTTAGAAGGTCTGTAGTAGACTCCTACCATGATGTCCCCTGTGCCACGTTCCCCATATATTTTAATCCAGAGAGACTCCAGTTGTCCTTCCTGGGTGCCAAGGTCAGTTTACAGGGATGTGTAGCTGTCCCTGACATAGAGAGCTATCCCCCAACCCCTTTTGTCTACACAATCTCTCTTGTACAGGGTATAGCCATCTATACCTGTGGCCCCGTCATAGGTAGAGTCCCACCGGGTCTCTGTTATCCCTATGAGGTCATAGTCATTCTTGTTTAGCAGGAGGACCAGTTCCTTCTGTTTATTCCCTAAGCTCCTGGCATTGATATATAGGCAGGCAGGTGTCCCATTGGGGGCCGTTGCCTTCCCCACAGATAGTTCTGGGGCTAGGGTAGCAGTGGGTTCCCTTAAGTGCCATAGCCTGCTGAATTTAGAAAGGTTGCCAGTGGCCTTGCAGTGGTGATAATCCCCCCCCAACCTCTGGCAGGCTTGATTTAAAGCCTGGTCGAATAGGTCATCCAGTCTGGCTGAGAAGAGCCTCCTCTCCAGCGGAGCGAGGTGGAGGCCGTCTCTCCCCAGCAGACCACTGCTTCTCTCACCAAAGAGTGGACCGTGATTGTGGAAGCTGAAGCCTTGATGATGACACCAGTGCTGCAGTCTTTTGTTGACTACCTTGACCCATCTTTCCCTCCTCAGCCCATGACCCATAACCGGGGAGGAGAAAGGAAAAGGCCATCTGTGCCCCCAACCCCTTAAGCCCAGCTCCCAGAGCCCTGTAGTCTCCCATGACCTGACTAGGATTGCTGTGAGCCATGTCATTTGTGCCCACATGGATAAGGAGCAAAGGGTAGTGGTTGGAGGGCCAGATAATCTTTGGGATCCTCTCTGCTATGTCCCAGATGTGGACCCCTGTGAAGTAGCAGATCTCCCAGGCTAGGGAGCAGGGCAGCAGATTGTCCCCTCTGTCCCCCTTAGGAGGGAGTCTTCCATGACAACCAGTCTGCATTTCATCAAGGGGGGAGTAAGGGTGGGTAATCATTCCTTGCCTGCAGGAGCTGACATCTCTGCAGGCTCTACTGGGGCTGCAAGAGGTTCGTACCTATTGCAAAGCCCCAGAGGGGAGGGGACCTTGGTGCAGCAGGCCTTGGAGTCCTTGACCACCTTGTTCCATCTTGCTGGCTGGACAGTACAAGAGATCCCCAAGTCCTCCCTTGTCCTAGAAGGTGACCTTGGTCTACCCTCCGCCTCCAGGGGGTGAAGGGCCTGGCAGTAGGAGTTTCTTTTCTGCTCGCCATCCCTGATGGCACGTCATCTCTGGACTGTGGCCTGGAGCTTCTCTGTCTGGTGCCCCAGGGATTCCAAAGTGGAGCAAACGTCGCAAGGGGAGGTGGCCATGCTCCCAGTCCCATGAGCCTGGAAACGTGTCAGGCAACCACAGCAGCCGAGAGCAAGAGGCTCCGTCTGCGCGGATACCCGGAACTAGGGGTTCTGTCTGGGTGGAGGCCTGAGGTGCCAGAGGGGGAGGCCACAGACTCTGAGGGGACCCTTGGGGTGCAGAGTGTGCCCATCTGCACCATGCTGCTGGGAGCCTGGCTACTGATGGGACTAGCTTCCCTAGAGCACACTGGCAGGGCCGTAAGACCTCCTGCTCGCTCTCCCATGTGAACTCCCACACTAACTTGTACGCTGGGCAGACAAGTGCATCTGTTTGCAAGGCTCGGGTTGCGTGGCTCCCTGGGGGCTGGTCCAAGTAGGAGCTGGGGCGTTGGGAGGGGCGGGGCGGGTCAGGTCCCTTCTCAGCTCCAACTTGGCTGCCCCACAGCTGTCTGGGTTGGGTTCCCTCCCTCCCTGCCATGCTCCCCACCTTCCTCTGGCTGCGCCGGGGATCTGGGTCAGGGTCCCACTGGGGGGTCCTGGGTGTCCGTGGGCTCAGCAGGGGTGCAACAGGCATTTGCCCAAGCATCTCTCACAGGAGCCAGCAACTAACTGTGGCTATGCTGTCAGCCACAGCCTTTTTAAACTGTATGCATGCATAGAAGGGCTCGCCAATGGTGCTGCGCGGCTCTAGGGGCTGGGTAGTCCCTGCCCACAAAAGAAGGGGACAGAGGAGTTTCCCCCCTTCCCCTGTCTCTTGTGCGAGGTGGGACCAGTCACATAGCTCCCTGGGGGCTGGGCCAAGTAGAAGCCCGGGGGGAGAGGGAGTGTCCCTCCTCAGCTCCAACTCAGCTGCCCTGCAGCTGTCTGGGTTGGGGTCCCTCCCTCCCTCCCTTCCTGCCACGGGCCCCACCTACCTCTGGCTGTGCCAGGGATCCGGGTCGGGGTCCTGCTGGGGAGTCCTGGAGGTCCCTGGGCTCAACGGGGACACAGCTGTCTTCTGCCCATGTGTCTCTTGCCAGAGCCAGGGATGAACTGTCTCATCAACGCTGAGTAAAGCAGAAGAATCAGTTCCTTGGTATTATCTGCTCTGCTGGCTACAGTCTTGCACTGATGGCTCATACTCATACTGCGGTCTATTATTACCCCTAGATTTGTTTTAGCTGTGGTGTTGGTCAGTTTGGCACCACCTAGCATGTAGGTATATTGGGGATTGTTTGTCCCAAGGTGGAGCACTTTACATTTTTTGATGTTGAACTGCATCTAGTTCTGATCTGCCCAATTTGCCAGCCTGTCTAGTTCTGCCTGTATCTGCAGCCTATCTTCAAGCGTGACCACACTCCCCCATAAGATGATGTCGTCCGCGCACTCGGCTAGAGAACTTTTTACCCCCACTCCAAATCATTGATAAAGATGTTGAAAAAAACTGGACCAAGCACTGACCCCTGAGGGACAACACTAGCCACTTCTCACCAGAACAACACAAATCCGTCCATTAAAACTCTCTGGGTCCTACTCCGTATCCAGGTTTCTACCAACCTAACTATCTCACAGTTAAGCCCACAATCCTCCAGTTTTCCTGTGAGAACATAGTCTAGCTATCCAACATCAACCTACTCTCTCATCCAGGTGGCGACTTACCTGATTGTAGAAGGAGATTAGATTGGTAAGACAAGACCTGCCCATGATGAAGCCATGCTGGCTGTCATTCAGAATCCTAACTTTTGCAAACTTATCACACATAGACTCCTTAATGAATTTTTCCAGGATTTTCCTTGGGATAGAAGTTAGGCTAATTGGCCTATAGTAACCCAGGTCCATTCTC
Source organism: Caiman crocodilus (assembly GCA_030014935.1). Taxonomy (NCBI): domain Eukaryota; kingdom Metazoa; phylum Chordata; order Crocodylia; family Alligatoridae; genus Caiman; species Caiman crocodilus. The sequence goes on along the minus strand of JAGPOW010003648.1, from coordinate 119,920,306 downwards.
CTCCCTTGCTTGAAGATGGGCACAGAATTGGCCCTCTTCCAGTCCTCAAGGACCTCTCTGGAGCTCTAGGCAATTTGGAAGAGTTTTGCCAGTAACTGCAGTGACTTTGGCCAGCTCTTTCAGCACTCTTGGATGCAGTGTATCTGGTCCTGCTGACTTGTATATGTCTATTTTTTTTTTTTTAAATTCATCACACACCAGTTCAACATCAATAGTAGGAAGGCTGTCATTCCCACCGTGCCCATTCTGTGTCTTCTCTTGCATGATTTTCCCCTTGGCCCAGTGAAATACCAATGAAAGTAGTCGTTCGGAAGTTCAGCTTTCTCCTGAGTGTCGGTAACCAGCTATCCTGAGTTACTGAGCAATGACCCAACACTCCTGTTTGTTTTCTTCCTGTTCCCTACATGGGTACAGAAGGACTTCTTGTTGTCCTTGATTTCTGTTACTAATTTAAGTTCAGTCGCTGCCTTAGCCTTTCTAATCTGCTCCCTATAAGTGCAGGCTGTTGTTATATAGTCCTTTGTGGAGACTTTCCCAAGTTTCCATTATTTGTATGCCACTTTCTTCTTTTTTAAGAGGACCATGATTTCCCTGTTTAGCAACGAGGGCTTCCCAGCCCTTTTGTCACCTTTCCTCCGCATGGGAATGTACTTCCTTTGTGTTTCGGGGATAGTGTCCTTAAGAAACAACCACTCTTTGTGCACTCCTTTTGCCTTCAGTCCCAGGACCTGCAGCACTTCCCCTACTGTTGTCCTAAACTTGTTGAAATTTGCATTTTCGAAGTCCAAAACTTCAATCTTGCTGTCTAATTTGCTTGCCTTGCGACGGACGGTGAACGCGATGGTTCTGTGGTTGCTGTCAGCCAGATTGCCCTCTATCTTCAAGTTGGTCACCAGCCCGTTTCCTTTGTTCAAGACTAAGTCTAGGAGAGCATTATCTTTGGTTGGCCCATGCACTTCCTGAGTCAGGAAGAGCTCTTTGATGCAGATCAGGAAGGAACACGACCGATCAGACTTGGCGAAGTGTTCCTTCCAAGCTGTCTGGATAATTGAAGTCACCCATGATGACCATGTTCCGTGTACTCATGGCTTCTGTCAGTTCTCGAGAGAACGCCAAGTCAAGCTCTTCCCCCGGTTTGGTGCTCTATAGTATACAACTACAGTTAGATCTCTCTCGCTGCGCCCCTTCCTCCCTGCCCCTGCCCCCTGCAGTTTGATCCAGAGGATTTCAAGCTGTTGTTCTTTGCAGCTAATGTCAGCCTCCAGGGAGGTGTACTGGTCCCTTACATAGAGAGATAATACACCTCCACTTTTCTTCCCTACTCAGTCCCTTCTATGCAGGGTGCAACCCTCTATGGGTTCTTTCCAATCACGTGAGGAGTCCCACCACGTCTGTAATTCAGGGGTGGGCAATTATTTCGGGTGGAGGGCCGCTTACTGAGTTTTGGCAAGCCATAGAGAGCCGCATGACAGGTAGCCAGGGGCAGATAACTATTCATTTTTTAAATTTTTAGGGTCCCCGTGGCCTGAATAGAGTGGCCCGGCAGGCCACATTTTGTCCACCCCTGCGTAATCGCTACTAGATTGTAATGCCCACCGGAGAGCAGAAGGGCTAGCTCCTCCTGTTTTTCCCCATGCTCCTGGCATTAGTCTATAGGCAACTGAGTCCTCCAATTGAGACCCTCAGCTTCTTGTCATGCTGAAGGAGAACTATTTTCTTAGCTTCTGCAAGAGTGGCTCTCCTAGTATCCCCATTTATGGAGCTTTCTTGTATGTTGGTCCCTGGGCATGCTCCAGTCAGTGTTTCCCCATCTCCCAACAATCTTAGTTTAAAGCCCTATCTAGAAGATTGGCCATCTTAACAGTTATAGAAAAAAGTCAAGATGTAAGTGTAATTAAATTTGCTATCTCTTTGGCATATCAAATGTTTCATTTGTACAGGTTCTTAGTATTGATTTCATAGCTAAGGCTGAAGATAGGGTTTTTTAGCTTACTTGGTTTCCACATTTGCACACCTGTGTAATGTAGCTTGTGAAAAATATTTCCACATAAAGCATTGCTTAAATTCAGTACACCCAGAAAACAATTTGGGGAAGTTTTTGGAGGTAATTGATCAAATCCTGACAGCTTGGTCTCTGAGAGAATGGTCGGCCAATAAAGAGGGACATCTTTCCAAGATGTTCATTGTCATTTGGCCAACATATACACATGTAATTCTTTTAAATTTGCTTTACAAGCCAGTGTTTCTCAGCCTCTTTGTTATTTTTGCTGCTTTTTGAACTCTCCAGCTTGTTGATATTATTAATATCAGCATGCGCAGACCTTGATGTAGTATTTCTAGTGTTATTTTTGTGCTGAATTGCCAGTGTTTGCTGTGTGATTTTTTTTTTTTCTTTTTTATCATTTTTCTGTCATTAACAACTCATAGCTGCAGAGGGTAGTTCAGTGGACTAATACCCTTTTCATTACTTTAATATTAGAGACTAGTGACCAACTTTCTTTTAAAACTGTACAGTCATTTTTTAGTTTGACTACAATGAGCTGTTGAAGTTCATTGGAATGAGAAGCTGATTTTTATTCATTTTGATGTTTTGTATATTTACAGTAAAAGTGTTTGGTTTTCTTTCCACTGAGATTCTTAGCTTCTCTATCAGTTTGGCTACTATACTGAAAGGGGAAATAAGTTACAGGTCCAGATCAAAAATTCTCCTCCTTTGCCTCTCTGGAAGTAGATAGTAGTTCATGTTGGATGTCTTCCTTCCATTCAGGATGGATTCATTTGTGTAGAACTATAGGAAAGTAGAGCTGGAAGAGACCTCATGAAGCCATCTAGTCCAGGGGTTCACAACCTTTTTATGCTCTGGACTGGACGTGACCGCGGACCAGCAAACTGCAGATTAGCATACTGTGGGCAGGCAGCCAACCCTTCTTTCTACTCAGTAGGATATATACTCCAGAAGGATGTGGCAAGGTCAAAAGGGTGCAGAGAAGGGCCACCCGCATGATCAAGGACCTGGGGGACAGGCCCACTGAGGGAGATGCTTTGGGTTCTGGTTTTGTTCAGCCTGAGCAAAAGAAGTCTGAGAGGTGACTTGATAGCCACCTACAAATATGTCAAGGGAGAATGCCAGGATATAGGAGAACAGCTTTTCAGAAAAGCACCATCCCCCAACCGCCTCCCCAGGAAGACACGGAGCAATGGACACAAGCTAGTCAAGGAAAAGTTTTGGCTGGACATAAGGAAAAACTTCTTTTCTGTATGGGTAACTAGAATCTGGAACATACTTCCAGCAGAGGTGGTACAGGCTCCATCTCTAGCAGCCTTTAAGAGGAGGCTGAACAAATAACTCGTTCAGCTCACTTGAGTTCAGTTACCTCCTGCCCATGGCAGGGAATTGGACTTGATGATCTTACAGGTTCCTTCTGGTCCTTCTTTCTATGATTCTATGGTAAGGGTTGGCTGCCGGTCACTTCCAGACTTCCAATCCGGCAGCCAGCCCTCCTGTGGATCGGCAGCCAGCCCTTCATGGCCTGGTACTGGGAACCCCTGATCTAGTCCAGCCCCTTGTTCAAGGTAGGATTATCTCTGACCAAATCATCCCAGTCTTCCTAACCAGCTTTTGAAAATCTCCAAGAGATGAAGATTCCACAAGTCTCTAAATAGCCTATTCCAAATACTTGACTACCCTCAGGGTCCTTCCAGACATGCTGGTGAAGGCATGATGGGATCTGCTGGGCAGTCCACACAGTCACACTTCCTGCCATGCATTACCAGATTTGCCCATTACTTTGGGGGGGGGGTGCTCATTTATTAGGGATATGTTTCTAGGGTCTTGGTAATTCTGTCAATGTGCTGCTTGTGTTACCTGTGTTTCTATACAGAGCTGTATATCTCCGTTCTGCAGGTCCTCACCCCCAGTGGAGCTATCTTGCAGAACTCGGTTTCAATGGAGCTGCGTTCCTCCAGTCACCAAATCAGTCATACACACAAACATGCACAAATTAACGTGGCACGCCTGAGCTGGCTGGGTTGATCAGCATGGACAGGCTGACACCCTCATATGCCAAGAATCAGTTCATCAGAGCAACAATAAACTGCAGTCAGACACAAGCACACAGATAAACAG
>JAGPOW010003648.1:119900094-119916080 GCA_030014935.1 Caiman crocodilus | reverse complement strand
ATTTTTGGGCTTCACAGGGATCTTTAGCTTAGGTAAAAGAAGCGTTGCTGCAGAGCACGGGAGGAAAGAGAAGCAGAGAAGGAAAAATATACCCAGTTATTACCAGTTTGACTATAAAAGTTATTTATTGCTAAGCATATGAATTATATATTGGTGCTAGTAGTAATAGACATGCAAAGGAAAAAAACCAAACCATTACAGTACTACCCTTGTTTCACTAAGTATTTGGGGAAACTTTGCTCAAGCTTAACTAATACAGTTCAGGTTCAGAAATTTTATGCCTAGAGTGAAAAGAGAGGGAGAGCTGAGATCTCACCAGTCCAAGGTACTCGCGCTGCGAAGCTGACAGGCACAGTACGTAGCACAGTTCTTGAAGGGAGACGATCTGTTCTCCCAACGTCCCAAGAACAACAGGGAATGGTGTCAGCACAGGAGGTTTCTTTTGTCTTGAAGCGTTCACACTGCTGCTTTTTACAGATTTTTATATCCTCAGTTCAGCTGCTTCGAAGCATTCTCAATAGTGTAAATCATTGTCTTTTCTCTTGACAATGGGTTATCTGGTTTGGAACATCTCAACAAATTGACTGATAATCAGAAAACGCATAAGGTTAGGGAGTAACCAGATATTTGAGAGCCAGCTTGAAATTCCTATGGATAGCAAATATACTGATGGGATATCTCATGGTTTCTTCAGAAACGATAGAGAGTTTGCAGCATCAGGGTTTTGGATTTTCACTTGTTGTGCACAAGCCTCAGCCTAGCATGACTTTTCCAGATCTTACTATAGTCTTCTAACAGACTTAAGACGATTATTGGGGTGCTCATAACCTTTTGTAGAGAGGACTTCCATCAGTCATCTCGGGAAAAGTATGGCAACACGTGTGATTAGGGCTCCAACGGGCTGGATGCTGTGATGAACCCCTTTACCATTGTTCAAATATTGCCCATACCCCCTCTGCCTCAGTCTCTTGCCTCAGCATTCCCTAACCCGGCAACCGAGTTTTAGTCAATCAAGTTTAAATAGGCCTCCCATAGTGGGACCAGGGAATGTACGGAAGGCGGGGGGATTGTAAATCCAGATTATCCTGGATCTGATAAATGCTGAGCTGGGTGTATGTGACCATGGGTTGATTTGGAGCAGAGATTCCTCATCATGCAGTGCTCCCCTGCTTCTCTGGTCCTAGAATCCACTGCAGTCTCTGCTTCAGGCTTTCTGTTCTCCATCTCATGTAAATGAACTGTCATCTGGTTCTATCTTGGATGCAAATGAGACCTAGGGCAGTTGTTTCATTCTTGTCACCCTTGTCTGGAGAGTCTTAGGTGTGTCTCTCACTGCATCTTAATCAGTTTAGTTTATGTAGTTGAGGGGAGGGAGGGGGGAATTCTTTGCGAGTCAGACAGACTGCATTCTGTGCCAGGGTTGCCCGAGAACACAGAGCTGAGACGTAACGCATGCCACACATGCGTGGCAGGAGGCTAGAGCTGCACTGATACATGGGTCCCATATTGGATCCGCACCAATATAAGGAAAATTGATGGTATCAGCACTCAGCTTTTTTTGGCTGATGTAGTCAATGCTGTCAATTTAAATGCAGTGTGCATGCATAGAATGCAGGGAGCCAGGAGCATAGCTCAGCAGGATGGACTGTAGCATCTGGCTGGTAAATCTGTTGGGGGGCTGGCTGGGGGGGGACAAATCAAAGACCCCATGGTAAGGAAGGGAGTGGAGCTGGGGCAGGGGCAAGTGCTGGCCAGCTGGGGTGGGGCACAGGACAGAACCACAAGCACCTTATCTGGAAGGTGCAGGGAGGGGGCAGGGGGTGGCTTCTGCTACACGCACTCTGGGGGGGCATGTGGCCCCCCTCCAATCTGTGCACAGGGTGAGGGAGGGGTGCCACTGGGCTGTAGCTAAGGCTGCGCCAAGCTCGTCCCAGTGGGGGGGTTGGACCAGGCTGCACTCATGGCTGGTGGCAGCACTGGGAGAGAGGGCTACAGGGAGCGCTGCAGCCCCCCTCCCTAAAATTTCCCATAGACCCCGCCCCAAGAGCTTCCACCCGCCCTGAGCACAGCCCGGCCCAATGCCCCCGCTCCCTCTGCTGGAAAGAGCTCAGTGTAGCCCTGGCCCCAGACTACAGCAACAGCCTGCTCTTGTCCCATGCACAGATCAGGGGGCCACACCCCCTATGCTCTCCTGGGGTGCGTGTAGCAACAGGAAAAGCCCCCCACCACCCTCCCTGCACCCCCTGGATGAGCCACTTGTGGCTCTGACCCATGCTGTGCCCAGGCTGGGGAATCGCCTGCCCCAGCCCTACTCACTCTCTCACTGTGGGGGCCTTGATCTGCCCCATGCCCCTTCATTCACCCTGCCCCTTCCCCTACAACAGACTTACCAGACCAGTGCTGCTCTACAAGCTGCCAGGCTGCATATCGGCAGTTGGATCGGTATTGGCCGATATGCCTTATTAAAAATCAGCTGTTGGTATCAGCCCAAAAAATCTGTCAGTGCATCCCTACAGGAGGTGTGATTTTGAGATCATTCATTGGATTGCATCACACCTTATTGTCTTATTAGGATCCCAGGCTCCCCTTCATCAGAAAGTAGCAAGCTTCTTCACCTGGGAGCTGCATCAGCAGATGTGGACCCAGCCATGAGGGTGTATGAGCCTGCAGCTGACCTGCGCTCCAAGCTGCAGGGACACACCATACTCCTCTGTGGCTGGGAACTCAAACCAACTGATGGCGTGCATAGTATGTACTTGGAGCCCCATCAGCTGACAGGGCTCTTAGACCCAGGAGCAAATGATACAGTCCTGTGGCTGAGAGCGCCATCAGCTGTGAGCTGCCAAGCTCGGGTGCATGATATGCCCCCACAACTGGGAGCCCCATCAGTTTACAGGGCTCCCAGCCACAGGGGCTAACTTGGCCACACATTGTGTTAATGTGGAATGATAGGAACCATCCACCAAATTATTACATGTTTTTTGTGACACAAACTTGTGGTTTATTCATTTTATCACACTATTGATTATTTTTGTGGCCAAGTTACAATTTAAGATGTTATTTACTCATTAGTCACATCTTAGGTGTAATGTGTGGCAGGGGCCTCATAGTCAAAAAAGTTGTTCCTCATCTCCAACCTAAATTTAATCTGCTATAATTCAAGGCTGTTGCTCCTAGTTGTATCCCATGTGGCCACAGAAAAGTCTTATCTCTATCATCCTTACCAGGGGTGGATAACCTGTGGCACAGGCAGCCTCTTGTGGTGCAAGGCAGGTGAGGGAGGTGACACAGAGGTAAAAGCAGAGAATTAGGTTGAGCAGGGAGCACAGGCCAGAGAGCAAAAAGAAAGAAAATCAGTCTTGGGAAGGGGAGTGGGGTGGCACTTTTGGAGAGGTTTTAGAGTTTGTGTGGCACACCTGCAAAAAAGGTTGCCCCCCCCCTGTTCTTTGTAATTGCCCTTCAGATATTTGAAGACTTTTATCAAATCCCCCTCAGTCTTCTCCCCATACTGAACAGTCCTAATTCTTTCAACCTTTCCCCTTAAGTAAGAGTATGCTGCTGATTCATATTCAGTTTATGGCCCACTGTAACTTCCAGATCCTTCTCTGTAGTACTACAGCCTAGTCTAGGGGTTTGCCAAACATAGTCTGTGCAGTAGATTGGGCCTACAAAACCATTTAATCTGGCCCAACATCAGGGGCTTCAGGGGCAAGGGGCTTTTGGCACCAGTCACTCTCCCCTGTCCCCACAGAAGATGCACCATCTGCATGTGCTGTCACCGTGCTACCACAGAGAGAAGCAGCAGTGATGACTGGGTCTGAGTAACTGGTTGCCCATCTCTGACTGGAATGGGTTCACTCTAGCTCACAGTCTAAAAATGGTTACTGACTGTTGATTATCCAGTCATTCCCCTGTCTATATTTGTGCATTTGGTTATTCCATTCCAAGTGCTTAATTTTTCCTTGTTAAATTTCTTCTGATTTTTTTTGGACCATGTCTCCAGGTAATTCTGGATCCTAGCCCTACCAGGTTGTAAGGCACTCGGATGCTATGGCAGCAAGGACAATAGAATTTTTGGCATTTTATGATAGGTGTGGGACTTGCCCTGCCCCAAGGTAAGTGGTCAGACCAGTGGAGCATCCTTTTTCCCATGAGGACTGTTGCATGTGCATTCCAAGTTTTTAATGCTGAAATCTAGAATTTTTTTTTCAGAAGTAAAAAATAGGAATCTTTATTGACTTATAAAAACTCTCTGAGTAGTCATGAGCTGAGATTTTTTTTTTCTCCATGTAACAGTGTGTACTTGCCTCACAGCAGGAAAGAAGGAATGGAGAGTAGTGAGGCATAATTAATGTCTGAAAAATAAGTTGACAGCCAAAGTTAAGTACCTGTAGCGAAGTATTCATTTTCTTTCTTTGTGTGGTTTTTTGTAACAGAACAATGGTATGGATCGAATTTTCTCTGGTATTCAGCCAACTGGGATTCCCCACCTGGGCAACTACCTGGGAGCCATCCAGAACTGGGTGAGACTTCAGGAGGAATCTAACTCCGTGTTGTATAGCATTGTCGACCTGCACTCCCTCACAGTGCCCAGAAATGCACCTTATCTGCGTCAGAGCATCCTAGACACCACCGCTGCCATCCTTGCCTGTGGTATAAATCCAAAGAGATGCTTTCTGTTTCAGCAGTCACAGGTTAGTATTCCTACTACTTTAAACTTAGTTATCTTATTTAGCCATGTGGGATTCTCCTTGCTTTTTTATCAAGTGCACACAGCACTGCTCAGGCCTATTATTCTTTTATGCTTAGTGTCCTTTATGCTTGGATTGTTGTTGCAGCTGTGATGGTTCAGGAAATGTTGAGAGGAAAGGCTTTATTGTGATACCTTTTATTGGCTGGGAGAGCTGATGGGCAAACTTTTGGGCATCAGGTGCTCTTCCTCAGGTCCACTGTTCAAAAGCTTGTCCATCGGCTCTCATGACTATGCAGTTGGTCCAGTAAGAGATATCGCCAGAAAGCCTCTCCTGTAGAAAATTTCAGCAGGGTTAGCATCCATATCCCAACGTTTGCTGCCTTTTGGAGAAGTTGAAGATCCATTCACAAAATGCATTCTTATCTTTATGATGGTCAGACTTAACATAATGTGAAAAACCATTTTGTTAAACCAACTGAAAAGTTGTAACCAAGTCTTATATTAAATTTGCAAAAAACTAATGCAGATAAACCCCATCTGTATAACAGTGTCAAAGAAAACCTATTCCTATTTCAGTGTCATCCTTTGTTTGCCACCCAGTCTGCCTGGTGTTCAATGTCACCTGTAGATGATCTGTTTGATACATACAGGTCCAAACACAGGCATGAGTGTGTCTGTACCTTTTCTGAGGCCAAGCAGTCTTGTTTCTCCCTCTCCCCCACTTCAGAAAGTTCCTCTCTTCCATAGCTTCCACACATTTATCTGTTTTGTTTTTAGCTGTTTCTGCATTGGTAAACCTTGCATCCGTAATTTTACTACCTTTGCCAGCTTTACGGTAACTAACAAAACTGGAGGTTATAGTTTGGAAAGGTAAATCCCACACTTGCAACTCCTGCAGAGATGCAGAAATGCCAAATTGTAAATGTATTTCAGTTGCCATTATTTTCTGTCAGTGAACTTGATTTTTGTTCGTGTTTACTTACGAGTTTCCTATGCGCCTCAAGCTGAAGTGCTGCAGGTGACAAACATTAGAGGACCCTTTTGTTTTATTCTTTGTTGGCAGAGATTAGCTGTATTTCCTTTCTTTACAAATTATAAAATTGCACTTGCTTAACTGAACTGATTTTAAATTGATCGGGTTAAATCAGTGCAGTTATCTAATATATGGTTTTCACTTACATACTATGTACACCTTTTTCACAAAATTTAGCCATCCAAAAAGGGTTTGTGTTCTAAGCAAGGAAATCAAAGGAAGCTGAAGATAGAGCTACTACTATTTTAGGACTTGATTCAAAGACAACTGAAATTGTAGAAAGACTCCTACAGCTTTCACTGGCCTCGAATCAGACTCTGACCTGCTAATTATTGATGGAAGGCTTGTTTTTTTGTGTGGCAAAAGCAAAGCTGACTCTTTCAGAGTCCCTTGAAAAGGCACTCCCCAATTTGCTTTCTGGTAGGTCCCAAACGCCCTGACTCTTTTTTGTTGCCAGTGTTAACAATCCCTTGATTCAAGGATGATCTCTACCATGGCTCATTGATGGGTCTTGAGGTAACTTAAGAGTCCAGTCCATGAGCCACAGATACATCCACAGAAGTTGGAGTCTTTCCACAGGGGAGTAGGCCACAGACTACGATTTCTCTCCTTTTCCTTCCTCCACTCTTGCTTCTCTGCTTTGAGGACAAGATATGTTACCGCCACTAGGAGACCAGCTCAACAAAGAATTTAGGTGTTCTGGCTCTCTGCTTCTGGAGAGATATTTGCAATGGTGAGTTATATTGGAAAATTCCTTATATATAATACATGGGAAGATTTAGGTTCCCCAAAATGGGGTCACAACACCTAGTGCACTGAATGGAGGGCAGCCACAGAGAGGGTGACTAAAATTCTACTTCTCGCTGCACTGTAAGCACCTACCAGCAGCTTTCAGTTCAGTGCCTGTGTGAGGTTGGGATTCACAGCTCACAGCTCTTTCCTGGATGTAAATGCCTGTGGTCATTCCACTGGGCATAGGTGATTAGCTTAAGTTTTATTTCTTTCTGAAGAGGAAGTGGTGATATTGATGGTGGTACCCCCCCCACTCTAATATGATAGCCTAGTGATAGAATAAATGCCCGGAAAGTGAAAGGCAAATGGATATGGTCAGTGCCCTCAGCTTGAAGGGGTTCAAACTCACTTCTCCCATCTCCCAAGAATGTCTTAATCACCAGAATGGAGGCAGAGTTGGGAGGGGGGTATTTTGTACCTGTCTAGCCAAGGCTACAAGATTCATGGGACTAGAGGGAAGAAGCGGAAGGAAACAATGTTGTGATCCAGGGATAGAGAGTGCTCCTTCAGGGCCAGGGATAGACATTATACATAAATCAGTTTAAGTGATCAGAAACTGGTTTAACTTTGTAACGAAATAGGTGTTGGGTGCACATAAACAAGTTTGAAAATGACCAAAACTGGTTTGAGATGAACCTGATGGAATGTAGTATCAGACTTAACTGATTTGGGTCAAACCATTATATGCAGTATCTGTCCCAGATCCCCTGGTTTAAGTTGAACTGGAGTCCCCCAGCATCCTAGATGCTTTGCAACCCTGGGCGGAGCTCTGCTCTCTGCTCCAGCCCCGTGGGGCGGGCTCCACCCCTCTCCTCCTGCTCACCCTCCTCTCCCTCCCTGCCATGTCCCCCACCACCGCTCCCTGCTCAAGCAGGGATTCCCCCCTCCCCGCTGCATTACACAATCAGCTCTCAGCATTAGCTAGCATACCACATGCTGAGGTTGACATAAATGCCCACCATGACTGTGCCTGGAATAAAGAAGGCTATAAGAGAAGACAGGACAAAGGCTTAGGGCTTTTTGGAGCTATCAACAGGTAGCTGGTAATGTCCCTCCATTCCTTCCTTGGAAAAAGTTGTTTAAAAAGAGCTTGAACTAATGAGAGACCTTTGTTTTGTTTTGATGGGCTGATGAATGCCAACAACTCCCTGCTGTGTAACTCAATGCTTTGTTGTCAACAGTGGGGGTGGGGAACCCCTCCCAATCAGAGGTCCTGCTGGCCTGGCCACCTTTCCCCCTCATCTTAGCACTGCGGAAGGGGAGGGAGGGGGCTGCTCTAGCACCACCTGGTTTCTAGCCTGAGCCACTGCAGGCATGGGCCTGCATTTCTTCAGTCCAGAGAGAATGTCTGTGTGGTTATAAACTGCTTCAGCCTAGCCAGGTTAACCTGCAAAGATCGAATCAGTTCAGGCACAGGCTTTTTGAAAATCCGTCCCTAGCCCAGGAGGGCCGAGTCCTGGGGTCTAGTCCCTGCTCCCAGGACTGTTTACACATTTTCCCCTAAGGGCTAATGCAGAATACATAAGCAGTCTTGGGCTTTTCTATGCTGGAGTGCCCAGGAAAGTTGAGGCAAATCAGCAGCAAGTATAAACTCACTGCTCATTATTTAAAACCTAGTAATTCACTTGGCCCCATCCTAGTGAGTTCTCTCATTCAGGTATACAGTGATGGTTCAAATCAAGATCTGATCAGTTGATTCTTTTTAGGATTTGTGCTCTTTTCTGAACAGATGATATGGGTTGAATGTATCTTGAAGATGTAATTGTCATCCTTTTAAAGAACTTCCTGGCAGAGCTGAATCCCATGGCGATGGGCAGAGATAGCTATCAAGGAAAACTTGTACTGCCAATGATGTCAAACTGATAGCATGTTCTGTTCAAATCACTAGCAATGATGAAGGCAAACTCTAATATAGCTGAGGTTAATGATAACAAATGCCCAAGGCCATAGAGCTGGATCGTCTGTCTGTACTTGTGACTCTTACAGCACTGCAGAATTATATTTGTAGAATCAGAAAGGGCCTAGGTCCAGTGGTTGCACTGGCTGATTTGGTGTTTTTTTCTTGGATCTCTTTTGTTTCCAGAATGCAGCTAGATCAGAATAGCTTGGAACAGGTGTTGGCAGACTTCTGCAGATGCAAGCCATGGCCTGTAACCCATCCAGCACTGCAGGCCACCAGTCCCCGCTGGCTGCTCCAGCGACATTGAACAGAGGCTCCTGAAAGGAAGACCTCCGCATTATCCACATGGGCTATAGCAGCTGGCTGGAGTAACAAGAGGCAATTGGTGTGCCATTAGCAAAACACAGACCAGATCAAATGGCTGGGGAATCAAGTGTACCCTTAGTAAAATGCGGCCTAGATTAGACCTTTGTGGAGCAGATCCAATCTTTTTTATGGATTTAAGGTTACTAACCCCTACACAATTGGGGGGGGGCGCTCTCTCATTGGTGGCTGTGTTTGGTTCCCCTAGAATATGCTTGCCATATGTGGAGTATCTGGTGACTACTTTGCTTCCCAAAAGGCATGTGCATTTTATTTCCAGTCAGTAATAATGAGTGTTTTCTTTTTATTTACAGCAGGCTTTATGCAGATCAAACCTCTAGCTGTCTGAAGTGTCTGTCTCCCAAATTTTTCCACATTTTTATATGCTTGCTGCTGCATATGTGAGATAAAAAGCTAACCTTTAGTCTTGACTATATCCTGGCCAAGATACAGGCTCTCCACTTAACCCAGGAGGTGCACAGTCCCACCAGAGGAAATGCCCTGTTGGACTTGGTCCTGGCCACAGGCAATGATCTGGTAAGGGGGCTCCAGGTTGTTGACAACTTGGGAGATAGCGATCATCGCTTGCTGGAATTCATCATCCAGCGCAGGGTGACAAGGGCCTGCAGTAAGGTGGTAGCCCTAGACTTCAACAGGGCCAACTTCAAGGAGTTGAGGAGTTTGGTGGGAGAGGTGCTGCGGTTCTCGAGAGCAGGGTAACTCAATGCCCAAGATGAGTGGTCGGTCCTTAAGGAGACAATATTGGGGCCCAAGAGGTGACAATCCCAACTAGAAGCAAGCGGGGCAAGAGTGCCCAAAAGCCTCCCTGGCTCACCAAGGACGTCCAGGAATGCCTGGTTGCCAAAAAGGCGGCGTACACCCAGTGAAAAGGGGGGGCAATCTCCAAAGAGGAATATACCTCCACTGCTCGGGCCTGTAGCGGGGCTGTTAGGAAAGCTAAGGAGGATACAGAGCTAGGACCAGCGTCCAAGATCAAAGATAATAAGTCCTTTTTCAAATATATAGGGAGGATGAAGAAGGCACCGGGAAACGTGGGGCTCCTGCAAGATATGCTGGGCAATCTGGTGGTTGTGCCAGAGGAGAAGGCAGACCTCTAACAAATTCTTCACTTCCGTTTTCTTGTGCAGGGACTGGGACTCCCCCACCATGAATCAAGATGGACTCAAGGGGAATGCCTCAAGACCTAAGGTTGAGGACCACCGGGTTAGAGAGCTTCTGGAGGGGCTGGATGTGTTCAAATCAGCAGGTCCAGATGCTCTCCACCCCAGGGTGTTGAAGGAGCTAGCAGGGGTTATTGCCGGGCCCTTGGCACGGCTTTGAGCGCTCGTGGTGCTCGGGCCAGGTGCCAGATGGTTGGAAGATATTTCATTAGGGGCAGGTCATGTCAGACCAACCTGATTGCCTTTTACGATCAGGTCACAAAAGCATTGGATGCAGGTGTCGCCATGGATGTAGTCTTTCTAGACGTCAGCAAGGCCTTTGACACTGTCGGCCACCCCATCCTCTTTAAAAAACTAGGTGACTGTGGCATCGATGCCTACACAGTCAGGTGGATTGCTAATTGGCTGAAGGGTCGTACTCAGAGGGTGGTGGTGGACGGTTCATATTCAACCTGGGGGGAAGTGGGCAGCGGAGTCCCCCAGGACTCGGTTCTTGGGCCCGCACTGTTCAATTTCTTTATCAGCGATTTGGACGATGGGGTGAAAAGCAACCTGTTCAAATTTTGCTGATGATACCAAAATATGGGGTGAGGTGAGCACATTAGCAAGGAGGGAGAGACTGCAGAAAGACCTGGATAGGTTGTAGGGGTGGGCTAACAAAAACAGGATGCATTTCAATACGGACAAGTGCAGGGTGCTGCGTTTGGGCAATAGTAACCAGCGGCACACTTATAAGATGGGAAACTCCCTTCCTGAGAGCATGGAGGCAGAAAGGGACCTTGGAGTCATCATTGAGTCCAAAATGAACATGGGCTGACAATGCGAGGTCACAGTCGGCAGGGCTAACTAGACCTTATCGCACATCCACAGGTGCATCTCAAGTAGGGCCAAGGAGGTGATCCTCCGCCTGTACATGACACTGGTCAGGCCACAGCTGGAGTACCGTGTCCAGTTCTGGGCACCCCACTTCAAGAGGGATGTGGACAACATTAAGAGGGTCCAGAGGAGGTCACCCGCATGATCCAGGGATTGCAGGGCAGACCCTACAATGAGAGGCTATGGGACCTGAACCTGTTCAGCATGCACAAGAGAAGGCTGAGGGGGGACCTGGTGACCGTCTATAAACTCACTAGGGGGGACCAGAAAGGTTTGGGAGAGACCTTGTTATCCTGGGGGGCGCTAGAGAAAACAAGGAATAACGGCCACAAGTTGTTGGAGAGTAGGTTTAGATTAGACACCCGTAAGAACTACTTCACAGTCAGGGCAGCTAGGATCTGGAACCAACTTCCAAGGGAAGTGGTGCTGGCTTCTAACCTGAGGGTCTTTAAGAAGCGGCTTGATGCCTACCTGGCTGGAGTCATTTGAGCCCAGTTTTCTTCCTGTCCAGGCAGGGGGTCGGACTTGAAAATCTACAAGGTCTGTTTTGACCCGACTTCTATGATTATGATATCGGAGAAGCACCAAGGAAGGAAGGTACTAAAAAATGAGTCCTTGAATCCTTAGAACTTGATTTCTCTTTTTCTTTGGCTTGCAAAGATAGTGACATAAATTTTAAGGCGTTTCAGTAGACAAAAGTTAACGGCTAGAAATTTCCTAATTTGAGGAAATTATCAGTTACATATGAAGCCTCCATTTGTAAATGTAACCTCTTGCATGTGACCCATTTTATGTAAGAAGTGCAATTTTTTTTTAAAATTAGCTTTGTACATTTACATGTGCATTTAACAGTATGTCAAAATAACTCTTCCAGTTGGAGGCTGACACCACTGAATATTAGGCTCTCTTTATATGAAAGATGTAGATAGTATGTTTAATACCAGCGCGGTTACTGCTGTATGCAGACTAAATCTCTAGGTGGAATAAGTGATGACTGTGAAGGAGACGTGATGATAATCTAAAAGTGTTTGGAGGATCTTAATACCAAAGTTAAATTTATTTTGGGTTGCACAGCAGGAGTGCAACATAATTAGTTGGACTGGAAGCAAGCAATAAGATGAATATCTGGAACACATTCTTTAGAATAAAATCTGTTAGATGCTGAAATAGACTGAAGGAAAGTGGTAAATATTCCCCTGCTAGCCGTAAGTCAACTCGGAGGCATTACAGACGGTTCAGGTTAAGAACTTCCTTAGAAAAAATGGATCAAGTGCTTATTTCAGAATTGCACACGTTAGTCAATTTTAATAGGGACCTTAGATGTAAATGGGTTACTGTACTAAATAAACTAATGGTCTAACAAAGAAGATCGTATCAGTGTTTTAAGTACATATTTTTTGCTCAGTGTCGTGCACTGTTTATCTGAACATCAGATCCGTTTCAGATATGCTTTCAGTGTCCTTCTGTTTCTTCTATACATAAAAGACATCATTAAAAGTATTGATGGGTTCAGTTTATAACAATAAGGCCATGATAACTTGATAATACATTGATAACTTTTTGGGGCCTCTTGTGAGAGGAGCATCTGTAATGACAGACTGGGCACAGGAACAGGGGATAAGAGGCTGTCTGTCCCTTTCTCCTTTAAAACAGTGGATCTCAACCTTTGTTTACAAATAGGTCCTTGGTGCAAAAGCAGTGGTCATTCCCAACCCAGTAAATGGTTTAAATAGGAAACACAAATGTTTGGGCCCCAAAATACTTATCACATGCTACAAGTTAAAGCAACAGTCTTAATTTTAAAGATAGAAATCAACATCAACAGAAAAGCAGTAGCAGCACTATCAGCATGTGGCCCTCCATTACTCCCAAGTGACATTCAGCATTGTGCCAGTGCCCCTCACTCCCAACTTGCAGCCCCCAACCCTCAGTTCTGCCAGTGCCCCTCACTCAACCCCCAGCCCTACTGATGCCCCCCACACCTGACCCACTGCCTCCCACCTCCAGGTCCCCAGTGTGTGGGGTGGGGTATGTGGAGGCACGTGCCGCTCCCAGATTTGTGCACCCACAGCAGGCACGGGGCTCCAGCCTGGCTTGATCAGCACTGGCAGGAGCTGTCTTCACAGCCCAGCAAGCAGGGGCTGGTGCAGGAGGGCAGAGCAGGACAGCGAGACTCACTGCAACCTAGGCCCCCAAGCCAGCTGTGCCACCAGCAGTATGAGAAGTAACAGATGGGGTGGGGCGCTGTCTTCACCTCCTCTTGCTACCAGCCACTGCCATCAGGCTGCGGCTCTGCCCAACCACCATGGCCAAGTTGCTGCCACTGCTGCCCTCAGGCCTCCCGCACTGCCCACACCCCCCACCTCCCCTCCAGGGAACAGCCCACTTTCCATCCTGGCAGCAGCAAGCCTTATTGCCTGGCTCCACCTTCCCATGCCAGCTCCCGCCTGCTGGGCCATGGAGGCATCTCCTGCCTGTGCTGGTCCAGCCAGGCTGCAGCCCCAAGCCCACTGTGTGTGCACAAATCTAGTGAGGCATATTCCCCCCACCGTGCCTCCCCAGTGCGTTGCCTGTCCATCCCCTCCCTCTCTCTCCCCCCACCATATAGACTTAGCAGTGGGGAGTTGCTGCCTGGCTGCCACCTGCATGTGGTGCCCCCTGCCTGATCACCCTCCTCCCACTCCCTGCAGCCCCTCCTTGCAGGCAGGAATTCTGCCAGCCTTCAAGGGGAAACCTGCAGTTTCCCACATTTTTCTCCTCGAAAGGAGAAAAACTATGATTTTCTGCATTTTTCCGTCATTGTTTGCAATCCTTTCATATATTCTTGTAACCCACCTTTGGGTCATGACCCACAGGTTGGGAAACGTTGCCTTAAAGAACTAGGCTCTGCCTGTGTGTTTTGATCTTTCTGTGCAAATGGAGTCTGCTTTCACTATGCCTTCTTCTGATGAGCCTGCTTAGTGCTTGCGTTTGGCTTCAGTTGTGGAACAGTCAAACCACTAAATAGTTTCTAGTCAGTCTGACCTTCTGTCCAGCTTGAGAAGAAGACCTCAGCTGGTTCAGACAAATGCCACTGGAGCAGATTTCTTGCTGCTTCACACTGCCCTGACTAATCCTTATCAGGATGCAGGCAAGTGTCGGACATGTTTTTCTTTTTTCAGCCAGTAATTTTACCATAATCTGGAACTAGTTTCATAGTTCTGGGTGTAACTACCTCTGACCCCTTTATGACCTTGTGAAGGACTCGCATGGAAGTGACAGCTGAAGGCCAGAGACCTTTTCCAGGAGAGGACCTCCCTTTGGGCTAGAGTTTTAGGTAGGCTGTCCCCCTATGGTTCGTTGCAGTTGTCCCTACTAGATTTACCTGAGTTCAGCACCAGCAGTTCTGCTTTTCTTTAGGAATGGTGGCAGTGTGCTTTTACAAAGCACAATGAATTTTATTGAAACTCTAGCTTTGCAGAGAAACAATGTGAAACATTAAACAGTCTGAATATATGCTAAGCTTACCTGGGGGAAAAGCATCATGTGCACAGGTTCCTGACTAGCATTCCACATGGTTTTGTTAGTTCTTTGTTCCCAAGTGCGTCAAACCCCCTGCTGCGCTAGGCATGCTTTCTGTGTTTCAGGATCTGTTTGTCAGGCTGCCTCACTCAGGTCATACCAGAAGTTTCAAAGAACTTCCTATCTGCACAGTCAGCACTGGGAATTTGCATCAGTTACCACCAGCAGGACATCTCCCTGTTTTTTCAGGAACAAGGATGGGAAAGATGTCTCCCCTAAACTTTTGTCTTGATACAGTTATTTTTATAACATATGTTGCATCTCATTGTAATGGTCTTTGAAGTCTCCATGCTTCCAAATGTCACCACTGTCACATGTAACATTCTACCAGAAATATGAAACTGGCTATGTTTGTCTTTTAGAGAGCAAGCAATGCCAATAAAGATTACTTAATCTATCTCTACTTGAGGCCTGCCTGCAATCTCCAGTATTTTTCCAAACTGTGCTCCACTGAGCACTTGCTCCATATACTTAGAGAGGTGACTGATTAGAGACCTAGCAGGCTATAACTTCCAGTTGCTATAGGGGAGGGCAGTTAGTTTGGGCAGAGGGCTGCTTACCAAGTTTTGGGGCGTTGTCGAGGGCTGCATGGGTAGCCCTGTTCCCTGACAGTTGCCCTGCCCCCTGGTCACCATATCGGAACAGTAAGTTCTGCCCCTGACCCCTGACCTTTGCCAGCAGAAGTCCCTCCCCTTGCCCTGGAAGTACTCTTTGTGGGAGGAAGAGTGGTGTAATCTTGAAACCAGAAAAAACCCCAAATCATATACAAAAAAAATAAAACATCTACTATAACTTATTTTAATTTTATTTAAAAATATTTTAATACTGATATATGTGTTTATGAAGTGTATCTAGAGGTAACTGCATAAAAGCTCAAACTACAGTCCTATTGTATATTGTATGTGGGTGGTATGTGGCGGGGGCGTGTGCGTGCATGTGTGCGCGTGTGTGATGGATGGGATGGGATGGGAGAGACCGAGAGAGAGGGGGCTGGGCTGCTGGCTCTTGCAGACTGCCTGAGAGCCTCACACGATGCAGCCAGGCAAACACCCTTGCCCAGGCTCTGCACCCCTGCCACCCCGCCCTGAGTCCCTCCCAGTCCCAGGGCACCGTACCCACTCACTGCTGCCATTTTCCTGCGTTCCCTCCCACATGCTTGCTTGCCACTTGCCCCACTGCCACCACTCCCCGTGGTCCCTGCCCACTCCCCATGCTGCTGCCACAGCCCCTGCCGCAGCCTCCACTACTCAAGCTGCTGCCGTGGCCCCTACCACTCCCTGTGCTGCTGCCACTCCCCATGGCCATTGCCACAGACTCCACCGCTCCCCACGGCCCCCGCCACTCCCCATGGCTTTCGCCACGGCCTCCACCACTCCCTGTGGCTCCTTGCACCGCTGCCACAGCCCCTGCCACTTCCCACGCCACTCTCCATGACCCCCACTGCTGCCACAGCTTCTGCAGCCCCCTGCTGTTGCTGCAGTCTCCACCGCTCCGTATGGCCTCCACTGCTCCCTGATGCTCCTGGTAGTTCCCACGCCATTCCCTGTGGCCCCTGCCACTCACTGCTGCTGCTGCTGCTGCTGCTGC
>JAGPOW010003648.1:119875192-119899994 GCA_030014935.1 Caiman crocodilus | reverse complement strand
CTGCTGCTGCTGCTGCTGCTGCTGCAGCCCCCGCTGTTTCCCACTCAAGTCCCCATGGCCCTCACACCAGTAACCACTGCCACGTCCCCCACCACCGCTTCCCCCCCAACCCTCCCGCCTGCTACTTCCCACTCTGGCTCCAGGCTGGCCCAGCCAGCACCATGGGATTCCCAGCTGCTGGGCAGTTTGTAGTGGTTTTCCCCCTCCCTCTGTCCAATGTTATCTTTCCACTCGGACAGAGGGAGGCAGGGAACAGCTCCAGGAGCGCAAGGTTGGAAGCTGCAGAGGCTTCTGGGTGGGGGGTGGGGGTCGGAGGGGGGTGGGGCTCTAGGGATGGGGTGGAGCTGGGCTGGACTTTCTGCTCAGCTTCTGGATCCTGACACAAGCTCCCCCTGGGTCATACTGCTGCTGGCTGCCTGCCATTTTTGATGGGCAGATAAAATTTAATTTTCTAAAATGTTTAGGGGCCCCACAGGCCATATTTTGCTCCCCCCCTTGCTAAACAGTAATAAACCTAGACATATTAAATACTTTTTCATATCAACACTTTTCATTGTCTAAGGGTCATTTTACAGTTATAAAGATAGCATTTGCCTTTATTCACAATCTGTTTAAAAAAAATAATAGTATGAAAAATTTTAATCCTCTAACTCATAAAAGGCATGAAACCAGCTGCTCTAATGCAGACTAGAAAAGCAATACTATTCATCACAATTCAGATGGGAACAAGTACCTTAGTCTGAGCTGCCCATGCTTCATCTCTAGTTATGCAGGGCTAATGATACCTTTGAAAGTAAAAGAAGCATCAGTTGCTTGTAGTTTGTGGCTGCTGTTTTAATTCCATAAAAATGCAGAATTATTTTGTAAGTTGACAGATGATACTGGGCTTATGTGCTAGATAAGTAGCCAGGTAGAGAACAAGAACTATAAATATTCCATCAAATCCTGTGGCCAGATGCTTTGCCCCATGAGATAGTCATAGAAATACTCTCCTTCAGCCTCACTTCTTTGTAAAGTGACCGGACACCAGTGGTGTGGTTGGAAAATAGCGTGGTTAGGGGAAAAAAAGAATGAAGCCAGTATCCTTCTCATGACACCTGACACATTGAGCAGGTCTTGTTTTTTCAGATTTTCTTCCTCTGGCTTGATAAAAATTCAGTGGTAGTAAGCTAGTAAAATCGTAGTTGCTTAGCCAGCTTTTAGTTCTGTATCTGGCAGCTTAAAACTTCAAAGAAAAAAAAATAAAAAAAAAGATTTCTGAAACTAGGCACCCAGAAAAGACTAATGTGCTTCTTTTTAGGACGTTACTGACCTTAACATAGTGCTGTCGGGATGAATAAAGTCTACCAAAACCATACAGTTCTTTCCTCTTAACTCCTTCTTGAAAATCAACTAATGGCTGTAAATCGGGTCCTTAAAAGGTCTTAGCACTTGCCAGGAGCAAACTTGTAAGGAAAATGTCAAAGGCAGCATCTAACTGGTTCACAGACTGAAGCCATAGCCTCATTCTCTGAGCTCTAGCCCTGGTGTTACTTAAGTGCCTGAGCTAAGTCCTTATTTTATAGTTTATTCAACTAGCCTTTTGATCAGTAATTATTCCTTTTAAAACTATTTCAAAAACTGATGATCCTAGATATAGTCCTTGAATTTCATCTACATTAAAAACAGATAGTTATGAGTAGAACCTTGTATTAGCGTGATCTCCGGACAACCAATTAGAATTTATGTGCATGCGTAGATATGTATATATTTTAAACTAGCCATAGCCATCAATTTTGTTTTCTGCTTTATGACCAGAAAGTAATCAAACTTCTGTCCGAGGGTTGGATTCTGCAATAGCTACCCATTCTACCACATCTCTGAGATCTCTGTCAACTTCTGCAGAATTTATAATTCCTTTTTTAAAACAGAAGTGTGTTTCTACCTGCTCTAGTTGTGGAGATTATCTCTTGGGTGTCAGCAGATACAGTATTGTAGTGTGCAGGCAAATCAAAGCAGTAACTCTGAGAGGTGGCAACTTTGGCGTCAATGGGCATCTTAACTCTAAAGTCTAAAGATAACAGTTTAAGAGTGAGCACAGACTAACTGCTTCTGCTGCTCATTTTCCAGAAATAGCTATCAGCTCTTGGTTGTGTGTAGGGTGGAGTCATGCTCCTACTGTTCCATTTTTGGAGGCATTTCAAAGCGTGCTTTGCTGAAACTTTTAGAAGCTAAAGTTTAAACTCCAAATCAATTAAACCCATCCAGCTAGCATGGACCAAAGAGTACTTTTCATAAGAAGTAGTGTATGAATAATTCTTTTAATTTGGAAAGTGTTCCATTGTAGGGCATTCATAGCTGTTGGCACTGCTCAGTGGGATTGAAAGCCATACTTGAACTGGAGAGAGATATTTTTTTAATTTCCCTAATTTATATCAATTGTCATCCATGTTTAGCAGCCTAAGCCATCCACAAATCTTCTGCGCACATACCATTATTTGTTCTAATTGCATTTCTATTTGGAATAATTTCATTTTATTATTTTTGTTGTTGTTAAATAGTAGTAGTAGTAGTAGTAGAATCTCTGGTATTTTTATAAAGGAAAGGAAAAAAAAAAATACCACCTGTTCCTGATTATCCTGATCTTTGTTTTGTTTTACATTGGCTGATTCCAATGGAATGGTTCCCAAATGATACGAATATGATAGACAAAGTAGATGCTCTTCTTCCAAATTTCTCTTTAATATTAGATGACTATAAATTAGTTGGTTAGGTAAACCTTTTTCATGCCTTAAGGTAATAATAAAGGTTTTAAAAATAGTATATATAACAACAATCTCTGTGAAAGCTACCTCCCCCAACTTAAGATTTTCCCTTTTATTTACGGTCCTTCAAGCAGATTACTTGCCCATATAAGTGATCTCATTCCAGCCAACATCAGTTAATTTCATGAATAAGAATTTGAGACACCGTATCAAATTTCTTAATATCCACGTGCTACAACTGTTTCTATCCACATGCCACAACTATTTCTTTCCCCTCACCTAATAACTTTGTGAAATTATTTTTAAAAAAGCAGTGTGACTTGTCTCGGTGCTCATTGTTCATGGTTCTGCTACTCTGTGATAGGGGTGTGCAAAGCTTCAGTCACTGATTCGATTCAGAGAAGATTCAGCCTGATTCAGAGACCTAATCACCAAATCAGAAATGCATTGGGAGACCAAAAAACCCCTCCAAATCAATTCAGAAAAAGATTTGGAGATTTAAAAGGCAGTTTTTCAGGGGAACAAACTGAGAAGAGGGAGGGGGAGCAGGGGGGAACGACTGGCATCTGTACCTGGCCAGTGACTGTGATCTTTCCCTGAGTCCCCTTCTAATCATAGTGCTATGGGGGAGGGATGTAGAAACAGCACATAGGCCTCTGTCAGCAGCCTTTCTGCCCTTTTGGTGAGCTGTTTTTGCCTGAGCACCAGGAAGGTCCCGTTACAGGCTACCATCCCTGCTGTTTTTATCCTGCTGTACCTTAACACACACACACGCAAAGTCACACATATCACAAGTTTTGCTTTCAGAAGCTTGAGGTGCAGTTTCCCAGAAACCCCTGCACCTATCTCCTTGAAGCCTGGCAAGCCTCATGCCCTCAGAATGGGCTACCATGCCTACTGTTTTTATGCCTCTGCGCCTTAACACACACACAACGTAAGTTGTGCTTTTGGCAGTTTGAGGTTTCCCAGAAACCCCTGCCCCTATCTCCTTGAAACTTAGCAGGCTTCATGCCTTCAGAAGGGACTACCATTCCCACTGCTTTCATTCAAATATGTCAAAAAATGACAATGTTTTAGGTATTTCAGTGATTTCCCATTATAGTCTATGGCCAAATCACCGAATCTCTCCGAATCAGTGCCGAATCTTCCGAAGAAGATTCAGACGAATTGATTCGGGACAGTGGTCCGAATCTCAGAATTGAATCACCGTCCTCTGAATCAGCTGAATCGGAGTTGAATACTTTCTTATTCACACAGCTACTCTGTAGTTTTTCCCCGTTCCTACTTTGTAGGCGAATTACAAGCAATTTAGTTAATGCCTCAAATTTTGTGCTGTGAGAAAATTGCCTGTTTCTGGTTTAGCTTATTTATGATTTTAGGTTTCTCAAAAGGGCAAGTACTTCAGAGATGTTCTTGTGAATTGTTAGGAGCATTGGGAAGAATAACTGGTGATCATAGAAATAGAGAGACACTGTCAAAATCTTTGCCCTCTTTTGAGATTTAGGGTGGCATCTCATCTTATTAGGTTACATAGAGTTATATAACCCCTACTCCTACATCATCCTTTAACCACCCCCACAGATCAATACTGTTTCTCTGCATCATCAAACTCTCTCAGGCATAGTTGCAATGAGCTATTCCAAGACCAGCTAGTTTAACTTGCCTACCATACCTAATCTTCCAAGTTCTGGTTTAAAAGAGGCCAAGTTACAGCTTGAGGAAAACTGTCATGGAAGCAGTTTGAAGACTGAGATACTGAGCTTGACTTCACACCATCTCTGCAGCTACCGATACATACCCCTGGATATTCACTGACCCATGCTGATGTCTCAAATCTTGGAAAATGTATCAGTTTATCTGTCTGTACCCACCTCCACTTCAGCGCATCCATGATTCCCTCTTGCTCAGTGTCCTTGAGCTCTCCCACTTACTGTTTTGTCTTTGAATGTGAGTGACAAAACACCTCTGATTCATCAGACTGAGGATTCATAGATACCTCACAAAGTGTGACTGAGATCAGAGCATCCATTGGTTAGCTGGTAGAACACTAGTTTCTATTACAGAGCTGCATAAGAAATCTTATGAACAGCTAAAAATTAAAAGATGTTAGCTGAATTTGTTAGTGTTTTTTTTTATTGATGGTACTAAATGTCAGCAAATGAACTATTGGAAGCATTTACAGGATGAGAGTATCAGGAAGCTTATTTTTTAAAGGAGAAAGAGGAGATAAGGACAAAACCTGGACATTTTCCACGTCTGAGAGGTGAAAGGTATCATGGAGTTGCAGGCAAACACACATCATCTGTGCATGGCCACTTTTGCTGTAGAAGTCACAAGGCTTTAACAGGCTGGAAAAGGAGTAGACATAGACCAGAAATGAAACCGGTAGGAAACGTGTTCCAGAAGTCTGCCTTTTCTCAGCAGCAGGCAAATAACCTCGTACAGCAACTCTGTAAGGAACCTATGTGTCCCTCTTAAAATGGGATGACCATCTCAACTCTGAGAAATGAGAATAGGTTTTGAGGACTTGGAAGAGTTTGCGACTGGGGAGAGAGAGGCATATGTGGGCACACAAGCTTATAGAACAGGTTAATAGCAGGAATTTATCGTGTTTAGTAACAGGCAGAGAATGTGATTTGGGTACCCAAAAGAGGGATTCATCATGTGGATATGGGTAAATTTTTAGTGAAAACTACTAAACAGGAAATACTTGGTTTCCAAAGGGAAACAATAAATATGAGACTTGCAGAGCTACTGTTCCTTCAAATCATTTCGGCCAAGCTGCAGGCAATATTTCCAGAGAAGGTTTTTTTTATATTGAAAACAGGTTATTATATTCCTTCAGGACAAACATATCTGGAGCTGACCTGCAGGATTTAATGGATTAGATAGCTGATAGTCAGGGTTTCTAACAGCAGTGATGTTCTAGTAGGTGGGTTTGACATGCAGCCAGGGACATTACCCAAGTTGTGGTTTCTTTTTATTTATTTATTTATTTTTATTGCTAGTAGCAGAAGAAATGCTTGGGCTCTGCTCTGGACTTTTGCAGATTCTTAGATAGTAAGGGTAAGAAAGGCCTGTTGTAACCCTTAATCTGACAGCCTGTTGTGAACAATGTCCCATGCTGGTGAATCCCCCACAACACTTGGTAAGTTGTTCCAATGACTGCCATCACCAGTATAAAAGTTTGCACCTTACTTTTAATATGTATTCATCTAGCTTCAGCTTCTACTCAATGAATCTTCTTATACCTTTACCCGCTCGATTTGAGAGCCTATAATCAAGTTTTGTTATCTGTGTAGGAGTATAATAGTCAGTCCTTAACCCAGTGGTTTCAACCTGAATAGGGTCAAGGCAGCCCACAGATAATCCCAGTTTTTAGCTTTTACTTACCTTTGAAAAATATAGAAAAATTATAGAACAGTACTTCTGTTGCAAAGAAGCAGGGTACCATGGTACCCTAGCTGAGAATCATAGCCTTAACCTTCCCCTCCCCACTCCTATCCCCGCCCTGCAGTGTTTTGAAGATATTCTTTCTTTACTACGCTTTACTGAATGCAGTGGTGCATTCAGGCTCTTCGTCTATGCACCTCTCATCCTGCTCTGCTGTTCTGAGCAGCTACGTCATTTACATCTCTGCCTTTGCTTATATTGGCCTACGCTCTCTTTACTTACATTGGCCTTAAACTTCTCTACAAGTTTGGCAGTTGATTTTACAGAATATTCTACTCTTGGGTTTGGTCCCATAACTTTTGATCAAATGAATAGCTTTGTGCATATATACACTCTTGTGGGTGTGTCTACACATGCATTTGATTCTGGAGTAGTTTATTCATGAATACACACGCAGAGACTAGGGAACAGATTTGCTGCTCATGGCAGCAGTCTGCTCCTGCCCCTGCCAGCCCTGCAACAGCCCCATATAGCAGCCAGGGGAACTCTAGGCTCCCCCAGGTGCTAACCCAGGGGCTGGCAGGGAGCATGGGGCTAGGAGGTGGCTGTCTCCTGGTGGGGTCTGGGATGTTGCTTCCTGCCCCCAAAGGGTTCCCTGCTGCCAGGGTGGGCTCCACCACTGGGTAGAGACAATGTGTCCCTGCCCTGGCAGCAAGGAGCTCCTGGCCCTGGCTTCCAAGCCAAGTGCAGGGGTCACTGGCAGATAAGGGCTCAGACTTGCCCCTGATTGGAACAGTTCCCAGCCCCCTACTCCATGATCATGGGGCAGGGGCCAGAGAGCCTGTTCCCTGCCCAGCTCTGCAATTATGGACCTGGGCAGCAAACAGGCTCCCCAGTCACCACCAGCTGGATCCTTCTCTGCAAAGCGCCAGCTTTGCAGTCATGGTGGGGGGATGCTGAGAGATACTTATCTTGCCAAAGGCTGGGATATAAGGGTCTATTAGCACTAGCCCCACAACTGCTGGCACTGGGAGATAAGGATC
This sequence comes from Caiman crocodilus, assembly GCA_030014935.1. Lineage (NCBI taxonomy): Eukaryota > Metazoa > Chordata > Crocodylia > Alligatoridae > Caiman > Caiman crocodilus. The sequence goes on along the minus strand of JAGPOW010003648.1, from coordinate 119,892,814 downwards.
TCCCAGCCCTCCCTCCCCACTATGTGGCAAAGCAGGGGCTGAGAGATAAGGATTTCCCAGTCCCCGTTCTCCAATCACAATCTTGGAGCTTGGGCATAGTCCCTGCCCAAGCTTCGGTGGCTGAGCCTCCCTTGACCACAGGGCAGGCAGCTTCTCAAGGGCAAGGAGCAATCTCCCGCCCTCTGCTGCCTGGCCGACTAGGAAGGAGCACATTTGCTGTCAGCCAGGTGTCTACAAGAGCACTACTGCGCCGTAACTAATCACAAGTAATGTGCTACTTGCGTTTTCAGGTAGCACATTTACTTGCAATTAGAGCAGTTTACTGCACATTAAGTGTGTGCATGTGTAGACGTGCATACTTACTGCACAGTAAACTGCTCTACTGAGCAGTAAAGAGTTTGTGTCTCGCCCAATATGTTCTAATGTATAAGCAGAGCTGGCAGTTAGGCTTTGCCTAACACTTGCCATTATAAGATCTCCTTTTGGTTTCTTATAACTCTATTCCAATTTAACAGTTTGTGCAAAAAATGTTCATCATGGATGCATGTTCCAGGCTGGTTTTATTTCCTTCTGTTTCAGCAAAAATTGGCCCTTTTTGAAAAGGGAAGAACAAGCTGTTTTGCAAATATATTTTTTCTTTCGTATAGCTATAGTGACTTTTTGCATTGGAGCAGGGCCTGCAGATTTTGGAAGTAAGGTCACTTGGGAGCAGGTGTGGGTTGGATTGTTTGTTTTCACTTTGTGAATATCCATACAAACCTGGGCAAGTTACAGGGCTCTGAAAACCCCTATCTGAATGCCCTGTAATCTTTTGTTTAGTTTGACAGACAAACTGCCTGTGCTGACAAATTCCCGTACAGGGTTGCTGAGGCTAAACCTTTCCCACCTGTTTCAGAACAGGCAGCAATAAGTTTGTGCTGTCAGTGGTCAGTTTTTCCCTTATTCACACTGAGGCTATAGAGAAAAGGTACCTTCTTACAGGGTGTAGGGAATCATTAGAATATATTCTGTTGCAGAACTTTCTTTGGAGCCCTGGGCTTTAGCCTGTCAACTGTTAAGGCTGCCAGCTCTAGTTATTGGTTCATGGAGAATAACAACTTATTACTGCTAGCAATTATTCCCTTACAAGATACAGCTCTACTCTGCAGCCCACAGGGTGCATGTGGGCCCTAGTAGCATCTGTCCCATTGTTGCAGAGCAAAGTGACTGGGGGTCAGTGCAACCTGCATGGCAGCATGCAGCCCACTGCCCTTTCTGGCACAGCCCATGCGGTGGAGAGGATCATGCAGGGGAAAGCAGAGGCTCATGCCAGTGTTGTATGTGGTCCCTGGTTGTGTGCTGGATTTGGGGAGCCCTACTTTAACAGAACCGAGCTAGAACCTTGTGTCAGACGTTCACACTAAATAATACGCACTCTTTTTTTTCATAGGGGAGGAGGAGGTTAATTATGGCAATGAACTTCTGAGGCAAGTAATGGATTCTCCATCTCTTAATGTCTTTGGATGAAGACTTAAATGCCTTTTTGGATTCCAGTGGTCTGTTATGAAAATGTGGCAGTCTTAACTGCAATTCACTTCTTTTTTTAATGGATTTTTTTTAAGGAATTGAACCCAGGTTTGCTAGACATTCAAAAAAAAAAATCAAATCCGTCTTTAGACCTCTTAGGTGTGGGGTGGCCAACCCAGTGGCAGGCATAGGTGTTTTGTTTGGCATGCAGCAGATCCAGCAACAAGTAGGGAGAACAGTATAAATAAGGCAGGGGGGAGAGAGCAGAGCAGGGGAAGAGAATCAGTGGCACGGCTTGCTTTGTGGCAGGCTGACCAAAAAGATCAGTCCCCACTGTTTTAGATTGAAAGGTAGCGTCTTACTAACCATTCTAACCCATGCTTAGGTTGCATTAAAAAAAGAGGTTACAACTGAAATTGTCAAACTTATGATTTTAGGCAAGGTCTTATCAACTGCTCAGTGTAGGGGCATTATAATGGTGATAACCCAAGCTGAAACCCTGTCATCTTTCAGCCTCACCATTTCCCAACTTCTCTCCACTACAGACAACCCAGACAACTGGTCTTGGTTTGCTATCTCCTATGTATATCCTTTAAATTTTCCTGTGGTACAGTTGTTAGCAAAGATGATGCTGAAAAACAGATGTCCCTACTGGGGCAGAGTTAAGGTTGTGGTCGTGCTACTAGAGACCTGTGTGCCTGAAGTTAGGGAGTACAGGACAAACAGTGTTGTAAGATGAAACTTTTAATGTAGTCTGAGATATAGGTTTTATGTTAAGTCTGTTAAATATGCATCATTTAAAGTTGTTCTAATGCATAATTTCCCAGGATTTTAGATTCAATCTTCAACACTTCAGTGAATCATTTCAGAAATAACAGGACTCTTCACCAGAGGTCTGCGACAGAGTCTCTTCTTTGTGAGAGGAGCTGTAGCTGTGTCAACATTTTTGCTCTTGATTAGTGATAAGTGTTATCAAACTCAATACAGAACAATTGGGAATGAAATCAGAGTGATACAGAGGTGGCACTGCCTGTTTTTTTCTGTTGTTTGAATTAACTTTACGGGCCTCTGATTTACCAGCAAAGAGAGAGAACCTCACATTGAATTTAATCGTGTATTTAGACAAGAGGTCCTCCAAAGAGAGTGTTCGACTTCATTGGGATCTACTGTTTGTTACTAGATGCGTGCCTGTTTGTCTCTGTTTCTCCTGACTTTTTTTGGCAGACTTGCTTCTTTGTACTACTGTACACTTTTGTATTATTGTTACTTAGGTACGTACCATGCTTCATGTGAATCTGTTTGGGGCTTAGAAGTAAATTGGCCTACAGTTGGAGCTACAGATTTGGCTAGACAGATGTTGTTCAAATTAGTTTTTCAGAGGCTGATGTGATGCCAAAGTCATTGGTGCAATGAGATGCACATGCAGCCATGTCTGCTAGAGGGAGGTCTGATAGAGGCAGATCAGCAGCTCCATAACTTTAAAAGGGAGTCCTTGTCAACACAAACGCAGCAGAACAACATCCCCTCTTCGGTCCGTGACTAGAAGAAAGACAGGAGAAACCACTTTGTACCAGATGGTGGTTCTTTTAAAGTGAAATGGGTCTGTGTTAAGTCAATTCTATCCAGCTCAGTTTACATCATATATTGTGCAGAGGACACATTTGGTGCATCTTGTCACATTTTGCTTTGTGTACAAAAGCCTGCCAGTCAAATGGATACAAATGAACCAAAAATAGCCAAGGGAGAAAGGAGGGGTCTAAAAGGCTTTCTGTCCCTGTATTTAGCCAGGTCAGCTATGGCCCATCTTGCTGGTGACCGGTAACCAAAAGTAATTATCATTTGATGGCTGTTTGTTGGATAGTCCGTCTGGAAATCAGTCCATTTCTGTGTTTATACAGAACACCAAAATGACTGTCACAAGGAATACTAGTAATTATCTAACTCAGACAAGACACTTCTTAGAACTTTTTATCTGTAGTCTCAAAATGTATCAGAAACATTGCTTCTCAACATCTACACTTGCCAACATGTGACAGAAGCAAATGAAATGTGTAGCAAATAACCAGAATGTGTAACATTTGTGTTTTGCTGCATATCGCATTATAATTCAATTATCAGTGGACTTAGGGTTAAGGGCATGCACCCCAATTCAAGGTAAACCATTACCATAATGTTGTAATTAACCTCTAAACAAGTATTTTAAAGCCAGAAAACTGAAAGTTAAACAAAGAGATCCAAATGTGTTTAGATTTAGAAATGTACTGAGAGAGAATCTAAACAGCTTTATCTCTGCCCTGTAGTGACACCATGAGGAAAGAAGAAAAAAATTAATGCATCATTGAATTTGTTACTGTAACCATTAAAATGCTTGTACCCATTTCATTTTGCTGCATGGAAGCATTTTAATGGTTTTAGTACTGGATTAGACGTGGCCTTGTAGTTCTTGGCCCAGCGTGTGCCTAAACCAAAGGGAAGGAAGGTAGAGACTTGGATCTCTGTCTTCCTGACAAGACATTTTTCTGGCTTTGTTGCTGCAGGACAGATTAACTGATTATCCCAAGATGTAGAACATGGTTTTAAAATCCAAAGCACCCAAAGGCTTGGTTACTCTCCCCATTTTGCAGACAGGGCAGCTAATTGTATAGTAACTTAATGATTGAGGTAAGACCAGAAATTAAGTAATTTGACTCTCAGCCATTTCTAGCTTCCTGTTTCAGAACCACTAGAGATCTCAGATAGGGCAATAAAAACTAACCTTTGCTTTCATCCCCGATGGATCTTTAGTCTCCAGGCCTATCCAGTAACTTCTTACCAGCATTAGCCTCACTTGAAAAAACAAAAATAAACTGGTTTCTCACCTCTGGCTTTGATAACTTGTATTGATTCTTTGTCAAAATGATAAGCAAGTGAAAATATTTAAATTTATTCTGATTTAATTTTTAGGTGCCTGAGCATGCAGAGCTTGGTTGGATTTTTGGGTGTTTTACTAGTGTGCCACGTTTACAACGCTTACCCCAGTGGAAGGTAAGGTTTATATCATCCAGTAGAAGGACATTTAAGGGAATTCTAAGAGGAATAGTATTGTTCTTCTTGTATTACTTTCTCCTGTCTGTGGACTACAGACATTGTGTCCTCCGTTCTTGCTAGATGATGAAGTAGTCATTTGCTTTTACCACTGCAGGAAAAAATAACTTCATTTTAAAGTCTTTTCTTTAGGAGGTGTACCTATATCAGGGGTGGGCAACCCCCAGCACTCATGCCTTGCAGAAGGGGCCAGGGCTGTGCTACCACAACGAGGATTGGGCCCCTTGCAACTCCCCTGCCATCTGCCCCTGGCATGCCAACATCTTACAAGTCAAGGTTGCAGGGGTTTTTTGGTACTCTGCCCAAAAACATTCCTAGCCCCTGAACTGCATATTATGATCATGTTGCTGTGAGATGCTAAAATACTATTTTAGCAGAGGCTACAGAAGCTATTCGATTATAAATTGATTTTAATCCATTTATCAAAATGCTTGAAGTTGAAATTTCAAGGCTAACAAAATGCTGAATGCAAAAAGTACAACAGAACATTAAGACTGAAAAACTGAGCCACCTCAAATAAGGAATCCTCTTGTGCCAGGAGATAGCCAATGTGTTTGTTTTATACCACAGTAGACAAATGGTTTGCAAATTTAAAAGGATATTGAAATAAAAAATAATATATTTGGGTAATACTACATCTTAAAATAACTGCTGATAATGAAATTCCAATAAGGAAAATTTTTTTTAAAAAACTTAGTGTTACATCCATTTTAACATTACAACCATGTTAGTTTTTGTATTTAATTTCCTTGGGTTTTATTTACTTAATATAACTTTTTAAAACATGCCAGAAGGTAGGAGAGGGAAGGAATGAGGAAAAAAAAAGGCCAGAGTAGTTTGGATTGTAGAATTCAGAGAAGTCTGCATCATACCTCCAAGTGTGTTTTTTGTTCCTGTTTTTTTTTCCCTTTAAATAAAAAAAAAAAAAAGTCAGATTTTAAATGCAACAGCTGGTGTTAATGCACTACTTAGAGTAGATTCAACCTTTTTGAATCTGAGTTTCTAAAGATGTTAGGAAGGCTGGGGAGTGAAGCAACTCCTCCACCCCTAGCTTAGGTGGGAACCACCTATTTGTGGGTCAGTGGCTTAGCCCTCTTAGGGGAGGGCTGCATGCCTGGCCCCCAGCACAGGGGCCTGTATCAGGTCTCTTGGAGTCCTTAGAGCTGGCAACATGGTACTATGTGGGCTGGGGTCATCCACTGAGACCAGAGGGGAGTGCTAGCTTGGGGCCAGTACCACCCCCCTGGGAAGCAGAGCCTGGAAAGGATAGAGGGGTTAGTAGAACAGCTAGGTAGAAGGGCTCAGAGATAACTCTCCCCTAAGTGGCGTAATTTTAAGACCCTGAGAAAGTACTTAGCACAGTTTAACACCTTTAATATGTAAACACATCCATCTCAAATATCTTTAAAATGGTTCAAAGGTAACCTGTAATATCTTTAGATGCTAAAGGTGCTCAGAACCTTTCAGAATCAGACTTCTGTATTTTAAGTGTCTGGGTATCGGTGGAAAAGAGAGCTGGGTAAGGGGTCTGGATAAAAGCATAATCAGAAATGCATTATTTTCTTAACTGCATGACAAAACACAGGTTCCAGTTTTTTGCCTATTGCTTACATTATAACAAACATTGATTATCTGTATACTGGTTAGAGGTGCAAAAAACACCTTACTGCTAAGACCTAGACTTTGTAGACTACCTACTTTATAATATAATTGCCCTTTAACTCCCTTTAACTGCATAATTGGTGAACTGACTAGGAACCATAGGAACTATCAGTTTCTTGGCTAGCTAAATTAGGGATAAGGTTATCTGAGAAAAAAGGTGAGGAGACTGAATGAGGTGCCAGAAGATTAGTGCAGGCTCTTTGTGCAGTTATTTACAGTTGTTCTTACAGAGTTTAAGTGTGGTCTCCCCGGCTATGCACTTAAACAGGGTATAATTATAGTTTAAAGTGAAGAGTAGTAAATGGCTACTCAAAAAAAATATGAATTTAGTTTATCCAAATGATGTGCATTCCTGGAATTTTAAAGGAATTCGCTGTTAAACGTCTGAACCTGTGGGGAGTAGTATGGATTTGTGGAAAAAGGTTGGGACCAGGAGAGCTGGATGCTATTCCCAGCTACGTCTCCGATCTTCCTCATGATAGTAGTAGAGTAGTCCCTTCCTTATGTCTGTTTTTCCCTGTGTAAAATGGAATCCCTTTTGCATCCCTTTCATAACACATTTTGAGAGTCATAAATATGCTATATAAAGAACCAGGAGTTACGGAGATTATATTGTTTTAAAATGGCATGATACCTGGGATTTGAAAAAGAAGACTGATTCTAGCAATTGCCTTCTTACCGGTCTGCTATTTCTCCCTACTAAAATAACAGTGTACACATCTATATATGCGTTTTAATGCACTGTAGACTATTTTACTGCGCATTATAATGCCACATCAAAAATTGTGCTAATATAGTGATATGCAGTAAATATTGGCTAGTGCGCATTAAGTGTCACTAAAAAAAAAGTCTGCTTTCACTGCTGTGCAGTAGGGCAGGCTAATGCATATTTATTTAGCACCTGACATTAGAGGGCATTTGTACGCGTGCTCCAGGAGTAGGGTGGGGGGGGGGGGGGGAACAATTTAACTAGAATGACTACGAAAGCTGTTCTAATTAAAATACCCATGGCATCTCCTGTGTCAGCATCCCAGCACTTCAAAATGGTGGCGGGAGTGCTTTATCTACAGTGTGCTGACATTTTGAAGCATGGGGATGCCGATATACCAGATGTGGGTAGTTGCTGGAGCACAGTAATTGCCACGCTCCAGCAGACTTGGTGAATCCAGTCTGCTCTGGTGCACTAGAATTCCAGCTCATCAGATCAACCTCCCTACTCACGTAGAGGCACCCGCAGGTACTAAATTTAACAACATTAGTAAGCACACATTAATGAACATGTAGCTGCGCCCAGTGAACACTGAAGTGTGTGAACATCTCTACACTTGTGGTTTTCAAGTGTTTGATTTCACAGTGTCTCTCACACTGTGAAATCTCTCACACTTGGCCTATATGGTGCCCAAGGGGCCCACAGATCACAGCCTACCTCCTTGTTAGTTCTCTCACCAGCCATGCCACAGAGATGGCCATGTTAGCTCTGCAGGCACTGGCTCCATAACAAAAATATAGTAGCATTCACTTGGCACTACACTTGAATTAATTAGCTCTGTCTCAGAATATGAAAGGTAGCATTAACAGATCAGCCTAACTTCTCAGCACAATGATGGTACTGTAGAAACATTTCTGGGGTTTGTCGATACCTCTTCCAGCTCCTTCCATATACCTGCCTTTGCAGTCCACCTACGGCAATTCTACAGCCCGCCTATGGATTTGAGAACCACTGATCGGTTGAGCAATAAGAAATATTTGGTATTGACAAAGAGCAAATTCCGGGTGTATATTTTGCTAGAGTTACATAGTAAGTCAAAGGACACATTTGTTGTAACCTACTACCAAGTATGTCAGCATTTTATTTTGATTTTTGTAGTCAGGTTTTGACATTATTGGTCAAGTACATGATTTCCCTTTCTTCTTGTTTTATAAACAGATAAAGAATGCCAGCCAAGGTAACGAAGACAACGTTGGTTTGTTCACGTATCCTGTGCTTCAAGCTGCAGATATTTTGCTATACAAGTAAGAGTCAGAATATCAGCTTACAAGAAATCAGTTGATTTGTGCTGTGGACAGTTTGCAACAACAAATAACTAAAAGGAGGTGAAAAACTCCAAAGGGTTAGGAACAGATTGCAGCTTTCTGCTTCTCAGTAAAACCCTAGCCAAGGGATAGAGACTGAATATCAGGTCACAGAGAAGTCATTAAATGGTACTGGATTGAAAATGTGGTTGGTTACCTCAGAAGTTCCATAGAATCATGGAAAGTGAGGGTTGGAACGGACCTTAGGAGGTTATCTAGGCCAGCTCCCTGCTCAAACCAGGACCATGCCCAGCTAGATCTTCCCAGCCAAAGGATGGAGCTTCCACCACCACTCTGGGTAACCTGCTCCTGTGTTTTGCTACCCTCCTAGTGATAAAATTTTTCCTAATATCTAGCCTAAACTGCCCTTGCTGCAACTTGAGACCACTGCTCCTTGTTCTGTCATCTGCCACCACTGAGAACTGTCTAGCTCCAGCTTCTTTGGAATCAGCCTTCAGGTAGTTGAAGGCTGCTGATAAGTCCCCTCTCAGTCTTTTCTTCTCTAAGCCAAATTCCCTCAGTCTTTCCTCACAAGTCATGTCCCCTGGCCCCCTCATCACTTTTATCACCCTGTGCTGGGCTCTCTCCAATTTGTCCACATCCTTTCTGTTGTGAGGGGCCCAAAACTGAACACAGTACTCCAGGTGTGGCCTCACCAGTGCTGAATAGAGGGGAATAATCACTTCGCTTGACCTACTGGCAGTACACCTACCAATGCAGGCCAGTGTGCCATTAGCCTTTTTGGCAACAAGGGCACATTGCTGGCTCATATTCAGCTTTCCTACAGAGCTGGTGCCCAGCCAGTCAGCCCCCAGCCTGTATTGGGGCATGGGATTGTTCTGTCCTAAGTGCAGGACTTTGCACTTGTCCTTGTTGAACCTCCTGAGATTCCTTTTGGCACAATCCTCCAAATTGTCTACGTCACTCCGAATCCTAGTCCTGCTCTCCGGAGTATCTGCTACTCCCCACAGGTTGGTGTCAGCTGCAGACTTGCTGAGGATGCACTCTATGCCATTTTCCAGGTCGTTGATGAAGACATTGAACAAAACCAGTCTTGGGACCAACCCCTGGAGCATCCACTTGATACCAGGTGCCAACTAAACATTGAGTCATTGATTACCAGGGATCCTGATTTTCCCTGTTAAAAAATCCCAAATTCTCTACTATAACCCCCCAAATCCTTGGTTAAAATTAAAGCCCCCTCTTCCCCCCCAGTCTTGCTGGTGCCCCTGCTCCCCCAGCCCTGCTGGAGGGGGCCCCCAGCTGCCAGGAGTACAGACCCAGATCCGCAACTCTGCCCCTGCTCCCTGCCTTCCTGCGGGCTCAGGCGGGGCAGCTCCCTGCAGCTGCTTGCACTCCCAGGGGGCAGTGCGGACCCGTGCCCCCCAGATCTCTACCCAGGCAGGCTCAGGCTGAGACTGCTGCCCAGCCGGGTGGGGTTTGGAGCCCAGGGCTGCAATACGCAGCTACAGGGCTCCAGCAGGGAGCAGGACAGGGGCGCGGGTGGCTTGTCTGGGGGAGAGGGAGGGCCAGTTCCCTGCTGCTGCAAATGCTCCCAGGCAGGGGAGACCTGCCCCCCCCCCCCCAATTTGTACCCAGAGCAGGCACAGGCTGTGGGCTTGAGCTCCCACCCTGTTTCCGCCCCCCACCAGGAACTGGAGCCAGCAGGAATGACCCAGTGCAACTGGGGACAGAAGGGCTGCCCTGGGGGCACACCTCCAGTGCCTATTGCTGCTTTGAGGGGCACAGCCCCGTGCTGCTGCCTTACTGCAGCTCCACACACAGGGAACACGTTGCCAGGGCAGTGTGGGGGTGAGAGGCAGCGAGGAGGGTTTCTGCATAGCTGGGTCACAAGGGGAGAGGGGGTGGCAAGGAACAGCAGGCCCCCTGCTCTCCACTGTTCCCTGCTGCCCTTCTTCCCCCACCCAGTGACCTGGTATGGTGGGGAGCTGAGGAGCTGTACAGAAAACCTCCTCACTGCTTTTTGCACCCCCCACTGCCCCAGCAATGCACCTCCTGTGCATGGAGCTGCAATGAGCGTAGCGGCACAGGGTTGTGCCCCTCAAAGTGGCGGCAGGCACAGGAGGCATATTGCCAGGGCAACAGGAAAGTGAGAAGCAACAAGGAGGTTTTCTGTGTGGCTCCTTCACTTTCTGCCACACCGTATCATGGGGGTGGGGGGAGCAGGCCCCCTGTTGGCCACTGTTCCCTGCCACCCTGCTTCCCCCACTTCATGACACAGCGTGGCAGGGAGCAGAGGAGCCGCACAGAAAACCTCCTCACTGTTTTCTCACCCCCAGCTGCCCTGGCGATGCACCTCCTGCACGCAGGGCTGTAGTGAAGGCAGTGGCGCAGGGCTGTGCCCTTCAAAGCAGCAGCAGCAGGAGCCAGAGCAGTGGGGGGGCAGCTCACAGAGGCAAGGAATCCGCACACCATCCTGCTGTCCCAAGCCACGCTGGGTCGTGCCCACCAGGCTCTGGAGGCCTCGGGGGAAGGAAGCAGGGCAGGAGCTCGATCCTGCACCAGCCCTGGGTACAGATCTGGGGGGTGTGGGTTTCTCTTGCCCCCCAGGAGTGCACGCGACAGTGGGGAGCCAGCTGTCCCTCAGACGAGCCACCTGCAGCCCCGTCCTGCTCCCCGCTGGGGTCCTGCAGTTGTCCACTGTGGCCCTGGGCCCCAAGCCCCACCCAGCTGAGCAGCAGCCCCAGCCCTGCCCACCACCCTCCCTCCTTGTAGGGGCCTCAATCCCTCTCGCCCCTGACTTACCTGCTGGAGCTGCTCTCCAGGCTGCCTGGGACCACAATCATGTCTATGCACATAGTGCCCCCGTCTTTCCACCTTCTTCCCCCTCTCTGCCAGCCTGCAGGGAGCTTATTGCAAAACAGCAAATAACAGCTTTCTCTGGTAAAATGAGAAATCCACGTTTGCCTCTGGTTTACTGTGTTTTTCCGTGGGAAACATAAAATCTGGCTCCCTTTTGATTACTACTCTCTGAGCCCAATGTTGCAGCCAATTTTCTCTCCATCTTGCAGTCCATTCATCCAGCCTATACTTCATTAGCTTGCCTGCAAGAATGTTGTGGGAGACGGTGTCAAAAGCCTTGCTAAATTCAAGGTACACCACACCCGCTGGTCTCCTCACATTCACAGAGCAATTCATCTTAATCACAGAAGGCCATCAGGTTGGTCAGGCATGAGTTACCCTTGGTGAATCCAGGCTGACCATTCTTAATCACCTTTTTCTCCTCCAGGTGCTTAAATGGATTCCTTGAGGATCTGCTCCATAACGTTTTCAGGGACTGAAGTGAGGCTAACTGGTCTGTAGTTCCCTGGATCCTCCTTTTTCCCTTTCCTAAATGTGGGCACGATGTTTGCTTTTTTCCAATTATCCAGGACCTCTCCTGATGACCATGAGTTTTCAAAAATGATGGCCAATGGCTCTGTAGTTACATCAGTCAACCGTCTCAGCACCCTTGGGTGCATTCCATAGATTTCATAGACATATGGGGCCGGAAGGGACCTCATGAAATCATCATATCCGGCTCCACCACCATAGGCGGGAAGTCAGCTGGGATCAAGTGACCCTAGAAAGAAATATATCTCCCTGTTTTTTTGAAGGAGTCTAGGTGCTTGCACCACCTCTCTGGGGAGTTTGTTCCAGACCCTGGACACATGCACCATGAAGAATTTTTTTCTTATGTCTAATCTAAAAACGCCTTCCTGGAGTTTATGGCCATTAGACCTTGTTATCCCTTGGGGAGCTGTGGTGAACAGGTGTTCTTCCAGGTCCCGATGTACCCCTTTTATGCAATTGTAGGCTGCCACCAAGTCCCCCCGAGCCTTCTCTTCTCCAGACTGAACAGAGTCTCAGTCCCTCAGCCTCTCCTCGTACAGCCTTCCCTCCAGGCCTTGGATCATACAAGTGGCTCTCCTCTGGACTGTCTCAAGCTTCTCCACGTCCTTCCTGAAGTGGGGGGGTACAGTACTAGATGCAGTACTCCAGCTGCGGTCTCATCGGGGCCAAGTAAAGCAGGAGGATGATTTTCCTGGTTTTGCTTGAGATGCATCGGTGGATGCATGCCAGTTTGGTTAGCCTTGCCAGCCAGCACCACATTGGTGACTCATATTCATCTTGTGGTCAGTCAAGACCCCCATGTCCCTTTCGGTGGTGGTGCTAGAGAGGGTAGCACTGCTGAGCCTGTAAGTATGCTGTGGGTTCTTCCTACTGAGGTGCAGCACCTTGCACTTCTCTTCATTGAAGGGCATCAGGTTTTGGCCAGCCCACCTTGAGAGTATGTCCAAGTTGACCTGTACCCCTAGCTTGTCCTGTGGTGTGATCGCCCTCCCCCGTAATTTGGTATTGTCCACGAACTTGGCCAGTTCACATCTGACTCCTGAATCCAGATCATTGATGAAGATGTTAAAGAGTACTGGCCCAAGTACCAAGTCCCGAGGGACTCTACTGGTAACCCTGTGCCACGTTGATTTGTTTCCTCAAATAGTAGTCTTTGTGTCTGACCCCGTAGCCAGTTGCCTAGCCATCGGACTGTACGATAAATGATCAAAGCCACAGTTCCCCTGCTTATCCATGAGGACATCGTGGGGAACATCAAGGTCAAAGGCCTTCTTGAAGTCCAGATACATGACATCCATGTCATTTCCCTTGTCCAGGGCACATGTTACCTGATCATAGAAGGAGATGAGGTTGGTCAGACAAGACCTGCCAGTCACAAAGCCATGTTGGCTGGCATTCAGAAGCTTGCCTTCCATTAATCTGGCATTGATGGATCCCTTGACAGTTTTCTCCAGGAGTTTTCCAAGAATGGACATCAGACTAATTGGTCTATAGTTCCCCAGCTCCATCCATCCCCGTGGACTTGTACGCATTCAGCTTTTCTGAGTAGTCCCTAACCTGTTCTTTCAGCACTGAGGGCTACACACCTTCTCCCCAAACTGTGCTGCTAGGTGCAGTAGTGTGGGAGCAGCCCTTGCCTGTGAAGATGGAAGCAAAAAAGGCATTGAGCACTTCAGCAACTTCTGTATCTTCTGTCACAAGGTTGCCTTCCCCATTCAGTTAATGACCCACACTTTCCCTGATCCTCCTTTTGCTACCAACATACTTGTAGAAACCCTTCTTGTTACCTTTTACTTCCCTTGCTAGCTGCAACTCCAGTTGTGCTTTGGCCTTCCTGACTTCATCTCTGTGTGCCTGAGCAATGCTTTTGTATTCTTCCCTAGTTATTTGTCCAAGATTCCACTTCTTATAAGCTTCCTTTTTGTGATTAAATCACATACAATTACCAGTAAAAATAACACTTTTGATTTTTTTTGGCCTGATCAGATGAGTCACACTAACCTATAGTCTTTGAAAGCAGGGAAGAGTCGTACAGACTGCCCTGCCTCTTCCTGTGATGGACTTGGTATATGGCTTGAGAACTTAATTCTAGAGCTTTCAGTTAGGCCCTTTACACATCTACCAAAGTCACATTCATTTGTTTGGTTGCTTTTTGGTTTTTTAAGTTTAAAAGTAGCAGCTATTGGGAAAGCCTTCTCTGAGAAAGGAGAAGAGAAACTTCATGTGGTACCCTCTAACTAAAAATTTCAATCCCTTGCAGCAGCACAGTCCTGTTCTAGTTTTCTTTCTTGGTAGATTAGAAATCAGCATTCTTCGGTTCACATTTTAACTGAGGACATGTAGAGTACTGTGAGGAAATTAACGGGGTGTGTGTGTGTGCCCATGCAGGAATAAGAAACAGAAGTAGCGAGGCTTCATTTTACAGAAATAATCTACAATGCAGTATTCATGGAGTGACAGCGGTAATCTCAACAGATCTAGGGATGAAATTGTTAGTTGTGCATATTGTAGTCAGGAGTAACAGTGTACAGTTAAAAGGAACATTAGAAATAGCTTCCTAACTGTGAGACCCATTAAGTTTTAGTTTTTAAAGGATAATAATAGAACCTTCAAAATAATTTCAGATACTTGACTTGACTGCCAAATACCATACTTCAGTAAGCCGTGAGAAGAACTAAATCATAATATTCTAGTCTGTGAAACTTGACTTATGCTTATAGCCAAGCATGCTATCAACAGTCCGACTGGAACTGAAAGACAAAAGAAGGTGTGTGAGAGTCTATATTAAGAGATTATATCCTTAATGACACAGCGTCTTCGTATTAAAAAGATAAGAGAAAAGGAGATGTGGGAGGAAGTGGATTGTAGGGTAAGGAACAGCAGTCATGGTAAAGAATTAAGATCTGGGGGAAGAGAGAAACTAGATAAATCAAGATGAACCACAGAAAAAGGAGTAAAAAAAGAAAAGAAATACATGAACAGAAGTTTAGAAAATAGTATGTGAAAAAGGAATAAAAGCAAGGAAGCTGTTTTTTTAATTAATAATAACAGCAAGCAAGAAAGAAAAGAATCACGCAGAGACATTTATGAAAGCACAGTAGGGTTTCTGTTTAGTCAGGTAACTTCAAATCTGGAACCATTTTGGCATATGGAAACATTTCTTTTGACCTGCTTAAAGTATATTGGTTATAGTAACTGATTTGTGTGTTAGTTATAGGCCATTGTGATTTCCTATGGGCTACCATAGCTGTTTTTAGGTTGCCCTGTTAACTATTTGGTGAGGGGAAAGGGTGGGCAAATTGACCCCTGAATGTCAGCCCAGTAGTTTGGAACCAGAAGGAATACCGTATTGAATCGAAATTGCCTGGGAATTTGTTGTCATGGGATGTTCTTCCTTGAGTTGGAATTTGCTCAGGGTTCAGTTTAACACACACCCCAGTGCTTACAAACAGTGCAGCTGGTATTGAGGCTTTGGTAATCAAGTGTTGGCTGTATTTCAGTCTACCTCACATATAAGAAGGAAGGAAAGAAAGAAGTTTTTAGTAGTTAGGATGATTTAATCATGGAAAAGAAATGCCATGGTGGATCTGTCAGCATTGATATGAAATATCAAGAGATAACTAATGAACTCTGCCGTAAGATAATACTGTCACCAACAGTATTATCTTATACAGAGTACTTCACTGTACTGAAAAGCATATGTAGATACTGATGGGGCGTAAATTACACCCAGCCAGCCAGGGCCTTGCTCCACCCCGGCTCAGATTGCTGCTATCCCAAATGCACGTGTAGATGCTGCACCTGGAATTCATTTACTCTGGCTTGAATGGCTGGAGTTTATGGCTTCACATTAATTGCACGTGTAGATGCACCTACAAAGGCTTTTCTGTGGGTTAAGTATAATTGCATTTTGTGTGTAGAAAATGTGTGCTGCACTTAATTTTACTTTGAATGAAATAGTCCCCCTGCTACATGTTACGTATATAACTGGTGAATCATGCAATAAATTTAGACCAGCCACAAATGCAAAGTAATTATCACTTGATAAAAATTACTTTTCAACTATATAACATCAAAGTAGTGCTTGAAAATATGTAACAGCTCTATAGTTCAGGGGTCAACAACATTTTTGGGCAGAGTGCCAGAAACACCTGCAATCTCAACTTGTAAGATGTTGGTGTGCCAGGGGCAGGTGTCGAGGAAGCCATAAGTGGCTTGGTCCTTGTTGTGGCAGTGCAGACCCTTCCGTACTGTCTGCCCTAAGGCACACGTACCAAGCAAAATGCCTTTGTGTGCCACATTTTGGCTTTGTGCTGGGGGTTACCTACCCCTGCTGTAGCTGATTTCTATCCAGCCTTAATTTGAACGTGTAGCAGGGTTGTTAGAGAGCTACTCAGCCTTTTGTATATGAGCAATACTTAAAATCTTTCTTGTCCTTTCTGAAGAAGCAAGTGGTAGAAATCCTACAGAGGTGAGGATGTCTGCAAAATACAAATAAACACAACTCTGCTTGTGCTATAATTGGGTATATGTCTATTTACTTTTTTATACCTTTTTTTTTTTTTTTTTTTTAGACTGTTTATTTTGCTCCTGAAGATTCATTTCATCCTACCAGAAAGAGTAGAACCAGATTGGATTAGGATCTGCTTGGATCTTTTTCCAAAAAGAGGAAAGAGAGGTTTCACTGAAATTGAACATTTGGCTCCATCTGGCCGTAAAGCATGGAGGAATTGTGACAGCTATGGGTTACATTTCAACAGAACCAGAGAGCTTTACTTAGTTTCCTATATCTGTCTTTTATTAAAAGGTCAACACATGTTCCTGTTGGAGAAGATCAAGTCCTGCACCTGGAATTGGCACAAGATATAGCACAACACTTTAACAAGAAATATGGAAAATTCTTTCCAAGGCCCAGAGCTATTTTAAGTAAGAAGACCTCTGACTAATAATTACTACTAATTGTTATTCATGTTTACTGGTGTTATGAGTTGAATTTGATTCAGAAGTAAGGAGAATCTATTTCAGAAACCAGGGAAAGGAGATAAACATATGTGAGAGTGGACAGGCAAAACAGACAAATTGAAAAAAGGAGGAGAGACTAAAACTCCCAACGATGAAAGTAGGGCTCTGCAACCCTCCAGTGCAGGAATATGTAAAGTGTCTCCTGTTCCAGTCCTGGGTTCCCTGCTCAGCTCTGCTACTGCCCATTCAATTCTGTGATGTCAACTACACAGCAGTTAATCTGCCAGTTAAAGAGCTATACATAAGACGCATAAAACCAGGACAAGTATACACTTTTTGTGCAAAGTATTGTAATCTAGTGATTCTCAACCGGAGATCTGTGGCCCCCTGATGGGTTGCAAACAGAGTTCAGAGGGTCTGCCCAGGGCTGAGGCAAATCCCAAGGAAGGGGTGGGGATGGGCTCGCCCGGTCTAGCCCCACAGGCTCCTCCTTACAGGTGGCACTGAAGGCAAGTGGGTGAGGCTCTGCACCGCTGCTTAGGTGCATGGGGCCCTGGGTCTGCCTGCTGCACCTGGGGCTGTGTGGGCAGGGCGGGGGAATAGGACAGTTGTTGTGGCACAAGCGGGCCATGGAGCTTTTATATAATGCGGTGGGGGGGGCTTGGCTCGGGAAGAAAAGGTTGAGACCACCTGCTGTGATCAATGCTGCAAAATAACTTCCAAAAGTTTTAACATTTACTTTTAAACATATATGTGTTAATTTCAGTATCTTTTTTTTTTTTTTTTTTTTTTTTTTTTTTTAACAAAAAAAATCAATGATTTAAAACAAAAAAAATTTTTGTAAATATATTATAAAAAAAAAAAATTATTTTTTTTTTATACAATAAAAAAAAAAAAAAAAAAAAAAAAAAAAAAAAAAAAAAAAAAAAAAACAAAAAAAAAAAAAAGAAAAAAAAACAAAAAAAACAAAAAAAAAAAAAA